>PVJO010000039.1:0-130646 GCA_004026905.1 Hystrix cristata
AAAAAAAAATAAATTGAGGTTCAGGAAATAACTAGGATTCTTTAACTACCTTTAATTCATCAAATTGGAATACACTTCTTTACTCTTAGTTAACTTTTAATTTATGTAGGAGGGAGAGCCAATCATTCTAATTCTCCCAGGGAAGTTTTCAAAGACAGGATTTGGACTGAGAAGTGGGGAAAAGAATGCAATGGCAAATCAGGACAGAGGGGATTACAGTCTATAGGTGTTAAGAACAAATAGTGATGGAAGGAAACGGAAGAGGAAGTAACTGCAGAGAGGGAAAATCTGTTTTGTTTAGGCTAGCAGAAGCAATGCAAATCTAGCAGCCTGGTTTCCCCTTTCATTTCTTATTTATAAAACTAAGGAGTGATATATATTTTCAGTTTTGTTCTTAATTTAAGGGGGAAAGAGAAGAAACTCAAAAGAAGCCCCCTGCTGGCCCTTCTAATTTCTGTCCTATTTATTCCTTAAAAAGAAAGAAAAAAAAAAAAAAGTAAAAATCCCCTTAGCTTATCTATACTTAAGACATAATGTAATCATCTATCATTAATTGTGATTTATTCCATTTCTCATTAATCGAACTAAATGCATTATACAAACATAAATCTCTAAAGGCAATTCTGTAACTTGTCTGTCTTTGATCAAAAGAAAAACAAATCAGTTTTTAAAACGTATGTATTCTCTTGGTTACTTTCTCATCGCCCAGACACAATAGCAGACACCCATAACTGTAAGGAGGAAGGCTTGTTTGGGCCCACGGTTTGCACAGGTTTCAGTCCCCAGTCGGCTGGCTCCAAGGCAGAGTGGGATGGCCGAGGAGGCTGTTTGTGATGTGGTTGAGGAAAACCCAGAGAGACCAAGGGAGAAGGTGGCAGATAGACCCTGCCAGGCCATGCCCCCAGTGACCCGCCTCCTCCAACCAGGCTTCACTTCCTGGCAGACATTTAGTAATAAAATCATCAGTGGACTAACTTGCTGATGAGTATGACACCCCCGTGATGTAACTACCTCCCCAAAGCCCCATCTGTGGCACGTGAAGCACTGACGGGACATCCAGATATAAATCATAACATATATTTTATTTTTAAGTTGTGCTTAAAATTATACTACTAGATTTACTTCATGATTTCTACCTTCCTCTGAACAGAAATGTTTTTGTCTGAAAGTCATGAAATTCTTTAAAAGTAAAATGTAAATCAGAGTCTGTCCAAAATAATTTATAACAGTCATTTGTTTTGTTCCAGGAAGTTAACAGTACACATAGTGAAAGTTCTGAGACCGAATTCACTTTGTGTTGTACGCTGAATCCATGATGAAGTCGTCCCAGAGACTTACTCTTGAGGAAACTCCCCAGGGCAGCCTGAGCCATGCTGTCCATAAGTGAAAATTGCATTTAGTCACTATTTCTCTCTTTACATAAAACAAATATTTTACTACATTTTATATTATAACAATCTCTCTCATGTCCAACACAGAAATCTTAGCATCCTTCAACTATAGTTAAATACTCAAAGCCTATTTGTGAAGCAGAGGCAGCAGTAAGAATTGACATCACTTACATTTAGGCGTATTCTCAAAGGAAAGCGTGATTAATGAAACAGAAAGGTTCTCACGGAGTGTGGTGTGTCCTGTGATGGTGACAGTTACAGCAGAACAAACAACACGCACATTTCATTTTCATTTTACTCCATTTTCTGCTGAGTGGACCAGCCCGACATGCGTGGACACGCAGGAGAAACTGGCAGCGGTCTCAGGATCAGCCTGGTCTTTGTCCAGGCTGTCTCTTGCTGGATCATCCTTTTCTTTCCCTGTCCCCTTGTTACTGACTTTGAGAAAGTGCATCGTTCGGCAATTTGACCTCTTCCATGTAAGACTGGCATGAGTCTGTTAAGCGGCTAGGTCCGTGAGTTAAGTTTATTACTATTTTACATAAAACCCTTGACCCCTCAGAGTTAGTAATGTATGCATAAAAGTTGCCAGGACATGCTAAACTTGTCCTGACACAGGCCGGTCAACAATTTGATGACAGTCCTTCCGGGCTGAGCTTTGCCTAATACCTTCCAGTGGTCACAAGACACTCAGGGGATTGGAAACGTATCGCTTGATGAGGTTTGCGGGCCGATAACATCAGGGAAAGCAACTGTGTCCTCCAGGAAGCTCCAAAGTCCAGGGTCCGTTTAGGGTCAGTTACCAGTTCGCCTCGCTAAGTTCAGGCGTTTCCCATCAGCCGACGCCCATTCGGGAGCAGCTTCCCAAAGCCAAACCTGAAAAGAATACACACCCAGCCCAGCTAAAGCCGAACAGAAAAGCAAGGTTGCCGAAGGTCCGAGGAACGTTTGGAAAAATCCCTGGATTTGCCACACACCGCTACAGGCATCAGGGCCTGCGTGGACAAACACCTCTGGTAGAGCGTGCGGGTCAAACCCAAAGTGCACATTGAAGCAGGCAGGATTTGTTTGGGCCTCCGTTTTAGATAAAGGATGATCATTTCTGTATTATTTTTGTTGATTTGCTTATAAAATAGAAGCTCCCTTTCTGGCTCTGAGCTCTGTGGTGATAGTTGCAATCTTGCAGTGCACAGGTGCTCCTGAGGAGGGCAACATTGAACCTGCTGGGGGACTGTGTCCCCTTCCAGGGTGCGTGGCTGCCCCTGCACGTTCAGATGGGACTCCACTGACCTAAAGGGAAACCGCGTGCACGCACAGAGCTCCGGAGACGCGCCACGTTCGTTTTAACTGTTCTGTTTACTTTTCTAAGAAGTGAGCATATGAGAAGAAGACAAGCCCGCCTTGGAGTGATTTTCATGATTCAAGCTATCACTGAAACCAAGTACGATTCTGAGTCAAACAACCCTAAAGTTGAAGCACAGTTTTAATATGAGTTTAATCAAAGTATACATTGATACATAATAAAACACATTCCATTGTGTTACACAGTATATATACAGCACATACTTAGAAATACTTAATTGTAAGAGGTACGCTTGGCAGAGAAAGCTCATAAACCTTTCAAGTCTTCCTTGCTCTGGCAAATTTAGGATAGAATTTTTTTTTTGCAGGGGGGGCTAGGGACTGAACAGGTCTTGGGCATGCTAAGCAGGCAATCTACCACTGAGCTATCTTCCCAGATCCCAATTTTAACAAAACAGCTTTTAATTTAAAGAAAAATTATTTTCTAGACTCTGTGAAGGAGACAAATATATCAGATTCTATACTGTAAATGCCTTTCTCATTTCAGAACTCCATTTTATGACAAACTCGCATCCTCTGGTAAATGTGTAATATTGGGAATCATGAAAAACTGTAGAGAACATGGAAAATATTTATATTTACATGTACATAGATATATAATAGATTCTAATAAACCTGTATCAGTATTAGTTTTAAAAGTGGAATAGCTTAGACAGCGATGGCGAACCTTTTAGAGCTTTCAGTGATAGCAAACAGCCGGCTGCAGCGTGCATGCTGCAGGTCCGCCACTGCTGGCTTAGAAGCTAATAGGAAACACATAATGATAGAGTAGATGTTTACTAACTACCGTACATAAATACAATCTCCATAACTACACAGTTAATTTCGAGTGAATTGAGTTACTCAGTTCAATATTATTTTGTCAGATTGGTATCCTCGATGACTCAAGACTCTTCCCGTCTGTAGTCTGTACTGGTGACCACCTCCCGATTCTCAGAAGGTCTTCCACTCTCACTCCTGTTCTGCCCTCTGATGTCCCCTCCTTTGGCATTTGCCTCCCCTCCTCCACGTGACACTCACACTGAACTACTACTACACTATGTATAATATTATCAGAGTGGAGTCGAAGTCAAGGGTTATGCTGAAGTCCTCTCAGTGCCCCAGGAAGTGACCTTACTTGGAAATAGACTTGTGGCAGATGTAACTAGTAATAAAATGGTTCTCATACTAGAAAAGGTTGGCCCCTAACCCAATAAGAAGATAGTCATCTGAGGACACACACACAAGCAGAGCACCGTGTGACAGCTTAGGTAGATTCCAATTATGTAGTTGCAAACCAGGGAACACCGAAGATTACTGCCAAACCACCAGAGTCTAAGAAAAAGCAAGGAAGGACTTTCTCAAAGATTTAAGACAGACCCTCGACCCACGGACACCTTAACTTCAAACTTCTAGCCTCAGAATTGTGAGACGATAAATTTCTGTTTCTTTAAGTCACCTACATGATGGAACTTTTTAAAGGCAACCCTAGCAAGTTAATACAATTTGAACTGACCATACTTTTAATCTGCATTTCCCACAGTTTCTTAAAATGCTTTAGTCCACTGAATTTCACACGATACATTTTTAAAGGAACACTGCTACACTCTTTACAGGATTCTTCACTGTCGCTTATGCTCTGAGCTTCCCTGAACACCTCAAACAATCCTGCAGTTTCACACGTGTGTTAGGCCTTCCCAAGCTCATATCCACCGTTGGACTCTTGCTAAAGCTCCACAAGCCGACCTACTGGCCTTCTTTCTCTGCTGCACACCAAGCTCAGTAACACTCAGAAGCCTCATCCTCCCTTTCAGAGTCAATCACCATCTTCCACTCATATCCCTAAAGCTAATGTTCCCCCAGGAGGACTGCAGTGTGACTTGTCACTTCCTCTAGTTCTGACAAAAGTAAAAAATACATTTCTATGAATCCCTGTCTTAAAGATGAGTTGGAAAACTCTTGAAAATTCTGACTAATTTGGCACATTTCCCCTTTCTCCTTTCCCTCTCATTGCCTGGCACTGAAGTCCAACAACTTCTACAGCCCAGATTTGCTTCCAAGTGGGCCTCAGTGTGCAAAGTATAAAGTTCTCTCCCTCTCACTTGGGCTCCAGGAGAAGGGAAGGGAATGAGCTGGGTAAAGACGCCTCATAGAAAGAGGCAGATGAGGAGTCCGGAATGAGGCACAGAGTGGAACCAGGAGGGATGGACCCCTCTCTGCTCACTGTTCCAAGGCCTTTCCTTTGCAGCTTTCAGCTAAATTTTACCCTATTCTGGAACAACTTTAACATACAACACAGCTCTGAAATATTAGGAAAACTTTTTTATTTATTTATACTTTTTCATGCGATTCTTCTTGCATAAATGGATAGAAGAAAAGCAATGATAAATTTTGATTTAGGGAGCATCAGTCTTGACAGCCTTTAAAAATTGCACCACTGGGATGTAATTCAGCTTTCTCTCATCAGAGTCTTGAAACCAACTAACAATTTTAAAAGAAAAAGATGTACTATATTTTGGTAGCTAGAAAAATGTCATTTTGTGTGACAACTGAAACATTTTATTTGAGCATGCAAACCAGCAGATTTATAAAGCCAGCATTAAATATAAAATACAATTAAACAAAAGCTAAATAAGAACTAAAAGATCATTAAACTACTATTTCTCATCACATCGAGAACACCAAAATGATAGCACATTGAAGTAATGGGACCCATCTTTATCTGTTAATGATCTGTGTTTCTCACACACACACACACACACACACACACACAAGCCTAGTCTTATTTTGCTGATGATAAAATCTTACTTTTTATTTTATTTTGTTTACATATGATAAAATCTTAGAAAAGTATAACCCCAGAGTATATAATTGCTTTTTCCACTATGATACGCATGATGTAAAACCTTCCAGTAACTCATCCAAGATTATTCACAACTCCCAGAATTTCGCGGTAGTGCCGTCCCTTTCTCTGTCACTGAAATGGCAAAAGAGAATGCAAACGATAACCTCCAATCTGCGCTACTTTTAAAAGTAGTAAACAATTAGAAAAGTTAAGCACTTTAAGCAGCATTCAAAAATTATTTGCCATGTATTTTCTAACGGATCATGATATAACAACACATCTACAAAAGTGTGAGAACTACTATAACAGTAAATAATAAAATAGAGCAAGACTTAGTTTCATTTTTATGGAGACGTTAATACTGAATTTTTATCACATTAATAGGTTAGAGGAAGAAAATCGTATGATCCCTTTAAGAAACTCCAAAACAATAACAGGAAAAAATGCCGTACAAAGTAAGATTTATATTTTAGAATGTTTCCACATCTCTAGCTAATACAATTTGTGTAAAGCAAGAAGTCAGAGTTTTCTTTAATGTGATGAAGAATATCTCACATCAATAGCCAGAAGGACACTTAACTATGATTAAATGATAAAATGTTTTAGATAGTAAAATTAAAGTAAGGAGCAAGATAAATGTGCTTCCCAGCATCATTTTTCAGTACTATGGAAATTTTTGCGCATCTATTAAGACAAGAAAACTGTAACTTTGAAAAAAGAGATCACTTACCAGTATACAGATGTAATATTGCTTTGTTTTGTAAAATCTTAAAGAGCACAATTTAGAAATTCATAATACAAATAGTTGAATAGTTACTTGATTATATAAGTTTAAAAAATCAAAAGTTTCCTATCTACTAACAACTGACACGAAGAGTATAGGGGAATATTCTAATTTATAAGAGAAATTTTAAAACTACACAGTAACAAAAATCAATTTAAAAAATATGTAATACCTGTATAAAAACAATTGGGAAATTTGTAGGGAAACTGTAGAAGAAGCTATAGAGAAATACGAGTACGTAGTACTTTGGTACGTGAGCCTCAGCATCACATCATGTGAGGTCTGCTCGAATTATTTTGTAAACTGAATATCATTCTGTTAAAAACATTTTATCATATTATTTTAATTTAATAAACTCATTTTTAAAAAATAAAACATGTGAGAATTGTCAAAATACTTAGAGTAGGAAAAGTAACAGGGAAAATATATTGATCACGGTATCAGATACATCAAAAAGATACAGTATCTAAAACAGTTCACTGACACAGAGAGAAGAAGCTCAGCAATAGACCCAAACATTTACAAAACTGCAATAAAGTATGACTTTGGAATTGTAAATTACTGGGGCAATATTGTGTTATCATCCAGCAAAGTATTATTCAGTAAACTGTGCTAGAAAAATGGACCTATAATTTGAGATAAAGTAAACAATAAAATAAATTTCAGCTGAATTAAACAAACATGTTAAAAATGAAAATGTGAAAAAATAGAAGGCAATTAAAGAGAGATATTATGTGATATTACTGTGAGAAGCTTGAGAAGCTTTTTTTTTTTTGGTGCTGGGGATTGAACTGAGGGATATGTGCTTGCTAGGTGAGTGCTCTACCACTGAGCTAAATCCCCAACCCCTGTGAGAAGTTATTTCTGAGTATCTCTAAGTAAGAAACTAAAACCCACCCATACACCCCCACGGATGCCAAATTCTACACACCATCAAGTCCCTTTCATAAAACAGTTTAGTGTTTGCATGTGATCTATTTATACCCTCCTGTATACTGTGTCATCTTTGATCACTTATAATACTTACACAAAATAAATGCTATATAAATAGTTGTTATATTGTATTACTTACAGAGTAGCAAGACTTGGGAAATTTATACATGTTTGAAACATATGTAACCATTTTTTTAATCTGGAATATTTTTGGTCTATGAATTGTTGAATTCACAGATGTCCAACCCATGGACACAAAGACTAACCGTATTTCACAGTGTAGTTTATTACTTATTTCAACTAGAATCATCTGGGGTACATGCTAAAAGCACTTGTTTGAGCCACACCAAAGGAAAATTAAATCATATTTCCTGGTGTTGGGACTTAAAATCTGTGCCATTCCCTCGTTTTTGTAGTACTGGGGACCCAGGACTACAGGGCCTTGCCCATAGTAGGCATGTGCTCTACCTCTGCGCTACAGCCACAGCCCAGCGATATGATACCAAGGGATTCTGGTGCGTATTAGATTTAAGAACTGCCAAGAAGGATAAAATAGATCAATTTAATATTCAAGTGTGAAAATTTCTAGAAATATAAATACACAAGTTCAAAAGTCAAAGTAACTGATTTAAAAAAAATACAATATTGTATGAGGAAGGATTGAATAAAATTAATAAATAGAAAAACAACTCAGAAAGAAATGCAATTCACAAATACAAGAAAAAGATGAATAAGCAAATGAAAAGCAAAACAAAACAGTTCATTCTCACTTGTCAAATAAAACCACATGCAGATTGCTTTACAAATTGGGAAACACGTTTTTATAATGACTGGTACTGCCAAATGGACTTGTCCCTGTTAAATATCATGTGAGAGTTTTGTCTAATACAATTTTACTGGAGAACAATTTAGCAATATGAATCAAGTATCTAAAACTTATTTATATCTAAACTGCTAAACTAGTAATTTTACTCTTTGGGAATTATCCTGAGAAAATAACCAGACCTCGTACTAATAATTTATGTACAAGGAATAAACAAAATCAAGGATTAACCCATATTCTGTGTTCAATAATAAAAAATTAAAAACAAAAATCAATAAATAGAAAAAGTTTTCATATGTCAGTTAATAATTTTGATAAACCTCAATATAATGTTGAGGAAAATAGCACCATGGAGCATATTCCTCAGATATATGATTCCAAGTTTTTAAAAGATATACTGGGGCTGGGGATTTAGCTCAGTGATTAGAGTGTTTGCCTTGCAAGCACAAGGGCCTGAGTTCGATCCCTGGCACCACAAAAATAAATAAAAAATAAATAAAAAATAAATAAAAGATATATTACATGTTTTTTTTAAGAGAGAGAAAAGATACTGGGAGATACGATCCTTGGAGAATCTTAATTCAGAGAGCTCTACATGTCTGCAAGTTCTATACCAGCAGATTCAACGGCCTTACAGATAGAAAATATTTTTAAATCGTACTGAATATATACAGATTTTTCTTGTCATTATCCCCTGAGTTAATACAGCTATTTATAAAACATTTATATTGTGTAAGGAATCATAAGTAACAAGAGATAATTAAAATACGCAGCAGATGTGCATCAGTTGTATGCAAATATACCTTTTTATATAGGGAACTTGAGTATCTGTAGATTTTGCTATCTGGAAACAATAGTCCATGAATACTGAGGGGCAATTGTATATGATAGTTTCAGTTTTCCTAATTTCCCTTCACTTTCTAAGGTTTTGCAAAGGAAATATATTACTTGGTTAAAAAAAGAAAAAGGTAAAAGTCATTAACATATTTCTTCGTTCAATACTAGAAAGCCATAAAATAGTTTTGAAGCTCTCATTAGAGATTGTTCAAGTCATACACACGCATATGCATAAAGCTAGGCTGTTCTTAATAATATATGCCTTTTCTTGGATCAAAAATTTATGTCAGAAAGCCAGGCATAGTGGCACATGCCTGTAAGCCCTGTGCTCTGAAAGGCTTAGTCAAGAAGATCCCAAATTCAAGCCCAGCCTGGGCCACTAAGCGACTCAGTGAGACCCAGTCTTTAAAAAAAAAAAAAAAAAAAAAAAAAAAAAACCTGAAAAGGGGTTGCATACAGAGCTCAGTGCAAAGTCCCTGAGTTCGATCCCCAGTGTTAGAAAAAAAAAAAAAAAATCAAATTTGACAGTACTACGTACTTAATTGTGCATACCCTCCCCGAAAAATGACATCTTAACCCGCAGCGTGTCAATTTGGAGACACAAATTCACAGAGATCATTAAGGAAAATGAGATCACAAGGGTAAGAATTCAATCTGATGAGTTTCAAGAACTAAAAAGAAACAAACAAAAACCCTCCAGTCATGTTGGCTGAAGGTGTCACTCAATGTGGTGTGCTTGCCTAACTTGTGCTAGGACCTAGGTTCAAAGCTCAAAAAAAAAAGATTTGACAAAGAAAGTCATGTGATGACACACTGAAAAGTTTGCTTCCTACTGGCCGAGAAAAGAGCCTTCACACTGAAACCTGTCTTGCCAGCACCTCTACCTTAGACTTCCTGTCTCCGGAAAATTGACTGAGAGGTCAATTTCCATTGGTGAAGCCACCCAGTCTATGGTATCTTGGTTGGTAGCTTGAGCAGGTTTTTTGATCAGTCTTAACATTTTGCTTGGTTTTAACCAAGTTTGTCAGTATGCAAAATTCCTACCCGTTTACTAATGTGCATGACATAGTGCTGCGTGAAAAATAAAAGAGCCTGTGACCAAAAAGGAGAAATTCAGCTTGCTAAAACAAAGAAGAAATTCTCATGCTAGACTGCTTGGAGGGGCCAGCCTCCACTAAGATGTGTTCCACTTATTTATTTAACAATCTCGTCACACTCTATGGGAGGGGACTGAAAGAGGTTCATTGTCACTGACAGCTGGCTCTTAAACATTTTTAAAGACTGCACTGTTTTACCAAATGTGAATCTTTGCATATTAATTATCGAATAATATTAATCTCAAATAAATGATGATCCTATGATTATACTTACACTTTCATTAGAGGAGGTAGAAAACCAAAGAAGCTGTCAAACAAATGAGTTTTAGATCCAAGCTGCCTAGTAAAAATCAATCACCAAAAAGAAAGAAATATCTTAGTATACAAGATTTCCATTTTTAACTTATTTTGTTTTAGCAAAAAAGAGAGATTATGTCATTTCTGTTTTATTATGGGTTTTATGTTTAAATAAGTAAACACATCAGTAGACCTGGGTGTATCCCTTATCATGATGAAGGAGAATTATTAACAATGCTTTAAAAGCTGGCTGCCTTTACTCTCACCAGATAAACATTGTTTTTCTGAATGATTAATTGAAAATGAAGCTAGACGTATGGATACATTTGTGCCCACATAAATACACACACACACACACACACACATACACACACACATATATATATGTGATAGCTGACTAAAAATATGTTGAACATTTAAATTAAAACTTTATTACAGTAAAAGACACATTGCCATTGATCCCACTCAAAATACTCCTTGCTTCAGACACACTTGTCTCATCATTCTTGGAAATGTGCCTTTTACTGCAGTAAGTTTTTTTTTTTCTTTTAATTGAAACATTCACTACATTTTTGATCACTCCATTTATTTGTTTTACATATGTGTTTTTTACATATATTTTATTCATCTATTCAATTTTTATGCTTGACTGAGGACCACAGTATCTATTTGCTTTTCATAATTCCTTTAGGAATTAGCTCTACTAGGAAGACATGGAGAAGGCAGATTTCAGTTTGGATTAACCCTTTTTCCAGTGGCCAAAAGCCACAAATGCACAGTGGTGATCCACAGGCACAAATCTCCATGAAAGTCATATGAGCGCTTGATGAACCATACTTGCCAATCTCTACAGGTTTGGAATTTTTCAAAGGAGAAAGTTTGAGGGACAAAACATACAAATACATTTCTTCAAATTGTTGATTTTTTAAAATCTCTGCCAAACGTGTTTAGTATACTAGCACTTTTGCTTTTCAAGCAGTGACATACACACAGAAACATATTATGGTCTTTCTATTTATATAGATTTGTGGTTCTTAAAAAAAAAAAAAAGATGTCACATGTAACAAACTAACCACCAGTAACACTAAAATAGAAAAAATATTCTTGGCCTGGCTCAGAACATCGTATGTGTAATTTCTAAATCAGAGCTGCAATTTGTGGTGCAGCAAGAGAGACGCCAGCATGAGTTCTTGCTCTCGTCCTGAACCAGCATCATGACTTCCACATTCTCTTTCTTGAAAGCAGAGTCCTGTCTGACCTGGTCTGTCTCCTCTGACAAGGAGACAGATTTTAACTTGTCCAAGAAAAGATAATTCCTGCTGTTCCTTGCTTGGAAGGAGAAACACATTCTCCTTCCTCGGAGAAGTTAAAAGAAATGTTGACTACAAAAGAGTATGTGAGGAGCGTTAATTTTCAACGTGTCTCCCTTTCATTTTCATGCCAGGTGCAGGCCAGCCTTGCCTGATAGGGCCACAGGCTGAATTTCTCCTTCTCGCACACAGGGTCACTTATTTTGACGACAAGGTCTTTTCAGTAATGAGAAATCAATCCTACGTTCTCCCATTTACTTAACAAAAATATGAGCTGTTTGTTAATAGGTTTCTCATATTTTGCCATCCAGAATGCTGGCATTTGGGGGATAGGGAAAAAACCTTAAGAGAAGCAGGTTTTACTGGTGGGGTGAGGAAGAAAAAAGCAATAAAGCAGCTACCCTAATTTGAATGGAACAAAGCTAACATTTGCACTCTGTGTTCCCTTCAAATGCCTTTCTGTCACACCTAAGTTCTCACAGTCCTAAAGAATCATTAGAGACAGGAAAGCTAAGATTGTTTCAGATATTAAAATTTTCTGCACAGGACTGACTTTAAACACCTGAAGTTTCGAGAAAGAGGAATTGAGAGCTATCTTTTTTAAAGACAGCTATCAGCAGCACAGCCAGATGTTTTAGGTAAAATGCTATGAGGGGGAACTTATTTCAGTATCTCAAATAATTGAAGGAGAAGGAAGGAAAGAAGGAAGAAAGGAAGGAAGGAGGAAGGAAGGAAAGATTTGCTCCAAGTTCATAAAAAGTAATTTGGATGTATTAAAAACTTTAATTTGTGAATTGATAAGAATACTCAGTTATTAAGCTCATATAACTTTATTCAAATGCCTGTCCATGAATATGTAAAATATATGTATATGTAGGTATATTTATTTCTAGACTTGAAGTTCAAAGGCAACCTCTGCATCTTTTCCATTTATATCCTTGAAAATTGAATATAGCACATAATATTTATTCAGATTATTTTCTCTTATTCAATCTTCAGTGAAGAAAAATATAATTTTCTTCCTTCAGCTGAGATTGCACAGTAGCATTAATAAAATCAATCAGCTTCTCCACTTGAATATTTCAGCTTCACTAAAATATTTCCCTAAGGGCCAGAAAAAAGTTGAACTTGATTTCTCTTCCTCAAAGGAGACTAGTTGCTAAATGAAAGAAACAGTATCAGAATATTTTCCACTCGGCTAGGTATAGTGGTACATGCCTACAGTCCAAGTACTCGGGGAGGCTGAGGCAGGAGAATTAGAAGTTCAAACCCAACCTGGGCAGCTTAGTGACTTAGTGAGATCCTCTCTCAAAATAAAAAAATAAAAGGCGACTGCGGATGTAGCTCACTGTGAAGGCCCTGGGTTCAATCCTCATATTGCAAAATATAAAAAATAAAAAATTCTAGAAGGAGGAATAAAGGCGATAGACTCAATACACAAGCACACATTTATTCCTTTTTTCGCCCATATCTGAAGTACTAGCCACGCTGAGAAGGCACTTTGACTCTGTTGAGAGACATTTAAAGGAAAATGGAATTTTAAAAATACCTTATTATTACTACTAAATAACTTTGCAAATCATTTCATTCTCTGCAGGTTTCATGGATTCTTTGTCACTTCTCTGTGCCACATTCCCTGCTGTACGCTGGCGGGCTTCTCTCTACATCCCCCTAGATGGGCACGCAAAGTGGTAACTTAGGCTGATTTCTTACTTTAACGTCATTATCTCTCCAAACTGCAGCTAGACAGGATCTGTATCTAGCAAATAAATGATCATTCCCCAAATTTGAAATAAATTATTTGGAAGAACATTGTAAATAAATATAAGAACTCACTCAAAACTTAATAAAGGAACACAAAAGGAAGTGCAAAAGTAGGACACTGTTCTTTATCACTTCCTCAGGCCAGAAACAGAAGTGGAAACTATTGCAGTCACGAAAAAATTTTTAAATATAATAGTTCCAGTTTCAAACTTGGTCCTAGTACACCACGTGCATAACTCTAGTCTCAGCTCTTTATTCCACACACCAAATGTGTCCTACCGCAGGATTTGAGAGATTTTCTGGATACAAGCATTTTCTCCCTTGAGGGTAACCCTGCGGGCTAGTAGGCAACTGGCACAACTGGTTTTACTAGCAAGCAATAAAACCTTCATGCCCTATTTACCACATGAGAAGAAAGCAATTTGCCCTTTTTTCTCATTCGTGATTTAGCTTTCAATGTGTGGCTTTTTCTGAAGTTGTGCCAGGTTCAGATCAGACACAGTCGGGCAGGGACGCTGGTGGTTGCTGCACACACTATCCCCTCGTTTCTCCAGGGAGATGCCCTGAAGTCTCTTTGTGGTCTACTTTCATGCCAATGTATGTTTGCACACCTGTAGAGGATATCAAGCAGCTGTTTCACCCATAGACGTCGACGATGCTTATCTCTGTATTTCTCTGGATTCTAGCATGCAAGACTCTTGTGATGACCTACTAAGATAAAGATCTAAGTGAGAAATATTAAAGACAAAAGACACGATTTAGTTGGAAAAGACCTAAGAAGAAATGAGGTCATTTTCTGTACCTTGTGCATAGAGTGACTGTTCTCCTGTTTTTAATCCTAGACCCCTTCTCGATGTTTATATTTGATTCACTGTAATAAATAGTCCCGTTCGTTACAGTGGATAAAAGTAAGAAGCACTTAGAATTCATTACCTGTTGCTATTAAATGAGTTCAGAATACTTGATGAAAGCTTTTTAAAAGTTTTTAAAAAGTGATGGGGAGAGGAATGTTCTTGTTCTATTTTTCAATGTTTTTATTCACGCGCATTTCTGGGAAGTGTGAAGATTTCTGTAGGCTAGCTCCCACCTCCACGCTGCCTCCTCTGTCCTCCAGGTGTACCTCCTACATTCTTCTCTTGTGCTCCTAACCTTTCTTATCTCCATCAGCTCTCTGGTGGAAAGGAGTAAGGACAAGCTTAATAGTTTCATTTTCATCATCAACTCCAGCCTGAATGCTCTTGAAGCTTCACTTGTAAAGAAATCAAGTGGCCAGCCACATTAGTTTGGTAGGCTAGATCGCTGAAGCAAATAAATATTCCTCAAAATGTAGAGGTTCAGACAAAATGGAAACAGACTTATCTCTCAAGCAACAGTCTATGGCTGGAGGTTCCAGCTAGTGTGTGTGTGTGTGTGTGTGTGTGTGTGTGTGTGTGTGTGTGTGTGTTGGGGGTACAAGGAGGCTTTGCTCTACTCAGCCCTTTGTAACTAACCCAGAAGGAAAATAATGCCTCCATCTTCATCTGACTTCTAAGGTTCCGCTTGTTATGTTGGTCCCTGGATAGGAAGCGGGGCAGCGAGGTTTCAAGGGTTGGCTTAAATGGCATCCATCACTTGCTCATAGTTCACAGGAGATAGCTTAGTCTTATGCTCCTACCTATCTACAGATGGAGCAGGAAAATAGAGTCTGAGGCTGGGTACCCTTGTCCCTGTTATGATTCTATCGTCCCATAAAAAATGTAGGGTACAGATTTTGGTGGACAACAATAATCTCCACCATACAACAGCACTTTAATGGTCTTAATAATAAAGTACTTCTCACCTTAAACAACATAAAAATGAGATGTAGAGCCAATGATCAGTTGTCCTAGGTCCCTTGTAGAACAA
This sequence comes from Hystrix cristata, assembly GCA_004026905.1. NCBI lineage: Eukaryota > Metazoa > Chordata > Mammalia > Rodentia > Hystricidae > Hystrix > Hystrix cristata. Next base: position 15,307 of record PVJO010000039.1, read on the forward strand.
TTTCTATGGTTTACATTAATCTTTTGCGATGGAAATGTAATATAATTGCTTGATGAAGGGCGAGGGTTCTCTTATCAACTATTATATATTTCTATTCACAGAAGAATTATGAGAATATATACACAAAGGCTGTTTTAAAAAGCATAAAGCATTATAAATTTCTACAGTATCAGAAATTGAGTTGAATGATTCCTTCATTGTTCGAGTCTAAGAAGGAATTGGTTTGAATCCAGGAAGCCTTGCTTAACGGTTCCATATCAAATAAAAGATAATAACTAATAGGTAAGTTGAGAAAGCAATCGACACTTACAGGTACAAAACAGATAATATGCATAAGCTAAAATAGAATATATTTCCAGCTAAGCTGGTAGCCCTTTGTTGATAATATATCACAAAAATTAAGCCAGATTTAGCAATGTGAACAGCAAACTTCTTCTGATCATTCAGAACCACAACTCAAAGAACAAAACTGACTACTGGTCTGATACCAACACTCAAGCTTTGAGATCAGTGAAATGATATCAAGTGAGGAACCATGCATACAGAATACTCAGATGAAGACAGGTTTTGTGAAAAAAACACAGCCAAATAAAAGGAAAATAGTAAAGAGTCAGAATAAATGCCTTCGATGGGATCAGAAAGAAATGCAGATCATAGCAAAACATAGTCTGATGTCTAGACTCAGTTCTTAAGGAACAATTAAAAAGGGGTACAGAACTTTCTGCTCAACTCCACATAACAACCTTGATCAATATTCTGATATTCTATGCAAAGAGGTCAGCTAAGTTAGGTAATGGAAATCTCCTGACCCATTGACCTTGTTTTGGCATTACGGAATCAACGTTTGCCATTAAATGTCAGATCAATTCCCAATGACTTAAACATTACCCAGAAGTCTCTGGCTTCCTGGAATCTTTAATAATAATAATTCAAATTTTTCAAACATCACCATTTTTCAACAGTAAAGGAATTATTATATTAGCTTAATCCATCTTGCTTCCTCAATTTTCCTCATTCTTAATTGGTTTCGAGTGCCTGTTTTTTTTTTAATCTATAATGTTATCATTTTCAATATGTGTTTATGTCTGTCCTGTTATGGTAATAAAATAACCTTTCTTTCTGGAATTCTTATTAAGCAACTTACTACAAATTGGTATTTTATTCCTATCACCATTACCAGAATTACCCTTATATAACAATTATGTATGAAAAGGTTTTTATCCCTTAAATCAAAGGAGGTCATGTTTAGCGTTGTATCTATATAATATGTTGCAATTTGTACCTAAACAATACATAAATTAGTATCTCCTTCAGCTGTACATGTTCAGGGCAGGTAAAGGGAGGTCCCTCCAAAAAATTTGTAGGCAAGCTCATCATTTTTCCCTCGGTGGAAGAGTGAACAAGTCTCTCCAGCCCTCCAAAAGGGCAGTGGAGTCTGGCTTTTACATGAACCCTTTAGAATAAGAAAGTGTTCAGCTGGGGAGGGGAACAAGGGAGGGGTGAGAAAGGAATAGAGGGACAAGAAAAAAAAAGAATAGAAGGAAAAAAGTGGAAGCAAAGCTTTTGTAAATAAGGAGCAGAGGACAGGTTGAAAGGAGAGGAGGGGAATGGGAAGAAAAGAAGCAGCAAGATATACCATATGCAGGTACGAATTCCGTATGATGAATGTTATCATTATGTATACCTAAAGTAAAATTTAAAAGAAAATTGAATGCTTTTAGATATGAAGCAATATTCCACAGAACATCAGAGCTTCTCTGGGTCCTGCCCCTGTCCAGGAGCACTGTATAAACAGACATTTAGCAATGATAATTCTTAACTTGTCCTTTTATGTCTTAGAGATCACCAAGAGATTCCTGTGTCCAGAGACTGACGCATGCTTCTAGGGGGCATGATGCATCTTATTTTAACGACTGATTGAATAAATGCATCAATTGCCATCCCAAGATACCAATAAATTTCCAACTGGCATCTGCCTACTTTAAGGTGTCATTTCTATTAGGTGTGACAAGTTGCAATCTAAAATAACACCTCATTTAGATACTAGTTCCCTTTCAGAACTGCTGGGGGGAAAAGGGAGAAGATTACAGCTCCTTGCAGTACCAGCCTCCCACTCCCATTGTACCTGCTGTACAATTATTGCTGTCTTGCCTGCCAAAGTTCCATTAAGGGCTCTGGAGCTCCTGGCACTTGCAGGGATACTCTACTAAATTTAATCCCCAGAGATGAGTTATTCTTGCCAATTGGACACATCAAACCAAAGAAATAATATCAGAAAAATATAAGGTGGTCTATTTTATCTACATGCTAGAGGAAGGAAAGAGTGGAGAAGGGGATTTTGCTGGTGTGATTTTGCAATTTTTTTTCAGTTTTACTGTCAATTCAAACATTGATGCCAAAAGAAGTAATACTGCCAGAGACAATAGGCAACTGCAGGAATCTATCAGCCTTTGGCTGCTTTGAGAAGCAAGATTTTGGCTTCACAGCTGAGCTGGGGTTTTAGCCCTATCCCAGTCGGGGGAGTGTATTTAGTGAGAGTCAGCAAAGGCTATTTATTTCTCTTCCACTTAGCTTGGAAGGGGCTGAGGCAGCTCTGAAACACGGTGGGGCACTTGGCTGCCCTTCTTAGCCCTCAGGCTCTCCCATCTTCCAGGTGGATTACTGAGCCCAGCTTTAGGAGGGTCCTCATTGCAGACAATACACATGCTAAATGCTTTGGCATTGGCTCTCCAAGTGGCACTCACGCTCTGTTCTTCCCTTGCCTTAAGGTCCAAATTCTTTAAAATGAAAAATTAATAAATAAGAACAATAGAGTGGCCATTATTGTCCTGCACTGAACCACCTGGAATTTGACTTAGCCAATCACTGAGAATAGTGGCATAAAACTTCTTTTTTTTTTTTTTCTTGTTTCACAAGGGTGATATATTCGCATTGGTGTGTTTTCCACTGTAGGGTTTTCTAGCTGGGAGGCAAAGCAAGTGCTTCCTTTTCTCTCTAGATTTTGATGAAGGTAAGTGCCATGAGACAACATGGCTTGCTCCGTAAGGATAGGCACGCTTGGTGATCACTGACTGCCTTCTTCAATGGATCTTGAGAGTAAAGCCCTTGTACTCTGGGTATTCAAGACTAGAAAATGTGGGAGGAATCTAGTGAATGAATAGAGCTCACAGGGCAGAGAAAATAACTGGGTACTTTTGCCCACCAAAACCCCCAATTAACAGTCATTTACAGCCCACTGGTCTGCAACTTCAATTGCTTAACCAGACATATTCATATTTGAACAGGCCCTTGCTCAAACAGAAATCACCTGCCATACACTATCAGAGAAGAGAATAGGGGCAGAAGAATTGGGAAAGCAGAAGCAAACTAGTTTAAAGCAGCTGAGAATTGTTCTGGAGATAGGTGGGAAGACATCTGGAATGTGACATGACAGAAGCCCTGTGAAGCTGTTTGCCACGTTGACCAGTCACTGATGCCCTGTTTCCGGCACAGTGTAAACAGGCCTCCAGCCTCGCACTTCTTGTCCTTCCCTTCCAGCTGTCTGCGAAAGGGTCACATGCATTAGCCTATGTAGTCCCATCCCCCATGCTTGTTGAGATCAAGAAACGTGAGAAAATCTTTTCTAATTCTGCTCCAAACTTGCCTCATTTCTGAGCTCCATATCTTCCCTCATTTTGCAGCCACATGGAGAGGGTCTCTTTTGCATATAAAAAGGAGGACAGAATGCTGGAAGAGAATGCTCCTTGACAGATGGGAAGGAGAGTGGTGTGAGTAACTAACTGGAGGCAATAAAGGTGTTAGCAAATAGCACAAGGCTCTGAAAAGGGGGTCCCACGGAACACGACTGTCCTGCGTGCTGCATGTTGTACGAATGCCAGCGAGAGCTGCCTGAGTCTCCGTATTAACAGCATGTGGCTGCAATAGATTCTCAGAGTACTTCCAGGCTTTGTCAATATCACAGGCTTTGGCTGGGTCCCTAGCCAGTTCAAGGGGCTCTCATTTCTTTGCCACCTTTGTGCTAGTGCCCTTTTTCCTGGTCATTCCATTTTTCTTTGCTTTGCTTCTTTGGTTCTTCTTCTCCCTGTCGCTTGTCCCTCCTTACATTACGCTCCCCTTTTCCTTTGCTCAAATTAGTGAGAACCTCATCACCAGTGTCAAGCCCAGCATGATAGAACCAATTACCCTAAACCACAGCCTTCTAGCATTATCCTCCAAGTTAAGAAAACCCACCGTCACCTACAGTTGTGTATGAATAGTGTTTAATTGTGGATCACAGCACGGATTCCTACGGCAATTGAGAATGTAGCTTAGTGGTAGAACACTTGCCTAGCATGTAAGAAGCCCTGGATTCAAGCCCCAGCACTAAAAATAAAAAGGAAGAGAAGGAAGATGGGGAGGGGGCAGAATTCTTAAAGGCAAAAACATTATTAAGCCAAAAAAAAAAAGTCATAACAGGATCTTACATGCTTCTTACTTCCTCTCAATTGCACTCCATTTTACAACCCAGAAAATCACAATTTAGAAAAGTCAAATGAATTCCTAAGGTTACCCAGCCAACCAAGACGCAGAGGTCGCTCAGGACCCAGATATCCTGACCCCACCCAGTTAGTTTTCCCACTTATGAGTTGCAATGTAAAAATAGAAGCCACAGATCCAGACCATATTGCTACACAAGGAAATATTTCTTACCCCTCATCATTCCTGAATCCCATACCCTGAAACTAAACAGTCAATGAATCAGAGATGGTCTTTTGTTCTATTAATCCTCTGACCTTAAGGAAGTCAGCCAACCTACCGGTTCTCAGTATCCTCTTTCCAGGCTGAGGGAGCTGGACAAGTAATCATTGGGTGCTTCCAGCTCCAACATTCAATGACCCCTGAAGCATAACTTGTCTTTCATCAGCATACCTGTCATTTCTAGGTAAACAGTGTTCTCAGTCCTTTCTGCTAAAAGAGACTAAATAAATAGAAAAGGAAAGATCAGGCTATGCTTTTGGCCTAGATTATAAATTGGTGACCAGGGATGAAGGAAGTTAATAGCAATAAGAAGGCTTCCAGGGTCCACCATTTACAATTTAAATACTTTGCTCGAAAGGTTAAAAGTTCGAAGTTGAGTCACCGTCTGAGGTGGCTCTGCTCTTCCTTTTTAATTATCTGAGGTCAGGAAGTTAATAATACCAGAAATCCCCAGTGGAGACCTCTTGTGCACTGTGTGAACTTTAAACTTGCTCATTTTTTTTTAAGGGTAAAAAGTTCAGTAGAAACACAGTGGACTTTTCCTCTTAGCCTCCACCCATTCATCCCCCAAGGTCAAAAGTTGAACTGTAAAACAGAAACCCTTGTTCTCTGGTCCACATTGAAACAGATCACTTATTAAAAGGTAAACATTCCAAATGCAAGCCAAAGTCCAAAGTGAATCTGTTCAATAAAAATGAAAATATTGCAATAAAATGAGTCTTTGATCTTTATCACTTGCCTTGGAATTAAACATCAGAATTTATTTTCTTATTTTTTAAAAAGAGCAGTCACATAAGCTCTTTCCTCACCTACCTCTGCCCTAAGATTGACCCATTTAGAAAAAGATAAGCCTAAGACATTTTAAAATAATTGTATTCACTGCCTTTCCTTTAACTAATTCCTGTAACAAGTTCTGCACTATTTATGTTTATTTTTTATTCTCAAAGGAGTTCAAGAACCAACAGATGTTTAAGTCAGAGAAATGCAAAGTAGTGCGGAATAAGAATTGTTTGTTGAAAATGGTAGGGGATGCAGAGAAAATAAGGAGAAGGATGGATATACCCCACTTCCCATAGGAGTGGAAAATAGACCATCTTTGAGTTTTTAAAAATTTTAAAACTCAAACACGAAGCCAAGAGGACAGCCACAGGGCTCGAAAGGGATATTTAAAAGTGACAAACCGCCTTGCTTTCTTGAAGTGATAACAGCAAAATTAAGTGTAGAAAAGCCGTCAAACGCACGGCAGCCAAATCCAATCAGCTTGCCTGGAAAAATTTCTTTAGATGCCATCCTATGAAGCTGTTATTGTATGCAACCCCCGAGTTGCATAAATATCCATGTATTTATATAATGTTTTCACTGGCTTAACAAAAAATAAAGAAGGGAGAAGAGATGAGAGAGAGAAGATCCTACAGCCTGTGAAGCAGCATTTGTTTCAAAAGTTTTTTTCAGGAAGTCTTTTTGTCACAATATACTATCCAAAGGTGTTTCCTAACTTCACAATTTTTGAAAACATGATTAACAAGAATACTTAAGTACAGAAAACTGTAACAACATCGAAATAAAGATATACAATAGCACATCCATAATAGATACATTCCAAACATGTCAGTTTTGACAACATCATTTAAATTTGAATGACTTTCTGATAAATTTTAACACAGATCAAAGCTGCAAGATCTATCTCTAAAAATGTTGCATCCCAGATACAGTTTCACTGTGAGTAATGGTCACATCCTCTGGATGCAGCTGGATGACCCAGACCCAGGAATGACATAACCAGGAAGGAAGTGTGGGGAGAGGATGGGGGCTGCTTCCTCTTGTTGGGCTTCCCAACCCAACAGCTGTAAGGAAGAAAGAAAATTCTTCATGAGTCAAACTGTGACTTCTAAGTATGGGATAACATTTGTGAGACATGATCATATTGATTAGGATGGTGACCAAAAGGAAGTCACTGCATTTAGGAGGATGTTAAGAGAAAACCAAATATTCAAGTATATTGCTAAGGAGGTGACAGAGATTTGGACACTACTTAAACATTTAAATTGGTATTACATGAGAATAACTTCTGGCTTCAATGCACCTTCTGGATATTTACCCATGAACTTTTAGGTTTCTTTTTTTCCAATTTTTAGATCTTTGCATTGTATTTGAGCTAGTCCTGTTCAACTTTCGGTCTGACTAAACTGTTTTACTTCTCTGGGAAACCATTTTGGTTTATGAGAAATTATCACATAGCAAGGACCGTATTGTATTTTAGGCATACCTATTCTCAATCTCTCAATGCCCAGATAAGATAAAAATAATACCAGTTGTGTAAATAATTACACACAACAGTGTGAAGAGTGTGTACAAGTGGAATGAGTGAAGTGCCATGAGAACCCTGGGTCTCTGCCATGTTCTTTGATGCCTCCAGGCCTTTACATCCTGATCTCTCTTCCTAAATCAACTCTCTTATCCTTGATTTCTGGGACCCTGTTCTCTGTCTCAATACTGTTCTTCTTTCACACTTCACTTTCTTTTCTCCCTCTCTTCTTCTTCCTTTTTATGTGTTTCTTCAAGCAATGGTACAAGTATATATCAGAGTGGCAGTCTCACTGTATTTAATGTTTTGTTAATTTTTCTGCCTCTAACAATAAATTATGACTAAATTGAGGGAAAGAATGTCCATGTGATTCCCTAGGGGGGCATTTTGTAAATACAGAATGAAACCTCACAGGAAAGAGATTTAGTCGTGACAGGAAGGTCTCACACAGCTTTGCCAGATCACCATAGGGAGCGTAGTTCCCAACTTGACTGAACTTGGTATAACCTAAGAATTTAAAATATCTTTGATGTCTAGAGAGTCTGAATGGATTGGACTGGGGTAGAGTGGAGTCATCAGAGTTTTTAAGTGTTTCTAGGTAAGATTGGAGATGAGAACTTCAAAATGAGAACTGGTACACAGGAAACTGCGTTTAAATGAGAATAGCCACCAGAAGTCACTATGGGTGTGGGGATTTACTATTGGATCATCATTTAAGGACATATCACTTTCCATAATTTTATTATAATTCTATTGAGGAATAAGATACTCTCCTAACTGAATTGATTCTGTAGCTCTATTATTCTCATGACAAACTGAAACATCCTGATATACTACAACAACCTCCCTATGAAATGCTCCCATTGTGTTCTTCTTCTTCATTAATATCCTGTGTAAGTCATGTCAAACTGCTCGCTATTGAAAAGCATGCCATGTAAACCCTTCCCTACATCTTTCCAGGTGTCCACTTCCAGGAATGCCTTTCCTCTCATTCCCCTGTAATTCTTACTCATATTCCAATACCCAACTCAGGCCTGTCCCACTAGTTTGCTAAATACTTCCCTTCTGTGGTTTTCCACTCAGTCATAATAGTTAACACACTGTCTGAAACTAGCTCTGTCTGCCTCTTACTGTCTCAGTCCATTCGGCCTGCTATAACAGAATACCAAAAACTGAAAACCTTATAAACAACAGAAATTTACTCTCACAATTTTGGAGGCCAGAAAGTCCAAGATCAAGGTGTCAGGCAATTTCATGTCTGGTAGGGACTGTTCTCCCAATTCATAAACACCTTCTCACCATGTCTTCACCTGGTAGGAGGGGCAAGGAGTCTCTCTCACAACCCTTATAAAAATATTAGTCCCACTCATGAGGTCTTCAACTTCATCATTTTATCATCTCCTAAACATCCTTCCACCTAATACCATCACCTTGAGAATTAAGCTTTCAACATATGTATGAAGTGAGTGAGGGCATTCCAGCAGTAATATGTACAGAGATTACTTTGAGATTCCCAAGAGTAAAAAATGTATCTTTTTTCTGGATCATCTTTTTTCCAGTATCTACCGAGGATTTGATACAAGGTAGATATTAAGTGAATGGCTACCAAGTAAATGGATGGAAGGATAGATAGAAAGATGATAATATAAATAAATTCCTTCACCTATGTAACATCTATGAGGTTTCTCATGGCATTTATTACTGAACAAAAAGAATAATTTCCCCTTAGATGCCTTTCATATGCATCTTCCAGAGGTTAGATGCCCAAAAGCCTGACCAATGACAGGCAATTAGGAACACCCAGGCCAGAGTGGGTGGCCCCATGGAAAATGATTACACTCATAACTTTCTTGGTTATATTAGACTTTCCTAGATAAAGAAACAGAAGCAAAATATTCCAGCCATGTTTTAAAAATGCTAACTTTCCAGATGACTGCTTAGCTATGAGCCATATCATATTCTTTTTATCTTCTCCCCCTCCCATACCAGCTTTCTTCTTCATAATCAGCATAAAAGTGTTTGCTCATCCTCTTCCAATTTTGGTTGTAGCTGGAAATTTGAAAATAAATTCCAAGTTCATGGTTTGTTAGAGCTCAAAAAAACCCTGAGGGACCATCTCATTCCATCTCTACATTTTGCAGTTCTAGAAGCACTTGGGAAATGTTTGGGCAGCTACCAGTGTATCTGAATGGTTGATCAGCAGGAAGGCTCAATGAGGCCATATCAGCTTTAACATCCAAATCATTTAGGACCTCGGGGCCTTCTCAATGTCTTCTCTATTTTCAGGAAGTCTCTGAAGGCAAGCTCATGTCCTCTCAGAAATAAGCCAGATGCTATTCTTTGTCCTAGGCCTCTTCAAGACCCTTGATCCCAGCTCTAGGTCCCTGTCTAAGAATATTGTTCTATGTATACTCCTACCTTCTGTGAATAGTTCTAGAGCTACAGGGCTGATGTGCATCAGTCCTTTTTTGATGAAATGTATGAAAGAAAAGGATGAGAGCTGGAGAAGGAACAGACGGAGTTGAAAAACTCTTCTCCAGGTTTTGAGCTGCACTTTGTTGTTACTAAGCCACTGTGACCTGGGGTTTTAGGATCTGGCTCTGAAATCAGGTATAAAATCCAAATTTGACCCTACTACTTACTATTCCTTTGACTTTCAGCAATATAAAACTCTTCAAAACCCAAATTTCTACTTTACTCTTTTTGAATATGGTAGAAATTAAAATTCTGTCCTCAGAGTGCTTCCAAACTCATTCATGGGAGCCAGTATCACCCTGATCCCAAAACCAGACAAAGACACAACTAAAAAAAAGAACTATAGACCAATCTCCTTCATAAACATAAATGCAAAAACCCTCAATAAGATTTTAGCAAATACAATGCAACAAATTATCAAAAAGTTGATACACCAAGATCAAGTAGGTTTCATCCCAGAGAGGCAAGGATGGGTCAACATACGAAAGACTATAAAAGTAGTACACCACATAAATGGGAGCAAGGTAAAAAAAACCAGATGATCTTACTAATAGATGCAGAAGAAAAGCCCTTTGACAAAATCCAACATACCTTCCTGATAGAAACCCTGAAGAAAATAGGCATAGAAGTACTGTATCTGAATACGATAAAGGCTATTTATGGCAAACCAACAGCCAGCATCACACTAAATGAGGAAAAACTGAAAGCATTCCCTCTAAAATCAAGAACAAGACAAGGATGTCCACCATCACTTCTGTTATTTAACATAGTACTTGAAACATTAGCCAGAGCAATTAGGCAAGAAGAATAAATAAAAGGATACATATAGGAAAGAAAGAACTCAAATTATCATTATTTGCAGATGACATGATACTCTACATGGAAGACCCAAAGAGCTCCACCAAAAAGCTCCTAGAACTAATAACCAACTTCAGCAAAGTAGCAGGATATAAGATTAACATGCAAAAATCATTAGCATTTGTGTATACCAGCAATGCAAAGGATGAGAGGGAGATTATGCAAACAATACCATTCACAGTTGCTTCAAGAAAGATGCAATATTTGGGAATTAACCTAACTAAAGAAGTGAAAAACTTCTACAAAGAAAACTACAGCACTCTGAACAAAGACGTTGAAGAGGATATCAGAAAATGGAAAGATGTCCCTTGCTCCTGGTTAGGCAGAACAAATTTTGTTAAAACGGCCATGCTTCCAAAGCTGTTATACAGGTTCAGCACAGTCCCAATCAAAATACCAACAGCATACTTTACAGATATAGAGAAAACAATCCTAAAATTTATATGGAAACAGAAGAAACCCTGAATAGCAAAAGCAATACTGGGCAATAAGACCAAAGCAGGTGGTATAGCAATCCCAGACTTCAAGCTACACTACAAAGCAATAGTAATAAAAACGGCATTGTACTGGATCAGAAATAGATATGTGGACCAATAGAAACAGAATTGAATAAACAGAAACTTCTTCAGACATACTCAAATATATGATCTTTGACAAAGGCTCCAAAAGCATATGTTGGAGGAAAGATAGCCTACTCAACAAATGGTGTTGGGAAAACTGGTTATCCATTTGTAGAAGAATGAAACTGGACCTATATCTATCACCATATACTAAAATCAAAATGGATCAAAGATCTAAACATTAAAACAGAAACATTAAACCTCCTGGAAGATAAAATAAGTAATACACTTAAAGACATAGGATTAGGAAAGGACTTTCTAAACAGAACCTCAATTGCACAGGAAATAGCAAAAAGAATCAACAAAATAATCAATTATATTAGATTAAAGATCTTCTGTACAGCAAGAGTCAATTAGTAAAGTGAAGAGAAAACCCATAGAATGGGAAAAGAATCTTTGCTAGCTCCTCCTCGGACAAAGGACTAATATTTAGAATATACAAAGAACTAAAAAAAAAAATTAAACCACTGAAAATTAATGACCCACTCAAGAAATGGGCTAGAGAAATGGACAGATACTTCACAGTGGAAGAAATACAAATGGCCAGCAAATATATGAAAAATGTTCAATATCTATGGCTATTAGAGAAATGCAAATTAAAGTAACTCTAAGATTCCACCTTGCCCCAAAAGGAATGGCAATCATTAAGAAATCAAACAACTAATGCTAGTGTGGCTGTAGTGAAAAGGGAACCCTCCTACACTGTTGGTGGGAATGCAAACTAGTACAACCATTAAGGAAATCAGTATGGAGAGTTCTCAAAAGCCTGAAAGTAGAAATCCCATATGACCCAGCCATTTCTCCCCTAGGTATCTTCCCCAAAGAACTAAAGACATCATACTATAGCGATACCTGCATGCCAATGTTTATAGCAACACAATTCGTAATAGCTAAATTCTGGAACCAGCCAGTATACCCATCAACTGATAACTGGATAAACAAAATGTGGTATTCATATATAATGGAACACTATTGAGCAATGAAGAATGACAAATTAGAGTCATTCATAAGAAAATGGATGGACCTGGAAAATATAATGTTGAGTGAAATAAACCAGACTCTCGAGCTTGAATACTGTATGGTATCACTTATTTGAGTGAGGTAAAATACAAACAAAAGAAAAATGATAAATAATCGATACAAAAAGGCAAAGGGTTAGATCTAAGCCAATAGACAAGGGGCCCAAGGGAACAAGAAGATGGCAAAATGGGAGGGGACTGGGAAGCCAGAGGAATAATGATATCCTAAAAACAAGAACCTAATAACGCAAACTCAAAACAGTAACATGTATACTCTGTACTACAGTAACTTTATGTAGTTTTGGCTTATTGCTGCATCTATGTGGTTGCTTATACTGCTTGTTGTTATAAGCAAAAGGCACAATGTAGTATGATCTGTAAGCTTGTGTAATGGCCTGTAACTTTGTATAATTTTGGACAAATTTTAATAATAATCTATAAAAAATTAAAATTATTGTAACGATTCAATGGAAAACTGTGTCTTTATATTCAGTGCTAAGTAGAGAATCAGGAGTTGTTAAGCAATCAACAGTAGATATTATTATTTTTATTGTAACCATTCTCATCATTCTTTGATTGTTCATAGTATATGCAGTTTATTCAGCTTCTGTTTCTAACTCCTCCCTGAATTGTGGCTTAATGGCATCCCTCTGGTCAACTGATGGAAATCATTGCTGCCCAACCTCTTTGTTTTTCATTTATTCACTTCTAGGCACATGTATAAAAAACTCCATTTAGCTTCTTGTGGTGGGCTGATTGTGATCAACTTGAGCAGGAGCGCCCAGCTGAACTGAGTTGGTGTGGTTCTGGGCGTAGAAGATCCACCTGAAGGTTATTGCCAATGCAGTATAAAGAAAAGCAGGAGCAGAAGATGGTGGCCGGCTGTTTCCCAGGAGAAGCTCTGTTGTGGCTGCTTCTCCCGAAGGGAACTCGGCTGTTCTTGTCGCAGAAGGAGCTCAGGGCCTTGCTGTTGTTGAGGATGACTTCTGTTTGCTTCAAGGGAACTCTGGGGTCTTCATCTCCATGGTGAGTGTTATATCTTGTTTCCAGTAGCTCAGTAGTGCCAACATGGAAGTGTGTGAGACAATGCCGTGGGCTCCCAACCCTTAATTGGATCTTTCAGGTCTCCAGTGCAGAGATAGATGTTCTGCACTCTTCCTGCATTTGGCTTGTGTGTGTGAATGTTATAACTTGGACTTGTCCTTTGTTAAATCTGCTCTTTTGCAAACCACTGACTCTAGAAAAGTAACTAATACAGAAATTGGTACCGAGAGGAGCAGGGTCCTTGCTGTGATGTTGCCTGGCCATGTGGCTTAAGAACCTTTGGGATTTATTTGGAAAGGTTTTGAGAGACTGGCCAAAGAGGCGGCCCTAGAATACTCTAAATTTATTGTATGGGAGACTTTCATCAGAGCCTGGAAAACCAGAGTAACTGATGGAAATGCTGCCAGTTAGGATGAGGATCAGGAGGCCTCTGTTGAGAAAGACCGCGTTGGTTGCTGGATTCCAGGAGGTATGTGTGTGCTTTGGCAGAGGTTGCTCTGCGTTTTCCTTGTGTTTGCAGATATTGCCTGGGCAGCAGAAAATTTTCAGTACAGTCTGACTTTGGGATGGTGGCATTATTGCTATTGAGGGATTTTGCCCAAATCTATGTTGGAAATCAAGAGCAGAGAACCAGCAGGGTGACTTGAACTGTTTGGCCAGAGGGGAGCTATGGACTGCAAGGATGAACAGAGGAGAACTGGTTGTGGAGAAGAAACAGGACAATGGAAAAATGACCTGAGGCCTTTGGCCAGGAGGAAGAGTGTATTTGGGCTGCAGGAGATCCTTTGGGGCATCTCTTAATGTTGCCGTTCTCTGTTGTTAAAGTTAACGGAAACCAAAGGAGTTTTAAAATTTGAAGCTACATTTTTTAATGTGGATGCACTGTACTGTTATATTGTCCTTTGTAAACAAATTATTATTTTAGAACAAGCAAGAGACAGAATGGAGTTGTTGTAAAGTGTGTATATTTGTAGTTTTTGGACACCTGTTTGTAGTCAGTTTTGAGAATCCCTTGAATATTTGTTTCTGGTGTGGTAATGAGTGCAATAAGAATTATGTCATTAATGTAGATCTGAGTAGACCAGGATATGCTAAGTCTTCACAAAGCTGCCACTGGAGACTATGGTTTAAAGAAATGTGTCTGCCTATCGACTTGACCGGGGTGGGGGTGGGGCGAATTGTGGTGGACTTATTGTGGTCAATTTGAGCAGGAACGCCCAGCTGAACTGAGTTGGTGTGTTTTTGAGCATAGAGGATCAACCCAAAAGTTACTGCCAACACAGTATAAAGGAGAACAGGAGCAGAAGATAGAGGCTGGCTGTTTCCCCAACAGAAGCTCTGTTGCAGCTGGTTCTCCTAAAGAGAACTTGGCTGTTTATGTCACAGAAGGGGCTCGGGGCCTTGCTGTTGTTGAGATGGTTGCTGTTTGCTTCAGGGGAGCTTTGGTCTTTATCTCCACTGTAAGTGTATATCCTGGTTACAGTATAGATTTCTTCAGCCTTTTAGTACAGACATGGACATACATGGGACATTGCTGTGTACTCCTAGCCCTCAGTTGGATCTTTTGGGTCTCCAGTACATAGGTGGATGCTCTGCACTCTTCCCGCATTTGGCTTGTGTGTGTGAACATTGTAACTTGAACTTGTGCTGTATTAAATCTGTTCTCTTGCAAACTATTGACTCTAGAAAGGTAACTAACACACTCCTGTTCCTTTCCCAAGGGGATTTTTTTTTTACCAATTGGTACAGAAATTTCCTCATATAGACAAATTTTAATCCCCTTAGAGGGTCAGGTAGGACATTTCTGTTGTTTTCTAGTAAAATTAATCTGTACCTTTGAAATAATGGTTTTCAGCACTGGAAAGAAAACTGCATGTTTTGGTGGCTATATTTCCCCCCAAAGGAGCTCTTTCCATTCCATGTTAACAGAGTTCTATCTATATACATGGTTACCTGGACATGGTACTTCCTGGCTTCAATGCAAATGAGAACAGTGCCCCAGAAGTGAGCTGAGTGAGAAGATGGAAGGAGCCCGCTAACTGACATGTCTGCACTGTTTGAGCAGCTATGTTTAGACACTGGTATTCCCCATAACCTAAAATACCAGCCAGTACAGTACCTAAACACTGCAAAGGGAAAGTCCTTATTAATGACATCTAGACATCAACACAAGCCCAACATACAATATTTAATAGAATTTTAATACTAGTCAAATATTCACAAAAGGGCTGGGAAAGCAAATATCCTTAATTCTCAGTATAAAAGCTTTGATGTTGGCATTACAAATGATTTTAAAGTCTGACTCAATGAGACAGTAAATATTTGTGGTTGCTATTGTGGAGTAAGTGTTTGTGGCCCTCGAAATTCATATGTTGAAGCCCTGGCTCTCAAAATGGTGGTACTAAGAGGTAGGGTTTTTATGAGTTTGTCCCAGTCTACTTTGTGCTGCTATAATAGAGTACCAGAAACTGAGTCATTTATGAAAAATAAAGGTTTATTTAGCTTGTGGTTCTGGAGCCTGAGAAGTCTACAGAATGAGGAGCCATCTTTCGGTGAGGACCTCCTCGTTGTGTCATAACGTGATAGAAGGGGTCATAGGGCCCAGCAACAGAAAGGCAACACTGAACTCATCCTTCATAAGGATGCCACTCTTATAACACCAAACCCACTCTTCAGATAAAGCATTAAGCCAATCGTGACCGTATCACTCCAGAGACCCCACATGTCAATACTTTTGCACTAAGGGTTAAGTTTCCATCATATTCAAGCAAAAGCAGGGATGATTCAGTTTAGATGAGATCATGAGGGCTGAGTCCTTGTAAGGAGAAAAGACATCAGGTTCCTCTCTCTCCTCTATGAATGCAGCAGGAAGACAGCCCTCATCAAGAACCAAATCTATTGTCTCCTTGGTGTAGGATTTCCCAGGCTGAAGAGTGTGGGAGATAATCTTCTATTGTTTAAGTCACTCTGTATTTGGCATATCTTCACAGAAGCCCAAGCTGACTAATGCAGCCATCCTCTAGTCATTAAGTGAAGATAAAAAAACTACTCGAGACTGAGAAATGCTTTACATAGCATTACACAAATATGGTTCACATAGATACCAACTTTAATGAAAATTCAAGTCATATTTTCACTGGAAATGAGTATGGTATAATTCATTCTTCAAGTAAATATACGTCTTCATATAAGACAGTGAAATCACATGGAAGTAGCTGAGGGGATTGCCCCCAAAATTGCCCGTTCTAGCCACAGGGAAGAGAGTTTACCAGTTTAGTTTGAGGCAGAACTGGACAACCCTAGTCTAGCTAAGGTCATCTCCAGCCATCAGTTTGCTCAAGGTGTGTCAGGAACAAAGCCAGGCAGCTAAGCCAATTTGAAGATTATCCTAGATCTGTAGCCCAGACTGGTAGCCTTGATTTTATGTTTTCACTTTATATTTTTATATTATATATGACTAATTTAATGTCTATTTTATGGATCTGAATCCATGAATTGTCCTCATAATGACTACCCCATTCAAAAAGTAAGTTTCAGGACTCAGGTGAATGTATCTGGGGTATCTAAAGACTCCAGAAACCTGCCCTCTGACTCTACCCATGTGGGCACAAGATCAACCTTCAAGACTTAAGGATACAGACTCCTTGTAGCAGAAAACTCATGCTAAGGATAGTGGGTTAATAATAGACACAGGTGGCCATGTATGACCCCTTTCCAATAGTTTCCAGGCCTTCAAGGGTCAAAATTCTTGATTTGGTGCCAAAATGTTCTATTGGTCTTTGAGGAAGAATTAGTGAGGAAAATGGTATGCTGATGAGTACTGTATATGGTCACCGTGGGGAGAGGAAAACAATTCTAATTTCATCCAAATAATTATTTAAGCACATGTACTTTCAATGATGTTTTAATGATGAAACTATTAAGAGGTTGACTGAGATAAACTTAGAAAAACTTGCTGCCTATCACTATCATAGATAATGGCTTTCCCATATATTATTTTGTCTTCACATCGTCAAGTTTAAAAGCTTCTCCCACATCTTCTTACATTATGGCTTATGTTGGTAATATTGCCAAATACACCCAATTTCTTATTAACATTTGTATAAAGCATCTTTCCTTTTTCTCCATAACATTTTTGTATCCTCCACTGGGGACATCAGTTTTGTGACAGGTGGTATTTGATATTGTGACTAATCTAACCCCCGCTGACTCAAGGACAATAACAGAGTACTAACAGTTGTTACGTATGTATAATGGGCCAGCCACCTTCTAAGCATATTGTTTATTAATTCTTAGTGCAATGCACAAGGTACGTGAATTATCACAGCAACTCTAAAAGAGATAATTATTTTATTATACCCATTCTACAAACAAGGAAAGGAAAGCTAACAACTTAGCCAACAGCATGTCACTAAGAGGCAGCAGGGCCATAACCAAAGTCAGTAATCTACCACTGTGATACAAAATATACTAGCAGGGCTATTTCCATTTCACCAAGATGATATGGAAAGAAGTAATAAAAAGGATGTGAATTGAAAAGTTACAGAATCATAGACTTCAGGAGCCAAAGTGAACTCTATATGTCCTCTGCTCTTTCTTGCATAAAATACTAATCCAGCAAATTAACTGCTTGGTCATTAAAAGGAGACAACCACTGGGAAGGAGACCTGACTATCTCAAAAAAATGTAGTTTGAATGGACAAATGAAAGAGTGAACTGAACCATTCTTAGAAGAAGAAAGTTAAGGCATTGCTGAATAATAAGCAGACGTGAAAGACCAGAATCCACCTTGATTATAAAATAGACTCCTTTGCATAAAAACTGCTGGATGACATTGCGGGTGGCCACATCTATTCTCTCTATGTAGAGGATAGAAAGAGACAGAAGCCTAGAGATGGTTTTTGTTTAGTGTTTTGGTAGTACTTGCCTGTAGGAAGTGATGAGGAAATTCTAGTTTCTGAGAACACTTTTCAAAAGAAAGACAGATTAGAGTTTCCAAGAAAGAAGACATTGCTACAATAGAAGAAATCAAAGTGCAATGAAAGTCTCAGACTAGATGGCACTTATCTCAGTGTTCTGAATGAACTAAGGTGTGAAACTGCAGAGATTAATAAAGACATATACTGGGGCTGGGGATTTAGCTCAGTGATTAGAGTGCTTGCCTTGTAAGCACAAGGGCCTGAGTTCGATCCCCGGCACCACCAAAAAAAAAAAAAAAAAAGACATATACCGTGTCTATAAAATAGAAGCCATTCGTGAAGATCGTCCAGCTTCTAACACAGTGACTTTGTTGTATTTTATTTTATAGGGCCGATAGAGTACGGGGATTGACAGCTGGGAAGTTCCCATCACCTACACAGGAATTGTAGATTTCCACCTCCCAAATTTTAAAATTGATAATAATCTAGCATAGAGCAACATCACGATTTTGTCTTTTCAAAAGATCTGAGAATGAAGAAACAAATGCTTTTTTTTAGATCTCGTGATGATTGATCTCTTAATTATCAATTCAATTAGTCTGAGAGACATATAGATTAATGCAGCAAACTTGTGGCTGTGTTTGGGTGAGCCATGGGGGCTTCACCTTTGGAACCGTGTCTGGTCCCTGCCTTTTTCCCCTTGCCATCCTCCCAGCGGCCAAGTTGAGTGGCTTTGCTCTGTCATGCCCTTCTACTCTGATATCTCTGCCTTTGAGATAGCCAGTCACGCCCTGAGAACTCTGAAACTCTCAGCCAAATAAACCTCTTCTACTTTAAGTTATAGCTATCAAGTATTTTGTCCCAGAAATGGGAAAGCTGATCAATACAAATCTAAAACTAAAGAAATTTTGAACCATTTACTGTTTATGCTTAGACTAATAAGAAGAGATTAGCTATAGTATGCTTGGAATCTGGTGTTCAGAGTACCAGCCACGGTCAGCGTACAGATGAGTGTCTGGCAAAAAATGGATAAAATATTCTGACTAAACATAGTTTTCAGTTAGAACTAAGTGGTTCCCAGGAGGATGGTAAGGGAAACTTGGGGATGGAATCTTTTCTGTACCCTTCAACCCCTAGGACAATAAAATCTCTTGTCTTCTCCTAACCCTTGGAACAGTCATGCCAACATTGGTTCTAGACTCCCCCAGAATCTCCAGCCCCAAGACTGGAGAGTTCTTATGCTTTATATCCTTGTCTTTAAACCTGGTTCCTCACCTGATTTCTTACAACTTCTTCATATTTGTTTCCCGATTCTTCTGGCTCACAGTCTTTTCCAAGGGCCTTCATCTGTGTTTCACACCTGGGGTTTAAATGCCTGTGGTTCTAAAGTTTAGGCCCAAGCCTTTTCTGAACTCTACTAGGCCTTGGTCTGCAACCTTTTTCCTAGTGCTGAGAGAGAGAGAGAGACAGAGAGAGAGAGCAATCTGGAGCCCATAAAGATTAGAGCTAGTCTGCTAATCAATGACCCTTCCCAATTAAAATATTTAGTTCAGAGTTCTTAATACAAGGTTCAGAGTGCTTTCTGTTCAATATAGGCTTGTTGACTGAATTTACAACACATGATATACTATGAACTGCAGAGCAAAGTACAAATTACAGTACATGACCCTTATGTCAAGAGACAGTGAAAACATTAAGAAACAAACAAAAAACTTGGACAGATGCCAGGTGATGCTGGACCCATGGAAAGCTCCAGAGAGAAAAATGCACTGAACCAAAGTATCATACACATGACAGCCTAGTTCTCTGATCCTTTGTGAGCTATGAATGATCTCTTCAAAAATTATCAGCTTTCTGAGGTAGGTACATGAAGTATCAAGTGCATAGTTGCCACCTTCTTCATCAGTCCACTGGAGAATTGGCAGGAATTAAACTTTGATGTTAGCTTTATTTCTTTGTAAATTACTGGTAATATCCCCAAGCGCCAAAAAGCCACACTGAGAAAAATATGAAGCTTTGTCATATTCATACCATCTCTGGACAGTCAGTTATTTAAAAAAGAATCCTTATACATTATTCATTTTAGGTGTTATAAATTGTTTTATACAAGATCTGTCTTTCCAGTACCCATCTGGTATATTCCAAGACTAAGTCTGTCTCTAGCACCTTGAAGAGCTTACTTTTTCTCTTGGTTCTTTAGGTAAAAAAAAAGTTCTCCTTAATTCCCACCATGATGGTTACTTTTATGTGTCAGATGGACTAGAGTGCCCAGATATTCAAACACTGAAGTAGGTCTCATGGTGGAGCCACTTTGTAGATTTGGTTGACATCTATAATCAGTTGATTTTGAAGGATATTATCTTCAACAATGTAGATGGGCCTTATTCAATAAGGTGAAAGGCTTAAGGACAAAGCTGAGGTTTCCCTGAGGAAGAAGAAATTCTCCCCTGGGATTACAACATCAGGTTCTGCCCAAGAATTTCCAACCTGCTGGCCTTCCCTGCTCTATGCCCCAGCAACCACACAAGGCAGTTATCAACCTCAACCTATCTCCTCTCGGTCTCTGCTTCTTTCTTCCTACACACACACACACACACACACACACACACACACACACACTTTCCCTCCATTCTTCTACTTCTCATTTATATATCAGAAAAATTCTCGACCTCTGAGATTTGAAATGAATAGATTTTAATGAAGGAACAGTGGGTAGGAGTGGGGACAGGGTTAAGGAAACAAAGAAAGGAAGTTTAGGCACCAGAAACTAGCAACAGGGTGAAGCTGTTGCCACTCCTACAGCTGAAGGGACCAGGGGAAGAAGAAGCTTTGCCACAATCTAGTAATAAGTGGCACCTTGAATGGAACCTCCTTCCAGGTTCCGTGGTTGAGGTGTCACACAGCTACCTCTAGATATGGAGCGCCGAAGCAGGGGAGAACGAGGAAGAAAGACTCCGACCTCTGTCTCTTTCCTGCTTTCTGACCTCCTGTCAGGTAAGTGAGACTTGGATTGGGAGAATGTGAACAGAAACAGCCAGGAGGGAGCCTGGGATATGCCATTAGCAGGAATCAGGCTTTTAGAGTACAGGGAAGGGGATGGTAAAGAAGAGGTTTTGGGAGGGGAGACAACCAAACAGAAGACGTCTAGCATAACCTGATTCCCCTGAGACTCAAACTACAAGTTCATTTGGCTTCCAGATTTCATAAAAAGACTCTGGTCTTACTTATTGTCTGATAATCTGCCATAGCTGTTTAATCGTAAATTTTGTCTTCTCCAATACTACTCTTTTCCAAGCTCCAAGTCTTTTTTTATTATTTAGTTATATTGGCAAGAACCCAGAATTCAATTGCTCTTCTTCTGGTCTTTATCCTTTTCATGATGGCCTTGTTATTACCCATGAACCCCCAAGCTTTTATACCTAGTAGATTGGACCTGCCACAATTTGAAATATATAAAATAATAGGAATTCCAAAGTATGTGTTTAATGGACATGGCTTTCTGTTTCTTGAAAATCTTTGACTTGAAGATACCAAAAAAGTAAGCCAGGTGTGTGTTGCATGTCTATAGTCCTAGTACTCGGGAAGCTGAGGCAGGAGGATAATTGAGAGTTCAAAGGTAGCTTGGGCTGCATAGTAAGTTCAAGACCAGCCTAAAATACAAAATGAGACCCTGTCTCAACTTTCCCCCAAATAAAAAACATCAAAATAATAGACCTCTTATTTTCTCATTTATTACGTTAAAGAGTTAAACCAAAAAGGTCTATTATTATGCTTAGGCGAGAAGATAACCATGACAGACATACATGAACTTACCCATCCAGCATCCTCAGCTGGAAATTGCTTGTGTGCTTCACTGCCTTGATTGGGTTATCATATCCGGCTGGGGCCACATTTGGTTAGTTCAGTAGACAGTGGGCCCCAGGCGACTTCAACATAATCTTTTCCTCAGATTCTATTTCTTAGCTAAAGCCTATAAATCTGGGTTATGTACAAATGGGAAAATCAAATTTGAACCACAAGAATATTGCATTTATAACTGACAGCCATTCCTTCAGTGCCTGGACAGTGACAGCAAAACTAGAAGGTCAGCTATCAGTAACCTCGCTGCTAGTCATGTAAAGCAGAAATAGGAAGGAAATAAGGAAATTAGAAGGGGAGAGAGAGAGAGATAAACATATAAATATATAGATATGTCTAGGAAATAGAGGTGAGAGCTGTAACAGTGTTCAAGTCTAACGTGAATGACAGTCTGTGGAGGTGAGCAGTAAAAAAGAATGGCCTTCAGGTCTCTATTTCTAGTTATACTTCAAATTCAGCTTCATTTTTACTCTTAGGTCTCTTAAATCCTCCATTTTGCCAAAATTAGTTTATATGGGTTCCATCGACTTTTCCAATGCAATGCTAAGCCTCATAGAGATCAGGAACATATAGAAAGTAGCTTATAAAAGAAAAAAAAATCAAAGCTTGCTTACTAATTTCCTGCCAGTGAATCTGAAGGTCTGGTTTTCTGGTTCTATGCTGTTGTCATTAGTGACAGGAAGAGTTAAACCCGCCATTCCCTTTAGACTTTACACTAGGAAAACGATGACCCTTAAATGATTCTAACACATCAACTCCTGAGTGGAATCAAGAATACAATTACATTTAATACTTATTTTAACAACTAGGTGAACCATATTTCTCCCCAAATCTTTTGAAATGAAGAAAATATGAGATCTAAAAGGCGGTTACTCAAGCAAGCCCACCAAGATTAGCCAGTCTGACTATTTTAGATAATCATATCTATCACGAAGGCATAAAAGACAGTCCCAGAATGATTTCACTTAAACCTGGTATCGTTTCTCATCTGAACTTTCTATACTCTAAATTTTCAGTGTCTGCTTTTAAAAGGAACATAAATCTAGCAACTAAGTATGCACATGAACTTAGAAAGGGTCCAACTCATCTGTTCCATTTTTGGGCCAAAGAGAAAGAATAAGGAAGAAAACACACAGCACTTTGCCCACAGATAAGTAAGGCTGACAATTCAAATAACTAAGGTCTCCAAGAAAGGACTGTCAATACTAGAAGACTTTTAATATACATAGGGAGATAGCACCGTGTTTAGGGCAGTGGACTCTGGAAGAAGGCCACTAGATTTCTGGCACTAATTTACTACTCGGCATCTATGTGGCCTTGGGCGAGTCACTCAGAATCTCTGGGCATCAAGTTTCTTTCTTTCTTCCTTTTATTTTTCTTTTTTTGAGGCAGCATCTGACTATGTAGCTGGCTTTGAACTCACTATGTAGTCCAGGCTAGCCTCAAACTCCTGGTGATTCTCCTGCCTCAGCCTCCCTAGTGCTGAGACTTTGGGCTTGCACCACCACGCCCACCCTCAAGTTTCTTGATAGGTAAAATTGAAATGAACATATGGCCCCCTTTATAATAGATGCCAAGGGTAAATGAGTTAATAGATTTAAAAGACTTGGAACAAAACCTAGAATATAATAAACAATGAATATTTGCTTTTATGGATATGAGGTCACAGATCACTTGGTTTTGTAGCTTCACATAAAGCACACACACACACACAAACACACACACACACACACTCACTCCACACACACCTGCTGATTGTTGAAGAAAGAAAACGTAAATCAACAGAGTAAATTTTAATTAAACCAGCCAGTGGCATAGTATAGACCAGTTGGGAAAATGCATTTACTTCACAAATTATTTCTAAACAATAATTAGGAGATTTTTGCTCCTAAAACAATAAGGTCACATTAGATATATATGTTTACGGAGAACATTAACATATATGTAATCTGTAACCACTCAATTTCTGCTCAGCAGCTAGCTTCATTTTTATTTTTCCGAGTGATGTTTAGTGTAGGGGGACGGTGTGAATGACTTTTCTCGAGGAAATCAGTAACTCTGTCAGTCCCCGAGACCCTGGATCGGAGCAACTACCAGCTCTCGGAGGCTGGAAGGCTGTTCAGGGAAAAGGGTGCAGCTTTGAAGTGTTCTCAAGAATGAGAAGGGCATGTCAAAACAATTAATCATAAACAAGTCATTCAAATTAAAAGTGTATTCTTAGATAGTTTCTTGATTAAGAACAAATGCCTCATTAATCTGGAACCTACTGACTTGAAAACACAAGTGAAGTCAAAGAGAGTAATGACTGACATGGCATGGGACACGCACGCTGTGTGTTCTCATCGCAAAGCCTCAGAGGGACGGATCCTGTGAGAGGTCACTGGATGCAGCGAACTGAACAGAAAACCCGGCATCATCCAGTAACCCAAGTCAAAAACCTACATTACAGAGAACACTGGGTCCCAGTAACGTGCATGCTCTTTCTCATCTCTAGATTATGAGTACATTCCATTTACTTTAGGGATGAAAATAAGCCTGCATTCAAAATCTAACAAGTAAAAATAAAAACATAAAGGCATATGGAAAAGAAATAAGATGTCCAGTTCTAAACATTTCCACCCTCTCCACCTCCAGCTTCCAAGTTTTGGTTAAGCATATGAATAAGAGTTAAAAGCAAACATAAATAGATTTGAAGAAAACTTTAGCATATCTATGCACCTTCTTTTGGCCACGCTGAAGCTTCATTTTCTAAAGGAGTATATATTACTTAGTAAATAAAATGATATTTATCAAAATGAGAGGTGCATAAAATGATCTACATAATTAAAAAACAGATTATATGTTAAATATCCACATGTGGATGGCTGCAGTTTTTAAAGAATAAAGTTTCTTTTGGAATAGATATCAAAATAGATATTCTTCTGAAAAGCTTTAGAATTTCATCTTCTAGAAGACATCACCATGGGGAAAAGGGCTCTTTCCTGCACCTACCAGGATTATATCCAGCCAGGGTTTTATCCTCTGAATGTTGCTTAGGATATAATAGATGCTACATATACATTAGCTGAATAAATAACTTCAGCAGTGGGTGAAACCATGCACACACACGCACACACGCACACATGCGCGCACACACACTTGGGATTTCTAATCTTAAAATTTGCCCTGAGGACTTTCCACTCTGCATGTGACCCCTTACCCATGCATTTCACGCTAAATCTTCCACAGAGATGAGTCCTCACAATGAAGAGAAAAAAATAATCGTGAAAGATTATAGAGGTCTTGGAGGAATATTATGTGCAAAGAATTTCCCAAATAACTCTCAACAATATGCACAGTACAGAAAATTGCCGTATTTTCCTGATTACAATAAATTCTTGTGAAGGTGAACAAAATTTGACACAATTTTCAGAGCCAGATTCTAGGTACAATACTGTGTTATTCTTAAACAATCTGTTTCATTTTAGACTTCAAAACTAGGGAAAGAGAAAATTTTTCTAGAAAGAAGAAACAGTGACAAAAAAAAGAAGAAAAGGTGTAATTTTACTAATCTAAGTAAACATAATCAGACTTCGTTTTCAGCAGTATTTAGACCCTTTATCTCCGAGGTTTTAGTTTTGGCATCAGGATGGCAAAGAAGACGATTAGAAAAGAACTAACACAAGCACATTCCCCATTTATTAGATGTAGATTCAACTAGTGCTGGAATACAAATTAGACTAGCCTCCATCCCTGACAAGCAAAGAATCCAGTTAGAGGCACAAGATCAGCAAACAGAAAACATAACTATGCACTGCCTCATACCTTCTTGAAGTACTCAATTGTGTAGAACAAATTCAGGACAGTACATGTCTTAGAGATGAGAGGTGATTGAAACTCCTAGAAAAGTGTCTAGTGCAAATTAGACAGGCAATAAATACTTGATGAGTAACTCGAAGCTTGAATAGAGAACTAATGAAGGCTTTTAAAATATATGAACCCTTGAGGATTCTGAGGGGTGATACACAGTACTTGGCTAATGTTTTCCACAAACAGTGTTTCAATTTTTCCTACTTCTCCATGTTCATACACATGATAGAAACTATATAAACCAATGTAGAAAGTATGGAGAAGTTAAAAGCCCAATTGTCACCTTAGTAGCATTGGTAGTGTAGAAAACTTGATCCACAAATCAACTCAGTAGGACTGGATTGTCTACAGGTTTATTGTTTATAATTAAATAGATTTATAATAGGAATACTACATCATAATGCAACTAGCAACAATCATCAGAGTTAAATACTCCCTAGAATTCTATTATAATTTCCTGGCCTTAATAACACATAGGTGGTAGGGGTTTTATTTTCTTCTTTATGTACAATCATAATGTTCTAATCTTGGGAAATATACTTGATATTAATATTTTGTATACAATAGGTATTGATCTTAAGCATTTTCAAGAAAAATAATTTTCAAGAAAATGACTAGGACAATTTTAGAACATTAACTGGAAATCAACACTAAGAAATCTTGCAAATAAAAATCATATCTGTGCATTTTTTTTTAGTTATTCCAGAAGCTGTAAAAGTCCATGAAGTAGACTTGGATAAGAGCAGTTTTTTGTTAAATTTTTTAGTTAAGTTTCCTAAATCTAGGAAATTTAAACAAAAGTCCTTGGTATATCATGGGTAGTGAACTGGGAATCAGAAGGGGGGGATTCATGTCTACTCCTAAGTGGTTTAAGTTCAACAGAGTGGTTTCAAGTTTCTGGGCCCCTTTCTCATAAGATTTGAGGGTTAGAGCGGATACTCCATCAATCCTTTGTAACTGGGTGAAAGTCACTGGGTGATGTAGTTTGGTCTCCAGCACTGGAAAAAAAAAAAGGGAAGGAGGAAAGGGAGGGATGGCAGGAGGGAGGAAAGGAGGGAAGGTGGTAGGGAGGGAGATAAAGGAGACAGGGAGGAAAGGATTAGGTCAGTCTGGACTGTCTTTCTTCATGTCTGACTTCTCCTCTAGTTCTTGCCTGAGACACGTTACTGGAATTTTTGACAGGTCATTTCACTCATCTGTAAAAAGGGAATAATAATAGTATATGTCATATGAGAAGACTATGAAGATTAAGTAAAATACTGCACATAAATCACTCATCCCAGGATATGGTACCTTATCAGATTCAATGTTAGTTGGCAGTAGTGTGTTTCTGTAACTTGTTTCAAAAACTGGAAGAATAAAGTCATATTATCAGAGGCTAAGAATTTTTTTTTAGCCAGTTTCCAAGTTCTTTTACAGCTGCCATGCTGGGTTGCTGCAAGACCAATCTTCTTTGCTGGGATCCCTGCACAGGGATCCTAAACTTTGAAGCCCGTTTGTCTTTAATGGCTCTGAATCCTCAACATTATCCTCTTGGTTCCAGAATAGGCTAAAAACTAAAACCTGTCCCATTGCAATTTTGCAAAAAAAAGTAAAGTGTTCCCCATACCTCAGAAAATAAAAAAGAAAAATTAGATTTTGGCAATTACTGTATTTTGGGAATAGTTTCAAAAATACAATTTGTAAAGAGCAAGCCAAAAAAGTCTGATCTGCAAAACCTGGGTTGAAAAATTTATTCAAATCAACATTTTAGTGGGACGATTTATGATTTCTAAAATGATAAATCTGGCCTCGCAAAGACCAAAGTCATGACACAGATGCAAAGTGTAACATGTGGCTGGGAATCCTCTTGTACCCAGAATCCCTGTGTCAGCAGTGTGGGCAGGAGTTCTGGGAGAACACGGATAGTCTTGTTGCAGGGTCACACTATTGAGGTAACAACACAGAGTTAATTTACAAAGAGACAGCTGGTACGAGGAAAGTAAAAACTCTGCATCCTGTCCTTGCGTTGGTCCTCATCATTGACAGTGACCCAGCGTGGATCCGGCACCTGACAAGTGAGAAGAGTTTATCTTCTCTTTCTCTCTCTCTCTCAAAATAAAAAGAAAAACAAAAAATGTTTCTGCAATATTCATAGCAGTAGGGTGGTAATGTGAAGCAATATGAGTTTTCGCAAAAGCTGAAGGTATTAACCACTGTGTGGAATGCAAGAGGAAAAATTAAAAAGCTTAATGTTAAATCATCAGAGTAAAATGACTTATTCAGAAACATATAGCATAATCCCTGGAATGTTATACTTTCTCAACAGATGGTTGTTTAAAGAAGGAACAAATGAAGCCTAACATTTGTTAGCAGAGATAAGATCCTTGTAATTCGAGATATTTTAAGGCAGCTGTGCCCTTAGCCCCATTTCACAGAAGAGGGTCGTTTAGACAGAAGTGGCCCAACTACAGACAAGACAAAAACGGGTGACTTCTGAGCTCCGCCAATCAGATTCTTTCCCTGGGAAGTAATTCTGGGACCCCCCCGAGGGCCAGGGCCAATGAACTGTTAGCATCGTAGCTTGTGGCCATGAAATATTAGGGCTAAAGCAGCCATCTGGGCCTTGTGAATAATGACTAAATCAACAAAAGATGCCCCTTGTGACAGAGAGAAGACTAGAATAAAAGCAGATTATGGAGAAAATCCAGAAAAAACGATCTTTAAAGGAGAAATATCTTGAAAGAGGAGGAGTCAGTTTTGAAAGGAGGGACGATTCAGCCCTGCAGTTCTGGTTTTCAGTTTTATCTGGGTGCCCGTGAGGCCCTTTCTCTCTCTTAAATTAAACTCCTCTGGGCAGTTTCTATTCCTATGAATAAAAACGTCCAAACACTTTTATTTTAGTAGTTATTCTTCCTATTGTATTTTGTTAATATTGCATTTTCCATTGTTGGCTAGCATAAATATTGGCTTAGCATTAATTTTGTAAAGTCATTTTGGCTTTCTCGTTACTCTGAGAGGATTCACATACTCTCATACGATTTTACAGAAATTCTAAAAGATTTATTTATTGTTCTTGTGAGTTTCTACTCAATTCAAATTTTAAAATTCAAAAATTTAAATTGTTATTAACCAGTGTAAGAACATAAGAATGCTATCTGTCCCTTTGAAGAAAGTGTTTTGATCTAGCAGAAGAAACATTTATTGAAAAGAAATATTTCATGAGTCTTAGAGAGATTTTGTGTTACTTTGGCAAACTCAGCATTTGTACAAGGCACAAAACCTTTGGAAAAATGCTAAAAATATTCAGTTATTTCACATCTATAATGCGAGGGCAAATTTGAACAGGATTTTTCTCCATTTGGTTGATCAAACTGTTGAGTGATTTTTCTCTTTGTGCTTTGTCGAAACAGCTCAGGGCCTCCACTCTTTAAAAGTGAACCCCTGGTAGACTAAGCCTTGGGGTTTTTTGTGTGGGTTTTGTTCCCATTGCCCAGGGGTACAGTGTGATTTGCACATCCCAGTCCCGTGAACGACCTGAGTGAATCTGAAGTAGTGTTTTGCTCTAGGACTCCCAGAGCTTCATCTCGGGCCTACTTGGAACAAGACCAAACAGGATGAGTCACTTAGGGAAGAAGTTTCCCTGACCCTGTTGCCAGTGTCTCACTGTACTTCACTCCTGGAAGCCTCATTAAGAAAACGTGCCAGGGTACTGCCTGATGAGGCGATAGATCCTAGAGTCCTTACGTACACTCGGGGTATTTGGGTAAGAAGCAAACACTTCTGAGATCATGACCTGCCACATACCATGAGGAAGTGAGATTTTAAGTGGTCTTTTGGTAGACGTATCACCTGCAGAAAAACAGAAGTCTGTTATTTCTATTCTTGGAATACTTACAACATTGTGATTAACAAATAGATTGAAAGGTTTCCTCCTGGGATTCAAGCCATAAAACTATAAACAAATTCTCCAAAGGTCAGGTAGGATGAGGAATTTGTGCTAATATCAAAAGGCATATTTATGCCTTATTTAATAATTATATACTTAGAGTCAGTTGCTTGTATAATTTTCCAACACCACAACACATTTGGCCCACCGTAAAGGAATTCAACTTGTAAAATATACCAAAAAAAAAAAAAAAAAAAAAAAACCTAAAAATTTTCAGAATTATTGAAAATATTTGATCAGGAATTCCAAATATTATTCTAAACTGAAACTAATAGACCTACTGTGTTCTTCTGGCTTCAAATCATGTGTCATTGAAAACAGAGATTTTGAGAAGTTTCTATATTTGCTGATTGACATAACTTATTTTTTCCAGGTTTTTCTCCATGTAATTGACTCGACACTGAGTTTTTCCTTATCTATGAAACTCTGATGTCCTTTGACCACAGCCTGCACATTAATCTTTGCATCAAAGTTACAGGGCTGTCTCTGTTACCTGCTTGTAAAAAAACATTTGACCTGAAGAGTTTCTCCCAGTTCCAAGAAATTCTGGCACTTTCCAGGAAGAGCCTCTAGTGTTGAGAAATCGGCTGGTTGTGCTAGTTCAGACACTACTGGGGTTTTGCTGCAACCTGTAGGGTCTTGAATGTCTGCCTCGGGTAGGCCACTGATCTGTAGGGGAGAATTGCCTCACCTAGGACAGGTCTTGGTGTCCCCAGTACTACGTAATATTGTGGCACCATCATGGTACTGTCTTTCCTCCGGCCTTCCTTACTAGATATATGCTGCTGGATTCTGCTCCAAAATGTGCAAAATTGATTGATTTATTCCTGAATTCACAAGGCTCACACCTAGTATTTGCCCTGACCCTTTCCAAGATGGCAATACCACATTATTCTGTATATTTTTTATACTCTCAACTTCCAAAGCCCTCTTAGGCCTTTAGACATAAAACTCCTTTCTCTTCTGTCCTTGTTTCTCCGAATGCAAATAAGACCTGCAAGTATATGCCTGGGAAGAATGCTGACTTTAAATCCCTGTTCTCAGTTTAGGCTAAGCAAAGATCACAGTCTACATCTCCAGAGCTCTGTTTGAACACCAAGGCTACATTAGTTAGTAAAGATGAGATACACAGTTACCTTTAGACTTTATTCTTTTGCATTTTCAGTAAGATGAACATCAAGTTTCTAAATACCTTGCCAAAAAACCTGAATGAGAGTGTACTAGCTAGGTAAAATGATATGTGACAGTATTCACAGGAAACAATAGCAAAGAGAAAGATTTTTCTACCTTGTCAAACAGATAGAATACACTTGGATAGGAAGAAGGAAAAAAATGGCAGAAGAAACACCAGCTAGAAATTCCAGTAAAATATTAGTAGGCTTTGTATATTACAGAGATGGGTTGAAGTGGTTTATAATTACAAGAAAATGTAATTTATTTCATCACTGTAGTTTTATGTCATTGGATATTATGTGTGGCACACACAGTGCAAAAAATATTCAAAGTGGGAAAAAAATGAGTTTTTGAATGGACAAGTTGAGTTGGCCAATTGATTCCAGAAGTGCTACCAACCCCGCCCCCCCAAAAAAAAAACCAGAAATGACTCAGGGGGAGACCTGAGACAAAGAGTGACCCAACTGAAGACTTATGTTTGTCTTAGATAGCCAGAAAGGAAGATAGATGTGTGAATCAAAGAAGATCACAATGGCCTTAAAAGGGGAATAAATGGGACAAGAGGATATATATTTAAAAGTGATGCCTCCATTTCCAGAAAGAGAAAATTATTTTAGAATGTAGTATGTATGCGCTATCGATCCTCAATTATTACTGCAAAGAGGAAAATATTTTTAAAGTAGGTAATTAGAAACTATTTAGAATATTACTTCCAAATTAGAGACAAATATCTAGTTCTAAATCCAGATCTTCTGATTCTGCTGTTTTCCATCATGCTACAGATGTAAAACTTGCACATTATTTTCAGATGCATAATTCTGCTCAGTAGAATAGATATCTTAATGTCTTCAACACAGACTCACTCCACCCTTCCACAGGCCTGAATCAAAGCCATACCCTTTTTAAAATCAGTACCTAAGGACGTTTCCAAGGCACCACAATATTATGTTGGTCTAGTTACAAAAGAAGTGTCCTTTCTAAATTCCACACACGTGTGTGCATGCAAGTAGACTTTTGGATGGAGTCTGAAGTGGCCTTTGGCCTATAAACATTCACGAGAAAGAAGTCTATCACAGCAGTATTATAAGGCATACACTTGCATGGTTTTTTAAAAAATCATAGTTCATACATCCAAGGGTATATTACTGTTTTTAAGGTGTCCAACTGGAAGCCTGTATATTTGTTCTAGCAAGGCTGTCATTGCTCAAAACATTTTTAGAGTTTATTTTTGAAGATAATCTTGACCTCTTATGGAACATCTTTTTGACTGTCTGCACCAGTAAGGTATCTTCACCATTTGAGTGTAAATTTGATTGAGAAACAACCAAAAGTAATTTGGATGTAAATCTTAAGAACAAGGAAGACAATTAAATCTGGTAATACGATTAAGAAGTAAGGTAGACAATGCAAAAGTTTTGCCTGGATATATTCATGTTTTGTAAGCTGATAATTTTGTTATAATGGATGCTGTCCTAACTTTGAGATGATTTTGTTGTTTTCATTTTCAAAAGCAGTAACAGCCTGAATTCTGTTCCTGAGAAGAACAGGTTGTATCACTGTGTATGTTTTTGTATACTTGTGTGTATTTCATCACAGAGTGAAACCAAGGATTGTACAGCACTCATTTACATACAGCAGGAAAAAAACGTGTTGCTCTAGATATAATTTGAACTAATAGTGAATAATTATGCAACGTACTTATGATGAACTGCAATATAAAGTTAAAAGTTATATCAGAATAAGAGATTTCTTTTAGCTCTTTCCATCTTTTTATATTAAAATATACTTTGGTAAGAATTTTCATAATCTTCATAGTACAAAATTCTTTTGTTATAGATTTTTCTCTCTTAGAAAATATTGTTTTATAACCTGTCTTATGCTTTTCAGTTGCCATTGTTAATATCTGTACATTTTTTCCATCGATCTGTCCATTAGCCAGCTATCCCATTCCTGTGGCAAAATATCTGATATGCACTACTTTAAGAAGAAGAGATTTAAGGTTTAGTCCATGGTCAGCTGGTCCTAGGGCAGAGTCATCATGGTGGAAAGGCAGGTGCAGGGACAAAGCTGCCCACATCAAGGCGGGCAGGAGACAATCACAGGGGGATAGTGCCCTAGAGAGAGAGAGACACCCTCCAAAGGCACGCCCACCTCCTCCCACTGGGCCCGCCTCCTCCCAACAGCACATGAAGGTGTGCACATCAGTAGACTAATCCACTGATGCATGCAGGGGCCTCTTTGGGGGTGTTTTAACCAATCAAGCTGACAATTAAGATTAACTGGAACAACATGTACGGGAATTTGTTTACTGGGCTCTCAGAATCAAACCTAAGGTCTTACACATGATGAACAATCTACTACTGAGCTACAGCACCACCATAAAGGAAATTTTTTGACACAAAATGCAATAAAACAAAGTTTTGCCTTACCTTTTAATACTTGAACATGATATAAACCATTTCACTATAATTATACCGACTCATGCAACCTTGCTTATTCACAATGTCTTTCATCACTGTGAAGAGAGTTACTGGCTCAGCCGTTTTGTAACTTCTAAAATAATTGTTCAATATATTATGTGATTGAATGTAATCACAAATTCCTGTAGTCTAGAGAGGCCTGAAGAGTTTCATTCTACTATCTTTCAAACCTACTATACTTCGCTTGAATCTTTTGTATTTCCTATTTAATTTGTTTTCTGAATTATAAAATAGTCAAATTGAAAGAAAGTCAAAAGTGGTGTGAATACTACAGTGTACTAAAGTAAAAATATGCAGCAGTGAGTCAAAGGTTAACACAGAAATAGACATGGCCGCAATAAGGTGGTTCACTTACGGGCCAAGTTTTCATTCTTTCATAGTGTATTTAATGTAGTTATTTTCCCAAAATACAGAAAAGGAAGATGTTTCTCTAGAATATAGACTTTACAGTAGGATTTCTCTATTTCATCTTGTTGGTACTTGAGGCTGGATCATTCTTTGCTGGGGAGGGGTGAATGCTGCCATTCTGTGTACTACAAGCTGACTAGCGGCATCTCATCTCGGATTCTTCCCCACTTGATGCCATCGACATCTCTCCCCCCAACTGTGAAAACCAAAAATGTTGCCAACATCCCAGGGACAAAAACCTCCCTCCTTTCTATTCTCCTTCCTTCTTAAGAACTAATACTCTAACATATCAGTATTTAGAAAAAGTTTTTAACAGCTATGCCAAAGAAGAGGATTTACATCTTTGTTATTATTAGTCACATTAACTTAGTGTTTTACTATCAGAGGCTTAGAGTCAAGGGAATATATTATAATCCATGTAATATCAATTGTTATCCACTACATTCCTACATTTCATTTAAACTATAGTCCTACAGTAGCCTAAAGTACAAGTAGGAAAAATGCACCGATTACAGAAAATAAAAATTAAGTATGACTAAATATAGCATATACTGACTTTGTAAAGTACACTCACAGTGTATTCGCAACATTTCACAGCAACAAAAGTTGCTGTAGCATAACTGGGTCAAAATTACCATCAGGAAAGTAGCACTCAAAATACCTGTGGTTATTATAAGCTAAACCAAAGCAAGAAGCACTCAATTCGATTTGGGAGACACTTCTTCCAGGTAGCTAAAGTATCATCAGTTAAAAGACACTGGCAAGAATTACAAGTAGGAATGAAGGCAGGGAGTGCCTAATAAGACTTCAAGGGTCCTGGGAAGCAGCCTGACTGCATTTAGGGCTAGCAGACTTTCTTACCATTCTTACTTGGGTCTAAGATTTCAGTAGGCAAATAACAAAACAGCTGTGCTTCAAACTTCATGTTGAGAACTATCAAGCTTTATGGAATATCCAAAAGTAACTCAGGAGGAAGAAAAGCCCTGAATCATAAACAAACTTTGACAGAAAATGAATAAAAGAAACTGTAGTTGGCTTCAGATTTCCGTGGCAACCAGTGATTTTAAAAACTCACATATACATACTTGATGTTCATGAGTAATAAATAATAAAGATGATAATCAGGCTGAGTGCTAAAGTAGGGGTAAGCTCACTCCAACTAGTTACTCTACTCGCAACATTTTATCAAGCACAAAAGGCCAGCAACTCTATGAAAGTGTGCAGGGTCTGGGAGAAGGAAATTAGCCTGACATCTCCAGAGTCTTCGCCATCTGGGACCCCTGGCAAACTGTATGCTTCTAGTGAAGACAGCAAAAGAGGAATACTGCCTTACCAAAGATTAGAAATGCAGGAAAATGGGGCAACACTCAGATGGTTTATATCCATATCTTTCCCAGGTGCTTGTTTACCCTGTTTTATTCTAATTATGATCAAGCCTTACTCACAGTTGAGACTGGAAACCCTCTTCTTCAGTGGCCTACTATTTCTTTTCCAAATAATGTTTATTTCCTGAGGCATTATTCTTTTATTTTATAATTATTCTTGAGTGCAGCATATTTTGAAACCACCTAAGAACACACTGATCTAAAGCTGAATATTATAAATAGTTATAATCACACACATCAAAAAGTTGAAAGTTAGTGTGGGCTGAAAAAAAAAGTAGGAGTTAGACAGAGTAGGAGATTGGATAAAATGATAAAATAATGAGAAAAAGAAGTAATTTTTATGTATAAGGTAGGAGAGAGAAGCTATTTCCTAAGGCTTTTGGAGGAGTTGGATTTCCCACACTGAAGGTTGCAGTAGAATGGAAAACCAATGCAGATTGTTTCTCACTTTCTAGAAGCTTCTGAAAAAGTGAAGTGTTAAAGTGTTAGAGCTACACAGACTTTCTGTGCCTCATAAATTACATTTCTTAGTCCCTACAATGAGTAGTCCTGAAGGCAAGGATTAATTTTTAGTAACTGAATAAAAATTAGGTTCATAAACAAGGGACATTTCCAAGGCATTTGAAAAAACAAATTCAACCAACAGGCTAATGGTGCTCTGAGCTTCACTTAAAATTAAATTTCCAAACACTCTTTAAGCCCAGCTCACAAAACCAGTTTTCAAACTTTGCCCTCCTCTGTCCATCCTTACTAATACCACCCTTCACACAGAAACCTTTCTATCCTCCT
Organism: Hystrix cristata; assembly: GCA_004026905.1. Lineage (NCBI taxonomy): Eukaryota > Metazoa > Chordata > Mammalia > Rodentia > Hystricidae > Hystrix > Hystrix cristata. The sequence continues at coordinate 51,154 of PVJO010000039.1, forward strand.
ACTCCAGGCACTTCAAATATGTCCAGGATAAGACATTGTAAACACATGCCGGTGGCCAAAAGCACAAAGTTTTGCAGATCGGTTTTCCTGAAATCACACAAATGGAACAAAAAGAAAACAGAAGTACACATTTCATATTCAGCAGCTAAGGGCTTTGAAATCTCAAGTTACACATTCTCAAGTTCTCCATAAATCATTTCATAACTAAATCTCAATCTGGTCAGTATAAGGACCTAAAGACACAACTCAATAATTCACTACAATCCTACCTTAAAAATACCATTTCCCAATTTAAATGTCTTTTCTGAAAATTCTGCCACATGTTGCTTTTTTTCTGACATTTAAAATGTTTTACCTGTAATTCCTGTCATGTGTAAAGGGTATCTGTAAATAACACATGCAATTCTTAATCAGTTGCCACAAATTTCCTTATAAAGCAGAGATGTTTATTCTAAGACTTCGAAAGCTTAATGACAATCTGATAAGTAACAGCTATCAGAGAACTGAAGAGAGTAAGAATTCCTAAGTCTGCCTTTTGTGCTTAATAAAAAATATTAATTTTTCATTCATGGTATCTTCTTGCATTAAGTTTCTTGGGGTCACCAGACTTCAGATGCTAAAAGGACAAAGGAAAGAGACAGATGAGAACATCTACAAAACGATAGTGGGACATATGGTGTCCATCTTGCCGACATACGGCTCCCTGGTATTGTTGCCACTTTTCCTGTGCTCAGAATAGCTGGAATGGGCCACTAGGCAATCTGGCGTCTAGTCAGAAGAGTGCCAGAAACAGGTGGCGCCGACCTGACCCTTTCCTTCCGCCACAGTCAGGCCCAGCAAACCCTGCGCTTGCCACCGTCCCATTGCTCCGAAACACTCTGAGCTGAAACCAAGTGTTACTAACGGTTTGTAAGAAGTCGCTGCCTGAGATCATTGTTACTGTTTTTCATTCCTTTGTACTTTAAAATATTGTGTGATTTATAAAATTATAAGAAAACGCACACATTTTTAAATGTTCATTGTAGGAATATTGGCAATGGTACACACCATGTAATACCATCCAAAAATAAGCTAGAAAATATTTCAAGCACTCTGGAGGTTTTCCTCATGCCGCTTTCTAGTCAAACCCCACTGTGCTGATTTCCACAGCTGTGGATTACTGTGCCCATCCTTGAACGAATGGTGATCTAGTGTATGTTTTCTTTTATGTCTGGTTTGCTTTGTTCAAAATATACTTTTGAGATTCAGTCATGTGGTTGCATGTATTTGTTTACATTCTTCTTCATTGCAGAGTAATATTTAATTGTGTGAACACATCACAATTTGCTTATCCACTCTCCTGGTTATGGATTTAAGGTTGTTTGCAGATTTTCTTTGAACATTCCTATATAAGCTTTGTATACAGATGCTTTTGTATCACTTGGATAAATACCTAGGACTTAATAAATGACAGATATGTTTAATTTTTTAGGAAACTGTCATTCTCCAAAATAATCATAACATTTTATATTGCTAATAGCAGTATGTCAGAATTTAACTCACAGGACCTTTCCGTTGGTATTCAGTACAACAGTTAGTCTTCAGCTCCAGTGAGTATGAGATACTGTCTCCTCCTCATTTTAAAATGCGTCTCCCTAATGGGTGGTGATGTTGAGTATATTTTCATGTAGCCACTGGCCTCATCCTGCACAAGCTGTTTCATTCCCTTTGTAAAGAGTCTTTGAAGTCTTTGGTTCATTTTAAATATTTGGCTGTTTATCTTTTCTTTGTCAAATTGTAAACGTTTTTTATACCTTTGGGATGTGACTTATTCAAGAACTGTAAGTGATTAGAATATTTTCATAATCGGTAGTTTGCCTCCTCATTTTCTTTTAATGAGCTGAAATTTGTGATTTTGGTGAAATCCAAATATTCTTTTACAGGTGGTGGTATCTTGAATTAGGTCTAATGAATCTTTGCATACCACAGACTCTCAAAGATAGTCTTAGTTGTTTTCTTCTAAAAGCTTTTGGATTACATTTTTTACATTTAAGTTCATAATCTATCTCTCAATAATGTTTGCTTTTTGAGTGAGATAGGCTTAGGCTTAATTTTTTCCTAGTGTTTATCCAGTTTTTTGTTAGCAGTTGTTCAAAAAGAATTTTTCTCAGACAATAATTTGATTTGCTACTGTGGTCATTTGTAAATATATCTTTGTGTGTATATATCATATATATTTATCCACGTGCCTATTTCTGGGTTTTATTTTATTACATCAAGTTCTATTATTATGCCAATAGCACTCTGACTTCATAATCGTGGCATTTATTAAGTGTTGAAAGCAAGTAGTGTAAGTCCATCAATTTGGTTTATATCAATATTGTTTTGACTATTCTAGATCCTACGTAGTTTGGATTCATTGCAAAAAATTCTGCTGGGATTTTAATTGAAATCATATCAAATCTTTAAATAATTTGGGGGATGACAGACATCTAAATAAGAGAATTTTCCAATCTGTGAATACAGGTATTTAAAAATTCTTTTCAGTAATTTTTTATAGTTTGCTTATCTCTTGTTAGATTCTTTGGTTACTTGATACTATTGTACAATTTTATTTACTCATTTGTATTTTCAGTGATAGGAATCGAACCCAGGGCTTTATGCATGCTAGGAAAGTGTTCTACCACTGCATAAGTGCAAATTATAATCAGAAATAGAGTTGATTTTGAAATATGAATCTTATGTCCTGAGACTTTGATAGGTTCATTTATTAACTATACTAATTATTGTCTGTGTGTTACACACAGTTTTTCTACACAAATAAGTATGCCATCCATGAATAATGATACTTCTTTCTTTTTGTAGTCTATGTCTTAGTTACTTTTCTCTCACTGCTGAGATAAAATATCTGATACCCAAAGTTGGGGGAAGAAAGTTTTATTTAGCTCACAGTTTGTAGAGGTTTCAGTCCACAATCAGCTGGGACCAAGGCAGGGTGGCCTGGCAGACAGGCAGAAGGCAGCAAGGCAAGCAAGGGACCTAAGTAGCTTCTTCTTGTGCTTTATATTTTATCCAGGCTACTAGGGTTAGAGTCGTGCCAAAACAATCAGCAGATTAATTTAGTAATCACACGCCCTTAATCCCAGCATCACACACTCTAGATCCACCTCTGATCCAGCCTCCTTTTACTACATGAGGCTTTGGGGGGACATTTAGGCACAAACCATAACAGTCTATATGTCTTTTATTTCTTTTTCTAGCCTCATTTCATTTACAAGGATTTCAAGACAATGCTGAATAGAATACATGGGACAACAGTCTTTAAAATATTTATCCATATATTTTCCCTTTATGGTGCTTTTTTCTTCTTTCCCATTTGTTTTGGTACAGATCTGCTAAAGATAAATTCCTTCAGCTTCTTTTTTTCTCTTTGAAACAATTTGATCTTCATTTTTGAGGGTTGTCTTTACAAGATACAAAATTATAGACTGACAATTTTTCTTTTAGCATTTTAAAGGTTTTATGCTATTATTTTCTAGACTTCACTGTTTCTGATAAGGAAGTAGCCGTTATTCTTATCAGTGTTTCCCTGGATGTAATCATCCTTTTTTGTCTATTTTTAAGGTATTCTTTTTATTTTTGGCTTATATTAGTTAGACTATGATGTACCTAAATAGAAATTTCTTTTTCTAGACTCTACTTAAAGAGGATTAGTTTAATTTCTTCAGTGTCTTTCACTAATTTTAGAAAATTTTTACTCATCTCTTTTAGTATTTCTTCCACTTCATTCTTTCTCTCATTTACTGGTACATCAGATACACATATTTTAGATAATTTGATTTTAGCCCATAGGTCTTAGTCCTCTAATTCTATTTCTTTATTGCTTTTCTCTGTATTTCATTTTAGATAATTTCTCCTGAACAGTCTTTTTTTTTTTTTAACAAGAACATGTATTGGTACATTATATGCATAATGTTGACAGTCATCATGGTTATTTTGTACTTATACATGATGTATCTTGGTTTTCCCCCCTTTTCCCCACCCCTCCCTCTGTTCCCCCTTCCCTATTTACAGCAGGTTTATTTATATTTTCCCATTTTTTTCCCTTTCCTCCTTCTTTCCTTTTTTCCCTTCTTTCTTTTCCCCTTCCCCCTTTCTCATTCTCCTTTCTTTTCAATATTATCTTCATTTTATATAATATCTATTACACCTCTCTGACCTTATTTACCCTTGTGGTTACTCATATCAGAGAAACAATTCGATGTGTACTCCTGAGTGTCTGATTTATTTTGCTTAAGAGTATGTTCTCAAGGTACATCCATTTACCTACAAATGTCTCTAGGTTATCCTTTTTTATGGCAGAGTAGTACTCCATTGTATAGAAAAACCACATCTTCTTTAGCCATTCATTAATTGTTGGGCATTTAGATTGTTTCCAAGACTTAGTTATTACAAATTGTGTTGCTATAAACATGGTTGTGCATATATCGCTATGGAGTGATGATTTTAATTCTTCTGGGAAGACACCCAGTAGAGGAATAGCTGGATCAAATGGCACCTCTATATGTAGCTTTTTGAGGACTCTCCATACTGATTTCCACCGTGGTTGGACCAGTTTACATTCCTACCAACAGTGGAGCTCCTGAACAATCTTTTAATTCACCAATCAATTTCTCTGTAGTTAATAAGTACATGGAATGAATTTATTTCACATATCATATATTTCATTTACAGAATTTCCATTTGAATTTTGTAAAGTGTTCATGTCTCTAATAAAATTCTTCATCTGTTTACAGATGTGCTCTACTTTTTACATACATTGACCACATTACATTTCTTGATTGATAATTCTAACAGTTGGAACATCTCTCCATTTGTTTCTGTTCATTATGTCCTTTCTTTAACAAGGGTTCTATTTGCTTTGTTCATCACTTACAACATTTTATCATACAGTGTAAAAAGGAACAATAATGAGTAGAGTAAGACAATTTAGTATCACAGAAAAATCATTAGCTTCTGAAACCAAGTTGTGTTTGGACATTTAAAAAAAATTTTAGTAGTATTTTTTGTTTGTTTGTTTTTGGTATGGTGTCTCCCTGTTCCCCAGGCTTGTCTCTGATTCATGGGCTCAAGTGACTCTCTTAGGGTAGCCTGCAGGGTAGCTGGAACTGGAAGTGTGTGCTTCTCTCTCCTTGTTTGGGCTTTTTTTTTTTTTCAGTTTTAGTTAAATTCAGTAAATCACTGGCTTCAAATTATATGAGAATGAGATCAAGAATTTCTCTTTAGTTGTGCTTGGGAATTTTAGCACCAATAGTACTCTCAAGATTTTTTTGTAATTTTAATCCAGCCTCCATATATCTGAATGATGGCACATTTCTGTGTTGGTCAACTTTCCATTGCTGTGACAAAAATACCTGAGAAAAACACCCTAATGGAGGAAGGGTTTATTTTGGCTCACAGCGTCAGGGGTTTCAGTCTACTGTCACTTGACTCCATTGCTTCCAAGCCTGAGGTGAGGTAGGAAATCATGGCAAGAGGCATGCAGTGGAGCAGAGTGTCTCACTGCATGCTGGACATGGGGCAGAGACTGAGGAAAAGAGCAGGGAACAAGATGAATCCTACTGAGTTATGCCTGTAGTGAACTACTTTCTCCAACTGGGTCTTACTTTCCTAGTAGCACATTCAGTGTCAAAATGATCAGTGGATTAATCTCTTGGTGAGTTTAGCATCCTAATTATCCAGTCATCTTTCTAGGCCCCACAGCTGAGTACTGCTGCACTGGGGATGAAGCTCTCAATACATAAGTCTTTGGGGAACACTTTATGTATAAACCACAGCAATCTTTCTTTCTTTAATTTTATAGGCTTTTTACTAATTTTTGAGTCATTTTGGAGTTCTCTGCATTTCTGCCAGATTTCTTGGGTTTTAACCTTAAACCTACCAATGACTGATTATAAGACTTGAAACAGCTTTCTGAGATTTTCAATCTTATTAGTAAAATAGGATAATTAGAATACTCCAATGGATTAAGAAGTAATCTAATATTAAATAATCAACATGTAAATAGAAGAAACACATATGTTGTGGTTGAATTGAATGGAAAGTCCAAGTCAAATTTGCTTTAGAGAATCAAGTAGTTTTTCTAGATTGATCTTTATCATTCATGCTTTAATCTAATATTGTTGAATCAATTGCTAAATAATATTGCTAAATAATATTTATATTTTTGTACAGTAGTTCTGCATTCTTATAAATGAGAATTAAATTAGCTTTATTTAATAGAAAGGGTAGTGGTAGCACCTAATTAAATTAAAAACCATATAGATTTCTGAAATGATTTTATAATACACAACTTCCTGGTGACCTCCAGAATCATTGAAAATGTAATATTTTAATGCAGAAATATGCTGAAAGGTAGGCAACATATAAATCCACAACATTTGTGGTATAGTCTACAAGAAAGTTAGGAAGAAAGAGTACTGTGGAGTTAATATTCAGCACTACTCTATCAACCATCTGCAGTGGTGTCACATTCATTAGAATGTAGCCACATAGAATAGCATGGAGAATTTCTGTGCTCTCTCTGTAGATGTGAATTAAAAAAAAAAAGTTTTCTTGAAATTACTCCATATCCACTGCCAAAAGTATATGATCCAGGAGCTAACATGTAATGATGCTATTTCTGAAAATGGTGTTGTAAGTAAATGTCACAGTCTTGCATATATTTCAGACAACTTAGCACTAAAGTCAAGTCAGGTCACCAATAGACAGTTATTGGTCAATGATCCCATTAAGCATGTGAAGGGATGCTCTATATTCAAAATGACTTCATCTTCTCTAAGGATAAAACCACCACATGATCCCAAAGGATGTATCCTTGTCCTCACAAGAACTCCATTAAAAATTAATATCTCAAGCAATTACAATAAACTGGAAGGAGATTTCACTTTTATTGTGGTGAAACTTCATTATAACGAGAACATTGCTAGGGAAAAAAAGTCTCAATATAGCAGGGTATAAGGTCAAAAAGAGAATTGAAGACACCTTTTCTTCATCTTATTGTTTTGCAATAAGACACAAGAAAATATTTGTGGTCCTAGGCTCCTTGTGGGGATTCATTTGCTCATATTTGTAAAGCCCTGCACTGAAGGCTGAGTAAACTCTTGAATAAAAGTGTTTCCGATGAATTTGGGGAAATAAATTTCACTTTTGTAAATTCTTCTAAAGATGATGAGCATGTATTTATATCCTCTCCCTCACTCCAAATCACACAAAATAGCAAAATACTTTGGGCCTGTGAAAAGTAGTATCATTGAGCCACAGGTTTTGAGAAATCTTGGAGACACAGAGAACACATACTACCAAGTCTTCAGCAAAATAAAATGGATGAAATTATAGGCTAGAATACATGTAGGAGAAGCCTGTTGTCAAGGCAGATTGGAAAGTTTCTAAGCCAATGTAATTAAGAGAAACCCCTGATATGTTTAGAAGGGAGTTATTTGGAAGATTCCTTTGGCAGAAGCAGCCTAGTCCATTTCTTTCTTTTTTATAACTTTCATGCTATCTAGGTTTTAACAGCTGGCTAAAGACAAACATCAAAAGATGTAAATAGTGCCCACTTCCAGGAGAGATGAGAACTCTCATAATTGGGAGAGAAACTTTCACTCCACATGTTTTCCCGCTATGTTGGAGGTGGCTTCTGCTAATACAAAGGGAATATGAATGGCAGTTCTCAAATACACAATGTAGGCAGCAAGAACCTTTCAACATTTTTAAAAGTCAATAATATAGAAGCAAGACATTAACAAAAAATGAACCCCTCCCCAGGAAAGAGTTAATAAAGTTAATAAATCAACTTATAATAAATGTAGAAGACTTGAAAAAAAAACTTGTCTCTATATAAAGGCAACTCTTGGAATTAAAACAAAAGATGTGAAAATGTCAATAGTTGAGCAATAAAAGCAGCAATCATGCTGTGTAGTAAGTTAGTAGGTTAAAAGAGTTAGCTGAAAGTGTCTCACATGTAAAATATATGGCTGGAAAGAAGAAAAATATAAGTATAGTGCTCAGTAGCATGAAGAATACATGGAGAAATTCCACAGCCTGGATTATAGGAATTCAAAATGAGAGAAAGGAGAGAATGTAGAAAAGCATATAATTAGACAAGTACCAACGAAAAATTGTGGGATCCGAAGAAAGCATGGCTCTTCAAATAAAACACTAAGCCAAACAACTTTAAAACAGGTAAAGATACGTGCATAATTGTGAGCCTTTAGCACAGAAAGGAAAAATAACATTTTAATGGGGTTTCAGAGGAAAGCAAGCAACCTAAGCAAATAAGAAAACAAACCCAAAAAATTAGACCGCCACCAGCATAACTTATGAGCACAACTCAATACTGGAAGGTAAATAATTCTTATCTTTCAAATTAAAGGGGGGAAGATTTTAAACTTGTAATCCTATGCTCAGTCAAACTAGCATTCAAGTGAAAGAGAATATAATTACATATTTGGGCAAGCCAAACCTCAGTTTTTTCCAACCTGAACAATCTCTGAAAGACATTCTTGAGGGTAAACACCAACAAATAGGCAGTGAGTCCAAAAAAGGGCACTGTGTCGTACTAGATTTACAAAACAGTAGTAAGCAAATTTACAGTAATATCTGGCTATTGAAATAAGTCACCCCTTAGTGTCCACTTGCAATTGATCCCAGGGCCCATGCAGATGCTAAGACCTGCGGATGTTCAAGTCCCATATGGAATGGTACAAGGCTTGCATATAAACTATGCAATCCTCTAGTATACTTTACGTCATCTCTAGATCACTTAGAATACTAACGTGATGTCAATAATTTTATACTGTATTGCTTAAGAGATAATGACAAAAGGTGGCTTTTATCCAAATATTTTCAAGCCATGGTTGGTTGAACTCATGGCTGTGGAGAACCCACTGTAACTATTGATGTCCGGTGCAATAACGAGACACAATAAATACTAGGAACAGTAATTTCAGCTCAACTGACTATAAGAGGTGGTAAATTTGGTGAAGAAGAATTGGAAATAAGTAGAGATTCTTACCCTTTTCTAAAGCATGGACACAGATATTAAGTAAACCTAAATCTCATCAGAACAATATAGTTTTTTCAAAGCATGATAAAAATTCTAAAGTATTAGAAGAATAGGACCCATAGTTAGTTTCTAAATAGTATTTAAAAACTAGACCTTGTATAAACATGAGAATTTGAAATGATTATGCTTCCTTTCTTTCTCTTATACCATGAAGTCGGTGCCAAATGCAGTCATTTTCTGCCAAGAATGCACTACTTTTGCTGAAGCATTTTTGAGCTATTTGTGTATTAGTATATTATTTTACAATATAAGCTGCATCTTCCCACAATGCCAAGAATTTCCTGGCAACTTAAAATTCTCCGGAGCTACAGGAGATTATTAGATCTACCCTGTCTGGGTGATCATATGTCTTTAACTTTCTTCAAGCTGACTACTTTTAATCAGTTGCTCCACTGCAGTAAACTTAAAATGAAGATTTCCCACCCTACTCACTACTAGAGTGTTGAGCCCTAATGTGGTATTCCTAATTTTGCAAATGTTTGATCCATTCATTCTGGTACAATCTCCACACTGAACAACATTCTCCTAAGTGAAGAATGTATCTCATGTAGAAACTAGTTTTCTCTCAAGTCCATTTACACACACACACATACACACACACACACACAGAATTGAGAAAAAGAAAGTCACAAGTAATTTCACTCACATCATATCATAATATGCAATTATTTACAAAACTGTTTATCTCTCTTCAGTTGATCCAATGAAGAGTGCTAGGACTACAGTGGACTTTAAAGCAAAAATTAGATCCCTGGGGTACCTAGAGATATTATTCATTTAAGCACATTTTCCCTGCAAATGATTTTTTTCTCAATGCCATAATTTAATGGAGTCTTTTAAAATTTTCGAGTGATGGAGGCTACTTTACAGATGGACCCTTTTGAAATTATTTCAGAATTTTATTGATATTTTTGTAAATTTAACTATTAACTAACCAAAAAGAGTTATCACTCATACCTCTGTTATGAATGGCAAGATTTTTTCTTCCAATATCTTTATAATTTGCATGATTTTTCATAAAACCCATGTGGAGTAAAAAATAAAAGCTTCTCAGTGGATTTAATCTAAGAAATCAGTGCTGTCTTCCTAGGAATATTTACAAAATTGACCTGACACACAATTCTACATATACCTCTCCTGGAAGAGTTTTACATTACTCAAATCTCAAATAAAGTAGAAAATAGAGTTTACGTCAATGAGAAAATACATAGTTTTATCAAATAGTACACTGAAACCACTGTAACAGAAGATCTTTCATGTTTTAAATCCAGACTTTGAGGGAGGAGAAGGAAGTAAGAGCAGAAACAAAGTTACTGGTCCTTCCAGCGAGACCCTCCTTGGGTGCAAAGACATTTACTTTTACAAAAACGGAAAGATCTCTTCAGAGTGCAAGAGCGTAAGTGGTACTGCCGAATATAGTGGGGGTGACATGGGAACCAGGATGTGCTCTTTCTCTTTGACAATCCGAGACTGCAAAGTCCAGACTTATAAAAATGCTGGTACTTTGTCTTGTGTAGGAAAGGAAAGCTGAAACTCACCAATCCCAATCAAGGGAACTGTTGAGGATCAGTAATTTGTGAGAGTAGGCCAATTGTGCATAGTAAATGTTGGTTTTGAAAGAACTGTGTAGCGGGTAAGAGGTCTAAAGTGAGGAAGAGACAAATACACTTGAGAATCTATTTTGCACACAGCTTCTTTTTTTCTCAAACACTAGATCGATTCGTGCACAGCCACAGAAAGACACAAAAATACACACACATGCAATGATTCCTCATTAGTATCTGTTTCCAACTCAAATCTCTATGGCAAAATCCTGGTGAATACTACAAAAATAGCAATTATTTGCATCTGATGATACACCAGATGTTATTTTTATTCACCTTGGTACATTAATACAATCTTCAAAATGATCCTATTATGATCCAATTTTGATGCAGTAAAACTATAGCTTGGAGAGGATAAGTCACTTATTTAAATTCACACAGCTAGTCAGAGGAAAGCCAAACTTTCAACTCGGCAGGCAGCCTCAAGGGTCTGAATGCCTGCTATACTCACTTTAATATCTCTCAGTTTGCTGAGCTGCTCCTCATCAAGATTATAGAATGACAAAAACACAATTCTCTAAAATTTTTTCCTCTAAGGAACAGACAAAACTTAAGACTGAGGTGTGCTCATTTCAAGGTCGTAGTAGCAATCAGACTGAGGATTTTTACCTTGCTTCTTAGACAGGGTGAGGCGAACAATTCTGCAAAAAGAAGACATGTCTGATCAGGATCCACATTACTTATGTTCAGTTGTACCACTGAAACGAGTTCTCAAAATGAAGGTGGGTCAGCTCCAAGATCCATTTAACTTTTATATATTCATTTGATTTAATCTTTGTATGTGTTCTGCTAGAAAATAAGCTAATTAACTTAAGGACTCCCCCACTCCAACTCCCTAGTCCATCTCTTCTCTTCCCAATCAACTATAACTCTGGTAAAGTATGAAGCACAGAAGCTTTTAGAACTTGGATTTTTCTGCCTGAATCGGCTAATACAGGACCTAATGATTCTGTGATTTAGCTTTACTGTCAGAAAATTGTAAGGCCGGCTTCTAAACCTAGAACTCTGATATTCAGCTCACTGATCCTGTGCAAACATTGCTCGCAGTCCCATGAACATTCTAACAGAATAAGAACAGCTTCATGAGAACAGGAGTCTTACTTGTCTTTGCATACAAAGAACTTTACATTGAGTAGGTGGTTTTAAAATACTCATTAAATATTTAGAAATAAAAGCTAAATGTCTCAGAAAGAAGCTCTATATTTGGATCAATTATCAAGGGAACAGTCTGAAGTATTTAATTTATAATTTATACATTTTCAGAGAAAGATCCGATAATGAGGCCTTCTTCTCGTGAATTTAACTATAAAAAATTTGTGAAATCTTTTCTTCTCCTGATGTTCTTATGTAATTCATTTTGTTAGTCAGATTTATATAGTTCTAACAAAATACCTGAGATAATAAAACTTTTAAAAGGAGGAAAGATTTAGTTTTGGCTCGTGGTTTCAGAGGTTCCTGTCTGTGGTTGCTTGGCCCTGGTATCTGGGCCTGTGGCACAGCAGACGATTATGGTGTGGAGTGCATGGTGGAGTAAAGCTGCTTACCTCATGGTGGCTGCAAGCAAAAGAGAGAAGTAGCTGGGGTCTCGTGACCCCTTAAAAGGCATGCCTCCAAGACTTAACTTTCTTAGAATAGGTCCTGCCTCTTAGACATCCCACTACCTCCCAGTAGCACCACAGGTTGACAGTCAATCCAAAAGCATATGAGCTTTTAGGGAGACTTTAAAGTACAAAACATAACATTTGTTACAGACTGAATAGTGATATGTCTTCCACCAAAAAAAAAAAAAAAAGAGCTATTACATCACTATTGTCCTGACTCTTACAGCCTAACCTCACACAATAAAACGGAGAACTCAGACGCCATCTAGACTTCAGCATTTGCCACAAGCACCCTTGTGTTACTCATACCTACAGCAGCACCTCACCCAATTTGATTTACAGGTACTGGACTTAGGCACATATATACACAGATTTAATTGTGTCAAAGCCTTAGGAATTCAAAATAATTATTTAAAGTTGCAACACATAGCTAAGATCCAATTCTGGTCAGTGAAACTTAAGTCAGTAGGGAAGGTTAAAGAAAGAAAACTTTTATTCTCTATAGAGAGCCTGAGAAACGACAGCAAGGTTTCCATGAGAGATAACTGGTGGATCAGAAACTTTCTCTGAAAACATGGCCAACAACTCCATTAAGTTGCACCTAGGGGAAGATACTGGGCAGACAAGAGGCTGCCACAGTCATGTCCATGAAACTTGCAATCTTTTTGTTGAGTCAAGAATAACACACAGAAAGAAAGAAGGCAATATAAACGAGGATGGGAAATTTTATTTACATTGAAATCCAGAGAAAAGAAATGATTTATATGTAGATTCAAAAGGCATCATAGAAGCGACTCTTGAGCTTGTCTTTGGTAGAAAGAACAAGTCAGACAGACCTGAAGCTAAGAGTGGGGTGCAGTAAAAGGCAGACCATCAAGTCCATCACAGAGATAAAATTCAAATTGATCAGTCACATAGTAAAGTGAAATTACTGTGAAGTTTTACGCTGCCTTTAAGGAAACAAGCTGCAGAAGAGATACATCCAAGACAAACTATGTCGCCTAGTATTTCCTGAAAGACTGCAGCTTTTAGTTAGGTACACAGTTGAACACCACTGATTTAATCCTATATTTTCATTATAATAATGAGGAAGCTAAGGATGAGATTTAAGTGACTTCTCTAAAGTCACCGGACAGCTTTAATGGGGATCAAGATCTATTAACTCAATGCATGTGTCGTGTTTCATTTTAGCATAAATATCCTCCCTTGCCAAACATTCATCACCAAATAACAAGATGCTATTATTCTCGTCCTGATCTTACTGGGTACCACTGTAAGTTGTTGATAAGTAACAGAAATGTATTCAAGGCTTGAATGAGACAAAAGAGTGTGCTATGATATGTATCAACAAACTCCTGGGAGCCAGTGGATAGGAAAAATCAGTGTCTACACAACTAAGTCTTTCACTCGCAGTGGGGCAGCTGTTATAGCCTGAGTTTTGATTCCCAGAAAAATACTCAGCTGTCAAAAGGGCACATTCATTCATCAGCTGTACATATTAAGACTTTCTAATATTTGAAAAGTCCTAAAATTTGCTATGCTTAAGAAGATATTATTAAGCATTACTGTTCCCTTACAGGAATTGATCTTTCACTATTTATTCAACTATTCATTCAACTGAACTCACTGCAGAGAACGGCACTGCAAATATTTAAATGGCTCTTGTAGAGTCAGAGTGAATTAGCCTAAGTAGACTGGGCACTCCACTGGCGGTCTGTAAACAAATATTCAGAATAAAGAGCCCAATTTTACATCCAGGATAACCAGCCTCAAGCAGTTCTATTATCAACAAGACTCTAAGTTCACATTGTCTCCACTTGAAACCCATAGATGTCTCGTTTTAGATTTAACAGATAAAGTAACTCAAGAACTAAAATGTGTTAACAGAATAGGAGGAAAACCCCAAATCTGAAACATGAGGAAATGAAGTCACAACACAGTTTGCCTTCCTGACTTTAGGCAAATGATTGTTTGGAGCCGACAATGACCTAATCAGATCTATTTATTGTCAAGTGCCACCAGGTTATATGTGATTGAACAGGTAACAAAGCACAAAGAAAAAAGAGGTTGAAGTATTAGGAGAAAAGGTATGTATCAAATTACATTCTGAAATTTCAATCTTTCCCAAACAAATGTAAATACTTAGATGTATTTGAATCATTCATTTTGAAAACCCAGCAGAGCCTTTCCTGGATATGTAGGGCATATTAAAGCAACAATAACTCCTGCTTTGCTCAACTGATTTTCTAGATTGAACTGACAAGAGTGCCCTTGCAGCAACCTGCCCTTGCTTCATTTCACCTACAGAATAAAAATATCCCTCTCGGTTTTGGTGCCAAAGAAAACCAGTTGGACAGTCGGAGAGCTCCCCATAGAGATGAGGCACCCAGAGGTGAAAAATCTGAGTTAGGATCACATGGTGATTAGTTTCATGTATGGTATTGTGATACTTTTCAGATTTAGCTAATCATCTACCCATGACCACCTTTGCCTCTGCCTGAGCCATCAACCCACATAGACTTCCTGTGGCTCCACGCATAGAACTGAAGGCCTCAAGTTCATTTCAGCTGCGTTCATTTGTTCATTTATTTGCTGTTTTGATTTATCGCACTTCTTTCCCCCATATGTCCCCCAACAGACCTTTATGAGTAGAACAGGCAAGCATGGTGCTCATGGTCAGAGATGTGAAAAACAAAAGCCTTGCACTTGCTTTGCCACATATGCATAGGGAGATTATGGGACATGCTGGATCTATTGTAACATTACCCAGGACAGTTGGGAAAGCTGTGCTGCATCATCGACCTTGAGAAGTGGTAGAGGGAAGAGATAGGAATTAACCAGGAGAAGAAGCATCTCAGGCAGGAGGAGGGGTAGTTGTAAAGGCACATAGGCGTTACAGTCTTGGTGCCACACTGAGGAGAGTGGTGAAGTTCAGTATGCCTGGAGAGCAGGATGTACAGGCAGAGCCGCAAGGGAGTGGATGAAGAGTGTCAGGGCCCCTTTACCTACTTTCTGCTTTCTCAGCCCAGGGTGACCTGGCTTCACCCCCACCACTTCTCAAAAACTACCTTTGTCAAAGTTAGTGAAGATCTTATTATAATGACTATGTATGTAATTTTCAGGCTTCATTCTACTTATCATCTAGGCCATCACTGTACCAAGGTTGGGCAGTAACAGTAGTCCCTGTTAGGTACAGGCAATTAGTAGATTCATTGTCTGTAAAGATCTTAAAAACAATAATAAAAATTGGCAAAAATTGATCAGGTTTTTATGCATCAGCAATTCTGAACAATGTAAGTATAAAACAGTCTTTCTCCAAGCTCTTTTGTTGATCAAAATTCTAAGCAATTGCTATGGTTGATGTTGAATTTCAATAGAATATTATTACTATATGTGTATGTATATATAATATGACAAAATATATGCAAACTTCAAAAAAGCCTCTTTACTATTAATCCCTTAACAAGCATAATATTCAGCAGTTTCCAATAATACAGTCTATTCCAGACATTATGGACTCAGCTAGAGTGTTCACTTCAAAGTAAATTAATAGAGAATCGTTTAAACTCACTTCGCATACAGTTTACTCCAACCCTGTGGTACACAACCGTGCAGTAAACATCCTGTGTTTAGTCAGTAGATTCAAAATAAACAATGACAGCACAGAAATGATCTTCATTTTATCATTTTGTATTACCACTAGTTTTTATTTTTATCTAAAATTAAAAACAGGAAGAGTGCAAACTGAGGCATTTGTTGACTTGGCTGGTGAGCATAATTTTTAATTCATATTTGAAATAGTTTACCAAACTCAAGTAAAATCTTTAAAACTGAAATTCATTCTTTAAAATTGCACTCATTTTAAAATTAAAGGAAAAAAATCAAGAAAATAGAGATGATTACTGATTCATCCATGATGATTACTAAAAATAATTTCACCAGGTAGCAGAAAGAATCCATTCTTTGTGCCAAATACACTAGGTACACCATTAATCAGGGTGGCATTCAACATATAAACAATCCTCCTTTCTTTGAGCGTGTTCTTTGGGCTTCCATAGCCCGCATTCACCCAGTTTTTTGTCCTATGTTGATGTCTCTTTTGTAGGATTCGCCTCTTCCTTAAAATGCTGTGTATCTCTTCTTAAACATCAAGCTTCCTGATCAATTTCTTTGGTCCATGGCTTCAGTGGTACTGTAATTGCATTCCATCAACTCCCAAATCTACGGCTTAGGCCAAAAATCTCTTTGCTGAAATAATGTTTATCTAACTTTTTGCTAAACATTTTCCCCTAAATCTAACTCAGTTATCTGAAACCGAGTTCATTAATTTAGCTTCCTACTTGGTCTGTGTAGAAAACTAGGAACCATCTTGGATGTATCCTTGTCTTTCTCCACCCCTTGTCCACTCAGTCGCCAAGGCTGACAAATATCTCTTCTAATAGTCCTGTATTTTCCACTTTTGTGTGCCCTCACTGTTGCTGCCATTACTTAGGCCAGCCCTTCACTCACTTTGGTAGTTCCAATAGCTGTCTTCTTTGAGCTAAACTGGATCTCATCACTGACTTGCCTACTGCTTTTCAATAACTTCCATGTTTTATCTCTTTTTACTTTTATAGCCTCTTATCTCAGCCAATGTGATACTATTATAATTAGTTTTGTTTTAGTTATTTTGATATGTTTCAGGTTCTCTCTTGCTTCCAAACCATTGCTTATTTAATTTCCATCCTCTAGGTTCTAAGGAAAATACTATTTCCTCTGCCAAGCCTAACTACTACTGCAGATTGGGTTACATGCTTTCCTACTGCACCCTATCAGAGCACTAACTGGTACCAGTGTTTTTCTCCCTTGTTAGTCTGTAAACTAATCAGACTTTGAATTCTGAGAGTAGATACCAGATCTGTCTTATTCTTATTCAGCATATTCTAGAGCTTGCACAATGATGTTGCAGAGTGGGTGCTAATAAATGAATTAACAAACTCTGTGTATGATTCGATTTTCCTCTAAAATTTCTGCACACCATGGACCTGGCCACTTTGTCTACGGTTTACAGCATCAATTGTTCCATTTCGAGTTATTTCATTCCTAGAGAACTTTTATATGCTTTATTATTTATATTCATATTAATGATTTATTTCAGAATGTATTAGAGTATAAAAAATGAAACATCCTAAATGAAATCTGGCAGAGTTTTTTTTTTTTTTTTTCCCACAGTCAGGAAGGAAATAGGGGTATAAACACATTTAAAATCTACCAGGTAGTGATGGAGTACAGGGCTTTTGGCCAACCTTAGGATTGTCCTTCCAATTTTAAATCCACACACCAACAGAGATGATCATTTCAAGTCTTCCCAGTTCTGAGCTTCAAGAGAGAGGTGTAGAGAGGATATTTTCTGATTCCAAAAAAATGCATGCACAAGAACTACTAAAGTCAAGGCTCTTTATAAAGGAGACAGTGATGCTTTCACAGCTGAAAAGCCCTGACTAGACTAATGCTGGGGTCTGGGGTTGAAAAAGAAAAGGGTCCTTGTCACACTGTCTAGCCAGCACAGCCCTCTCTTCATATTTATATCAACAGCAGCGCTGCTTCCAGGTCTGATGTTTACATAAAGATGAGAGGCAACTGGAGACTCTGGCTCCATGCTGGCCCAAGGCAGGCTGACAGCAGCAGGTAACAGGCACCTGGATGGGGCACCCCATGGGCCATCAGGGGTTCTCATCAGCTTCTCTTAGCTGGCAGATTTTGAACAGTGGGTATGTTCCAAATGTGTCAGGGCATATTTTTCAAACATCACTGAAGATTCATTTATTATGTCTTTTCTTTTTTTAGACCTTGACAATAAAGAGACACTTTTAACCAAGGAAGGAAAAGAGAAGCTGGTGCACACTGATATTTTATGACATGTGAGGATCCACAGAGAAATTAACCTATTTCTTTAGGATCTTTGGGACTCTATTATCTGTGACTCTGTTGATTTCCATTCCATGACTGCAGTTATATCTCCAAAAGGGGAAGAGTCAAACTATACTTTCATGTTTATGTGCTCAGAATTACTATGTATTTCAAAGTGTATACCTTAAGGAGGACTTTGAGGAAATACAGGCTCTGCACTCTCTGTTTATATGTGTGTGTGTGTGTGTATTCCAATTTAGAATATAAATTCCTGAACAAAAGAACCTTATCTTTACTACTCTCTATAGGACTTCCTACTTAAATCCAGTATCTTGCTACTTAAAATATTTTCACACACGTAAAAAGGACAAAGATCTCCGATGCATTTTGCACAGTTACTGGAATCTGTGTCTAAGCTAGTATCTGTTGAGGAACAGAATTGGGAGCATTTTTTTTTTAAGTGGTGGCAAAGTTTACTTTGGCAGAAATGGAGACTGGGAGAGAAACTGATTCTGAGAGCAAACTTGGGCTGAACAAATTAAAGAAGGGGTAAAAGCAAAAATAAAAAAGTACATGTTGTGTCTGGGAGATGCAACATGGGATAAGATGGAAAGGTATGATAGCCTAGAATTTGGAGCACTAAAATTGACTCTTCTCTATTTATTTCCTATGTAATAATAAGCAGTGGACTAGATTACTAGGGCTTCTGTGACAAATCACCACAAAACAACAGAAACAACAGAAATGTATTATGCTTTAAACAGAAATTCATTCTTATACTGTGTGATAATCGCAATATGTTGATTTGAATGGATTAAGAAATGTCTAGCAGATTAGTGAAACACAGTTTTGGGTGTGTCTGTATGATTGACATGTGGGCTGCAAAGGAAGACCTACCCCGGAAGTGAGTGACAGACTTGTGGTTTGGATGTACTAAAAAGGGAAAGAAAGGGGAAGTCTTCCCCTTTGCTTCTTTAAAGGAGCTCTGGTCTTTGCCATTGCCTTTGGACTGTCATCGCCAGTTCCTTTAGGCTTGCAGCACAGAGTCTCCAGCTTTGCAAAGCAGAAATTTCAGCTTTCCTGCATCAGATTAGTCTGTTGCTCTTAATTTAAGTGCCCCATACAGTTTCAAGATGTGAGCAAAATGTAAACAATTTTTTTTTGCCAGAACACAACATGTGTGCCCTGGAGTCCAGCTTCCAATGGCCTTTTTCTTCCCAGATGAAACCTATGTCTGGTCTATATATTCTGCATTTCTATGAGCTTTCTGGTCTTCTGAGTTGTGCCCAGTATCACACATCTAGCTCGGCTTACAGAGTTCTAGGGCTACTTCTCTAGGTAGCATCTCCAAACCTTTCCAAATTCTTCCCACAAACTACTTCCAAAGATTTGTGAACCACGCTGTCATGTATATTCACAGCAACAATTTCCCTCCTTAGGTACTAAAATCTGTCTTAATTACGTTATCATAACTGAGATCCAATACGTGATACCCACGATTTAAAGGAGAGGTTTATTTTGGCACTTAGTTTTTTGGAGGTTTCAGTCCATAGTTGGCTGCCCTCCAGGCAGAAGAGCCTGGTGGAAGGAACTGGGCAGAGAAAAGCTCCTCACCTCATTGCAGTCAGCAAGCAAAGACAGGGAAGGGAGGAGAGAGGAAGGGAGATGAACCTTCCAGGCCACTTCCCTCTTCCAAACAGACTCTACCTCCTAACATAGAGTCAGCTATGAATCCCCATAATCTAGTTACTTTACAACCCCCCCCCCCATGCCCAGGAGCACATAAGGCTCTTGGGGAACATCCACATATAAATCGCAGCATATTCTTGTCAAGACCAGACATCCAAAATTAGTTCAATTGAACCCAAGCCTAGGTGTTAACACTCTTCAGTTTCTGGCTGGCTGCTGGTGTACCTTGGCTATGCAGCCTCTGCCTCTCTAAGCACATTGACTTCTCTTCTGTCTATGGCAAAGCTCCCTGGAGCCTCTCTTTTATAAGAACACTATGACTACACTTGGAACCTGTCTGGATTATCCACAATAATCTCTCCACCTGAAAATTTTAAGTGTAATTACATCTACAAATTATATTTTCCTAAGGTGACTTCATCGCTTCCAGGGATTAGGAAATCAATATCCATTGAGGCCATGTTCAGCCTACTAAAGCCAACAAAAGCATTACCATACTTTAAAAAATTCTTCTGGGTTACAAGCAATTCAAAGGAAATTAAAAATGTGAGATACAAATTGTCATAGAATTATTCTAATAAAACCTCAACAAAATTTTCTTTGATTCAGAAACTAAAGAGAAAGTGAGTTCCTAACTTCAAAAGAGGACTGTTTTCCTAAATTTCATGAGTTGTTTAAAGCTTGAATCTTAGATCTCTTTTTATAAAAATAATACTTAAGAAAATTTTATTCTCATGAGCCAAAGAATAATTAATGTAACAAACATATAATGAGGTATAGAAATCATTTAAATGTCTTCTAAAAATCTGTTCTATAAAAACATTCAGAAATATCAAAATTCAAAATGTGTGTGCAAGGATGTTTTTAGTAACATTATGTACCATAGTATAAAAAGTGATGGAAAGAATTTAAATATGCAACAGAATAGACTAATTTATAGATGAATGACATTTCACCATATTAAATTGATAGAAAATATTTTAAAATGTGAGAAATGTTCAGACAATAGGGAAGCAATGAGAGTGTTTTGCTCATGAAACTAATTTGAGCAGAACTTGGTAGGGGCACCTCTTTCTATTTCACTAGCAATCAGCAAGAACAGCTCTAGAAGCGAGAATCATCCGAAAGTTTGCTTGTTCATAGGTCCAGTACTGATACTACTGGTCGGGACATGTACATACAGGCTTTCAGTGTGATCACAGCTTGCTTACAACACAGTGGCTATGTTCCACTGGCCAGTCTTCTAAGAGTCAGAGCCGGGCGGAAGTCACATTACTTCTTATGGCACAGCATAAGGAGACATGCAATGTCAGTTTTCTACATTCTATCATTAAGGCAGTCACAAAGTCTGACTATTTATATGTGGAAGGAAAAATAAAATCCTGCCTCTTATGGAGAGGCAAAGTTCTGATACGAGAAATATTGTGGTGGCCTTTTTTGAAAAATGTGTTGCACGAAGATAAATAGAGCATAATCTTGACATATGAAACACAAATATATAATTATTTGATTAGAAGAAAGATGTAATAACATTTTATAGTAATAGAGGTTACCAATAGTACTTATGTCTTGGTGGTAGAATTACAGGTCATTTTCTATTCTTTTTTTTCATGTATTTTTCTGAACACCCCACAGTTTTATGAACAAACAGAATGTCTAAACATACATTTTAGAGAACATGTGACTGGCACTTTATATAATGCTCTCACATGTAATACACTGTGCAGTACTAGCAATAATCCAGTGGATGACGTACTAAGCTCATTTAAGGCCAAGACTGTGAAACTAACACAAGTTTGTTTCTGCTTTGTGTTGGATCTGGAGCTTAAATTCCAGGGTTTTGACTCCCAAATCTTGTTTTCTATTCTCTTCTAGTTCTCATGTTTTCTCCCTTAAAATACACGGGAAACTATAGCCAATGTGTGTCTTCCTGTAGGCGATATTCTCTTTTGCTGTCTTACTTCTCATCGCCACAGTTACGATAAGATAAGATTATTGGAAAAAATGGAAGCAAGGATAATGTTCCCAACGTCAGCAGAGAAGAGGTTTCTTGCGATGAACTAGTAAAGGAGTGAGTAGGAGATATTTGTAGGAGCTATTCATATATAAGGGATTTTCATAAGGTAAGAATTTCAATCATAGCAGGTACATTGTTTATAAAATTTATGGAGAATTCAAAAATGTACAAGAAGAAGAGGAAATCTTGAAAAGGTATCTACAGTATTTAAGAACCCATAGGCAATTAAGTGAATTAAAATAACCTCAACCAAAATTACTTTCTGAGTTGAAATTTGCTTTAGGATGTGTTAGGTTCAAATGGAATGTCTCATTTGGAAAAGTAATTTGACTTTAATCAAATAAACTGAAAAACAAAATCAATAAACATACATACGGAAATACAGCTGTATTGTGCCAAAAGTGAATAACCCTCATTCTTACACTGAGCCTAGATGAAAGGGACTCATTTTAAGTCACTTTGAGTCCTACAGTGTTGGTCACGCACTCCGTCAGTCACCTTGTGCTCATTCTCCTTTCAGCAGGCCTCTACAGTTTATCCTACAAAATAACCTTTTTTCTTTGAATTATTAAATATTGTTTGAGTCCTTAAGGCATGCTAATTATGACTTCTAGCCTATTGTATGTAGTCTGAAGAAGGAAGACAAACATTAAAATATAATCAAATTAAATATAATGATTAAAAGACCACTGTATTATGTTCTAGAAAATCAAGTATTAAAAGAAGATAATATTCATCAATATTTCTGGTTCTTTTTCTTCCAAGTACACTGTACAATCACATTTCCCATTCCCTTTAAGTGATACAAACCGATACACTGGTTAGCATAATGAGAGAAGTAAAAAGTCTTTCACAAGTCAGTGCTTGATTCCCCATATTCTTTCCTCTCTGCTGTGATAAACCGGGACATATTCATAAAGTGGAGGCTTCACTTTCCTGGACCCAGAGTGAGGATGAAGTGGGATAGAGCCTCTGCCAAAGGCAGGAGATGGACAGGAGTTAAAATATGAAATAGATCTTTGTGGTTCTCAGTCCTTGGAGTCTAAGATTCTGGGATATTGTAAAATAACATAGCCCATCCTAATTACTACATCCAAAGAAACTGGTGTGTGTGGAATTGATGGTGAGGCAAATGTATGACATGGACATCATATGCCTAGGATCTTCTGGAGCATAGAACAAGAAATCCTAAGCACAAGTGTGTTGGAAAATTTATATTAGCAGAATGAAAGTCTCTGATCTCTAAAAAAAATATCAAAAACAAATGAGACTATATTCACACAAAACATCTGCTAATGCTAATGTTTTCAGTAACTTTATTCATAATTGCCAAAGCGTGCAAGCAACCCCATGAAGCTCCATGTTACAGAGACTAAATTCCAGGTGAGTTCCACTGAAGGTCAGGGATTCTCTGAGGGCTGACAGTCTCCTCTAGGTGTGGCCAGCCAAGAGGACTTAGATCTCATTGCCTTTACTCCACCCCCCTTGTAGAGCAGAGGTTCCCCGCTGGGAAAGCTGAAAACACAAGAAGCTAATGCCTCTACCAAACTCTCTTTTTATAAAGTTAGAGTGTCACTGTGGGAGAAGGGAGACGTTATTTACACCCCCTGCTCTGGGGAACTGTTTCAGAAGTCTTGCCCAGGGATTGAAATCAGCCTTGCGAACAAAAGGTGGTATTATTTTGCTAATCATTAGTGCCATTTGTGTAAATATGCAAATTGTTTTGTTGGTGTTTTTTAGGTTGCCATTGAGTTTAGAGGAGTGTATTGCAAAGCATACTAGACAGTATTATCATTTGGGTCTCGAATGCCTCTAAGCTCATGTGGTGAAGGCTTGGTCCCCAGCGCAGCAGTATTCAGACACCAGTCATTATTTCGTCAGTGGGTTAATTCATTTATAAATTCACAGCTTAATGGGTTTGGGGGAAAGGCCTTGTTATAAAAGTGCACCCTTTCTTTACTGCCTGGCTGCCATGAGACGAGTATTCTCTGCTGCCATGCTCTCCCACCACTGTGATTTTCTGCCTCAGCACAGGCCCAAGAATGACTGAGAGAATGATGGACTGAAACCTCTGAAATTGAGCCAAATTAAACCTGTCCTCATTTAATTTGATTTTGCTCAGTTATTTTGTCAGGGTGACAGAAAGCTGGCTAACAGGGTAGTGAGTAGTAAGTGACTAATATAGTCAGTTCTCCATCACGATAACAAATATTTGAGAAAACCAGCCTATAAAGAGAAAGGGTTAATTTGGCTCACGATTTCAGAGGTTCCAGTTCATGGCTAGTTGGCACTGTTGGTTTGGGCCTGTGCTGTCATATCATGACTAGAGAACGTAGCAGTGCAAACTTCTCACCTCGTGCCTGGCAAGAGGAAATGAAAGGGACTGGGGGTCCTAATATTCCTTTCAAGGGCACAATTTTGATGATCTGGAGTCCTTCCACTAGGCCCCATCTGTTAAAGCTTCCACCACATTGCAAAAGTGCTGGGGGTGGGGAAAACTCAACATGCATCTTCTGGGGCACATCACAGATCCAAAACATAGCATGGAAGCTTTCTATTGTCAGGTAGACCATGTTTTCTTAGCACAATGAAAAAAGTATACACCCTTACTCAAAGGTAAAGACCTGCTGCAAAGAAGTCTGAATTTAAATGTGCATACTCACTACAAAGTCCTTTTTTGATGTGAGAATCAGAATATGATTATACAGTTAAGATTAGAAACCTTTTTGGTTGTCTCAAGCTAGAAAAGAGCATGTAGGAAAATAACAGTTTAGGGAGGGTCCCTTCATCTTTACCGAAGCTGGGAATACTACAAACTTCTCCATCCACCTTCTGAATGAATCTACCTGTCCCACAATCCCTTATAATTACATAAATGTCCACTTGAAAGTATCTGCTTTATTTGAGAAAGTTAGCATTGACTCCGGAGGCCTCCAACTGTTTCTTTCCAACAGCATTATATTGGGCAGAAATGATCAGGTATGTTTATTAGTATTATTTGGCCAGGAAAAGCAGACTATTTCATCCCCATTGTAAACCAACCTGGTCACACTGAATATGCTCTAAATTTAATTTCTCAGTGAGATTTGGAAATATTTAGAATACAACAAGGGTGACATCAACTAAGACCTTATTTCCTCTCCTGGGGGTTAGGGATAGCAAATAAACTTCTTTCCCCTGGGAAGATAAAACACAGTAGCTAAAAAATACAATATTTACCATATTTTATAACATCAGAATAAGTGGGCATTATGTTTATCAGCTTCTGCTTTCACATCAACTTAATGGACCTTTATTAAAACCTACCGAGTGAAGAAAAACATGGTGATTATATCATAATAGATAAGCTGCTATCTTATTAGTCCTCTATCAATGAACACTCATGCAAGTCAGCTAGTTAGTATATGGCACTGGTTTCTTGGATTTCCACACAGACAGGACCCCAGACTTACTGCCTTGGGGACCTGAAACAGCCTAAAGCTAATGTTAGCCTCTACACTGGCGAGGGTCTTAGCATCAGGAGTTGTACCACACCAGCCCGGAAAGTACAGTATATTTTGGATATATTTAACTCTTAATAGCTCAAGGGAATGTAGCTTCTTGGAGCATGGAGAGAGAACTTTCAGGAGACCATAAGTTCTGATGCCAGTCAGATCTCGCTCAACACAGTGGTGTATGGAAAGGTTGATGGTTTTTGAAGAAGAACTCCTTTTTTTATTCTTTATTTTTATTTTTTGGTAACAAAGTGTGGTGTAGTGAGTAACTAGATCTTTATTGGCAAAATTGCAAAGTTCCCATCATTCTTTTAAGAGCCAGCTTCTCTTATCAGCATTTCATTGTAGAGATACCCATGTCTGCAGATTTGAGGAGGCAAAAGAGGAACCACCTGGCTGGCCCAGATAGCTCGGGAGCCCTAAGCTAGGTGTGTCTCCAGAGGCTTGGCATTGTCTCAGGGAAATGGATAGGTCCCTACCTTATAAACTACTTTGTTTCCTTCCCAGACTCAGTCTTTCACTTTTTGTTTAAGAAGACATCACATTTCATTCATTTTCAGATTAAGCATACATTGAGCAACTGCTATGAATGTAACAGATATTGAGTATAAGGAGATTAGAAGAACATGTACCTCTTGGCTTTAGAGGGAATACAAAGGTTATTGTTAACCATTCTACTGAGTGCACGCAAGGAGGTTGACACAAGGCATTATGGCACTGCAGAGGGCTGAACAACACATTCTGTCCTACGCCAGTGAATTACGGAGGCTTTTTAAAGAAGATAATATCTGTTATTTATTTATTTTTTTCCGGGTGCTGGGGATTGGACTCAGGGCCTTGTGCTTGTTAGGCAAGGGTTCTCCCACTTGAGCTGAATTCCCAACTCCTTCATTATGTTTTAAAGGTGAATAGAAGTTAGTTAGGCTAAGAGTGAAAATGAGAAGGCAAAGAAAGAAGAGAATGGAGTGTGACTGTAGGCCCCATTGCTGAGAAGGCAGGCGGTTCAGGAACAGAAAGTTTGCAAATGTTCTTATTTGCATTTTTAGGGATGATGGGCAAAAGGATGTTAGAGGGTGCGAGGACAAGTCGAAAATGTGAAAATGCAGGCAGGGCCAGAAGACCCTGGAAAACGTGGAATCAACCATTTGGACACACACTAGACACCGGGAGTCTTACTAGTTTTGTTTAGCCAGCACAGTGGATTTTCTCTTCGTTTAGTTTGTGTTAGAATATCTCTAGTTCTGCCATGTAAGGTAGATTGACCACTTCCTGCTGTTTTCTGCAAGAAGCATTACGCATTCTAATAGTCTGCTAGGCCCTAAAGACATTTGAGTGTGTAATAAAAAGTCACCAGAGAATTTTAGGTGACAGATTTGTATTTAGAACTCTTTGGCAACAGAGGCTATTACAACCTGTGAAGGGGAGAGATGGGAGGAAGGCAGATCAAGGTGCTACTGGAGCAGTGATAGAGATGAGATTAAGGAAATCTTGAATGAATACACAATCTTGGCTACCTTAAGAGTCTACTGAGCACCGATGTTTTGAGAAATGAATGGATTTCCACACTGGGGAAGAGGAACAAGTTGAGGAAAAAGAACACATAGTATACTGAATTCAAGATTGAGACAGTTGAAATTCAAATATTAACAGGTTGGCGAGGCAGATATCCACAGGTGGAGAAAAAAGTGGATAATTAGGACCATTAGATAATCAGGATTGTGGAATAAAGTACAGGGTCCTTTGAAGATAGAGGTGGTCAGTATTGCCAAAACTGTACACAGAAAGAAGAGAGAACCGTTAGTGGCAGAGCACGGAGAATTATGAGTAAAAGAACCTGCTATGAGGTAATGAGAAATTAGCATCATGAAGAGGAATGAAACATGCTGTATTGTGAGAGCAGAGATCATGTTTCAGTGGCTTGCCCAGTTAGGGCAGGAAGAAAAGTAGGAGGAGGGCTTGCTTTGTTCTTGACTCAGGTCTGCTGGTTTCGCCAGCAGGGCATCTCAGTATTTCTGGAGACTGCAAATGTTCTTGATGTGCATAACTCTACATAAAGTGGGTCAGAACTTACTCTTAAGCAGCTCTGTTTTCCTCAAACAGACATATCTAAAGTAGACTATAGCAGGAAGGGACTTCAAAGGACTGTTTATTCTATAGCAAGTGAACCTGACTTTGAAGTAAGGGCACAAATACTCCTATTGTAATTAAATCCTAAGGGATATGAAGGCCCTCCACCATGTTCTTCATGTTGGAAAGATCGTGATTATATTTATTAGCATAGAACTAAGAAAAATGAAATGTTGGTGCATTTGCTTATGGAGGTGAAAATGTGTTTAAGGGCAGATAATTATTCTACCCGCTGGTCAGACTCTCTGTAGACTTTAGTTACTCCTCATCTTAGATTCCACTTAGGTGATAAGAACGTTGGAGTATGTTTTGGGCTGGGGAAGAAAGGAAGATGTTTTCCACATTGTTGCTAACTACCTTTACAAAAGCAAGAAAAGTACAAATGGCCCTATGGATAAATGCCCAGATATTTTATTAGACTATGGAAAAACTACTATACATTTAAAGAAGTACTTTAGGGACTAGAGGTGTAGCTCAGTGGTAGTGCACTTTCCTAGCATGTATAAAACCCTGGATCCAATCCAGGATAATGAAAAACAACAACAACAAAAAAACAAAACAAAAAACAAAACAACAAATAATAAAGAAGCCCTTTGTATCCTTTAGTGGAATGGGAGATGTTATCGGAGCAGATGGCAAATCCAAAGGCATGGTATTGCATGGGAAAGTGTTTATTAGTAATCGGAAAACAATTAGGAAAAAGGAACAGAAAGACCTTAGGTAGAAATCTACAGCTTACTGATTAGTGGGTGCTACACCATTTGTCTGGTACATCCCTCTAGTTGTCTGATGTCTGGTTTGGGCCCTGTTTTTATCCATATTAAAATCACAGCTCTCTAAATGCCTTTTTTAAATAGATATTCCACCTCCTCTCCCCAAAGAATATTAACTGAAGGGGGAAAGCAGGTTAGAACTTGAGAAAATGGTTGAAGTTAGCACTACAATTTTGGTTTTTATAGTTATGAAGGTGAGAGAAAGATGTCTCCTGCTTATTCCCTCAAGATTTACCGAAACACTTCTACATACTCAAAGGTGCTGCTGTGAATATAAAACAAAAATATAAGAAGACTCCTAAGAGTAGGGTAGAGGCAAAATGGTAGAACATACTACAGCACATACAGCAAGCATGGCTGGTACACCACGCGGGGTTCTGACCTTCCACAAGAACTTCACTCTGCTCATGGAGAGTCCCTACGATGGCCACCAGAAGCAATTTTTCAGGCTTGAGAGAAATACTGTTTTCTCATTATAAGAAAATAATTCTACTGTTTCCTTTGAACTGCCATTATCAACTAGCTAAGGGAAAATATAATCTCAGGCAGTACCCATACTGTGGCTTGACTGTATAGCACTGTTCACGTACCTTTCCAAAAATACATGTTCTGACCCCTGTTAGGTCATCTCCTTTACCACATGTGATATGAGGTGAATCAGCAAACATGAGCAGAACAGCTGGACACTGAGGCATGTACCCGTAATCCGAGCACTCTGGGAGGCTGAAGCAGGAGGATCACAAGTTTAAACCCAGTCTGAGCAACTTAGGAAGACCTTGCTTTAAGAAAAAATGGGCAGGGGATGTAGCTCCATGCAAAGTCCCTGGGTATAGTATGCTATTTTGGTTATTAATGGAAAAGTTTATTTACTTATAGACATTCATAAGAGAGCATCAGAACTGGGAGAATTTATGGGATTTTAATTTTATTTCCAATTATTCTGCTAGCAACTCAAGAGCACATAAACTTTAGTTTTTAGAGCATAGGTCTTAAACTTACCTATGAAGCTACATTGAAAATGTGATTATTGTGCCAACCACTTAAGAGAATGGGAGTATTAGTGCTAAATGATGGCAATAGATTTCGGTGCCAGTCCTTACAGGGTGAAGTAGTGTTTCTTTATCTGTAAATTTTATGTAAATTCTGTAGGCTTAATGATGAATATTTAAGACCTATTTTCTGCAGCCGAACAGGTCACAGTTTAGTGTTCCCAGTAGTGGGAAATTTGCAAATTATTTTTGTTGATGATATTCCCACATTAGCAAGACTGAAACAGAACCTTGCATGAGTAGTTATCATCTTACCTGATACTCAAAGATCCCGTATTAAAGGCACTACTTCATAACTAGCATTTGCTAACTGGTGCTACTCTTAAAAATCCCTCAATTTATTGCTTGACAGTCTTGTCATGCTTTTTCACCATATAAATAAAAACTAGTTGGTCACCTCCATTCTGCTGGAACCATCTATGTATATAGTAAGGGGTAATTAATAATGGAGAACAGAGAGGTATGTTTCTATTACCCGAGTATCAACTGACTCACTGACGGACTGACTGTGCAAGGGATGGAACCCAGGGCCTCGCGCATGCTTGGCAAGTACTCTATCGCTGACTTATCCCCTAGCCTACCCGGATGTTTTTTAGACATGACTCTGTCAAGGGAAACTGTACTTACTGTATGTGCATAGTATCTATTTTCAACTACTCATTACCTGTATACATGTAGTACATATTTACACATGCGTGTGTGTTCAAGCACACATGTAATCATTTTTAGAAAATGACTAAAGACTACTTTTTTCTGGTGTTTACACATTCACTAAACACTGGACAAGTTCTCTATTAAAATCATATATATACGATCACATTTATTTTGTGACACTGTAAAAATTCCACAAATTTTTTTCAATCATATCGAATTATTTAGTTACACACTAAATAACGGAATGGAAACTCTAGCATGATTGACTTTTGGGGCTATGCTTTAATTATCTTCTAAATGTACCAGCTGGCTAGCCATTTTTATTTTTTCGACAAGGGTAAAACATCTTTGAAATCCTGCTGCCATTTTCACAAACTAGGACTTCTATGTTCACGAAAACCTAAAAATAAGAGAAAGCCCACAAAATAACACTCATTTCAAATCAGAGACAATGCATTTTTCCTCATTTATTCAAATTCACTGCAGGAAGTAAACACTAAAAGATTAAAAAACAAACAAAAAATTCACACTGCAGTATGTACAGTTTCATGACATCACGTGAAGAAATTAAATTTCTAACGAAAATGACAAATTGTATTACTGAGCAGACTGCATCAAAACTGGTTGTGTAAACCCCAGAGTTCTTACCATGAACGGTAAT
Source organism: Hystrix cristata (assembly GCA_004026905.1). Taxonomy (NCBI): domain Eukaryota; kingdom Metazoa; phylum Chordata; class Mammalia; order Rodentia; family Hystricidae; genus Hystrix; species Hystrix cristata. The sequence goes on from PVJO010000039.1 coordinate 81,818, forward strand.
GAGCCTGTATTCCAGTATTTGCTAATACAGGAATACTCCTCGTATAATATTGTTGCCAGTGGGATTGAAAAGTTCATGAAAGTAGTTGTGTGGATTCTTTATGTTGAAAAGTGGTTGATTAGATTAAAAAATTAAGACCCTTGGATTCAAAGCACATTCTTTCACAAAGTTTAAGCCACAGAAGTCATGTCCAGAAATGGAATACTGTCATGTTGGGATGAACATCAGATCTGATTTAAGACATTTTGCCAAATGCACAGATGCACAGGGTCCCCCATGCACTTTTCATGCAGCAGGTAATCACAACTTAAATAAAAGGTTTATTCTATACATTAGTCCAGACTTGCAACTGTATACACACATGCACAATTTTTAAACCTGTCTGATTATATTTACACTTATACATGGAATATACAGAACCAAAGAGATTAAAAGGCTTTTCTGTTGCATTAGAACAATACAAAATATGTATTTTTTCATTAAGGAAATCACTATTTACATCACCTTTAAAAACCAATTTTAACATCTTCGTGTAACAAGTCTATATATATATATATATATATATATATATATATACATGTCACATATATATATATATAAAATATATACTCTCACCAGTTTACTCTCCTGTAAGATGCAGCAGAGAATAAACAGATAAATGCTACCTTACTGATGTCAATGAGAGCTGTAGTACCCTTTCACAAATGACTTTATTAGGGAGAAACTGTCTAGATATCTAAAATAGTCCTTGAAAATGTATGTATGTGTATCCTTTTATCTACGGATGCATAAACAAAGTGAATCTGTGGATATATGCCCTTTCTCACTGCCCTTCTTTAAAATCACTCTAAACTCAAAATTGGGGACATTCTCTAGTAAATCAGAACAGCATTTTTTGTGGTCAAATTTATTTCTGCATCACTTATTTTCATTCCTTTAATTGTTAACATCAAAAAAACAAAAACCAAAAAACCAATTAACCAAAAACCAAAAACAGAAACACCCCCCCCCCAAAAAAAATAACAGTGCTGGGTCTGGATGTCATTTTCCCTGACACAAGTGTCACTCCTTGGTAAAACGCCCATCACCCCTTAAACAAGGGAGAAGGCCAACAGTTTTTTCTGACATAGGTCTGAGGCTCTAGATTTTTCAGAATGACCAAGAAAAAGGACTTGTAAAAGCGTATTTCTATAATGTAGACAAGAAGACTGCCACAGTATGGACATGGAGTACAGTATATTCACTGGCCAATGGAATCATCATGTCAGAACAAACATGAGCCTTCGCCTCCCTGTGATGTAGCATAATACTCCTATTATTATATATCCAGTAACTATTTACAAGTCATTTTGAGAAAAAAAAAATCATTTAGGGCTTTAGATTATATTAGGAAATAATGTCCATTTTTAATATAAAAACCTTAGAAACAACTTCAAGTAGAACAACTTCAAATTAATTTCCTTCTAATTAATAGTTGATTATACAATAATTCTTCAATAGATCAATTGTTAGCCTGGCTCACAATACAAAGCAAAAATATCTGGTGAATGAACTGTGGATTGTAAAAACCGAATTTAAAAACAGACTTGCTCCAAGTTTGAAATGCCGTCTGGCTTTAACATATAAAGTTTTTCTAAGACCATATCACTATTTACTTTTAAGCCGTATTTGAGAAGAATTGAACCAGTGGAGTGATTGTGTACATTCGGTCATGGATGCATGCCCTTTGTACAATTTTATTTAGTCAATCTGAGTTCAGTACCTTTCATCATTTTGAACTAAATGTTTTAATCTTTGTTAACATTGTTCTTAGGACAATAGTTTCAACAGAAGATAAGGATGTATTCAGAAGTTTCCAAACCATCCCGGAATCACCTGAGTTTGGTAAGTGGCCCTGTTATTCCAGCTCTAAGGCTAATTAAGTAGATGTTACTCATTAGAACAAATAATCACAGATTTTCCTGAGATGTTGAGCCAGATATGAAAGTTGTCCCCTCCACCCAATTTTTAGTCATAAAAAGTATTCTGAACCCGATTTCCAAAGACATAACGGCAATACAGGAACTACAATACTGCAAATTTTGAGTTGATGTGTGGTTGTACTGGGGAAAATACAGACATCAAATACTTTTTACAGTCCATGTTCTGAGAAAGGCATAAGCAATGGTTCTCAAACATCGGTGTGCAGAAGAAACACCTAGGAGATGTGTTAAGATGCAGACGGAAGATTCCCAGGTCCACTGTGCAGAGATCCTTGTTCTGTAGATCTGAGATGCTGCCTATGAGTCTGCATTTTAAAACAAGTGTTCCAGATGATTCTAATACAGGTGGTCTGGGTCCAGCTTTAAGAAATTCTGGTCACAAGACTCACAGGTACCACAGGAATGGTGAGAATTAACTTTTACAAGAGATGGTGAAAAACTGTCCAAAGAAAAGCCATTTGTATTTCTAGTAAAAACAATTTCTTAAATAGTCAACTATTCAGGAAACCACCCGAAGGTAAGTGTTAACTTTCCTAATTCTGTAAAAGGAGGGTTATTTAGTAAAGTAGTTAAAATACAAAAATGGAAATCTGCCCTTTTTTTTTAAAGTTCTATCAAACTTCCCTCAATTGTAATCAAGTTTTACTAAAAAGTACAAGGTTTAAAGAAATATATATTGAAAAGGTCGAGGGTGGGGCAGAAACAATGGGGAACCACAAAACCCCCTCCAAGAGTTAAAAATAAATATTCTTTTTTAGCAAAAGTGAAAAATGTGAGCTTTTTTCTAACTTATTTTTAATTGGATAATGAGATGAGAATCAGCACTAGTTTTTTTTTTTTTAATTTGATAATTATCTTTTAAGGAGTTAACAGTTTGGACTTTAAAAACATGTGTTACGTAGGCTGACTTCTGAAATGCAAAAGAAAGTACCCTAATAAAGGCAGCAAAATGCATTAATCCACTATGGATGGAGTCCTACATTTTAATGTACGCCTCTTATTTATGATCACAGAAGAATTTCATTCATAGGCTTACTCACAGTTGTTATCTGATGCATACAGCAGTGTTAAACAACCAATTGCTATTTCCTCATGACATCTAATGTTAAGCAAAAATTAGTATGCATACTTAAACATCACCAGTAACCAATACTTTTCAAAATGAAAAAAGTTTCAATAACATCATGCTTTTCTCAAATCATGCTCTTATTTATACAGATCTCAGTTCATACTAATTAGATTTAAAAAGATCCAAAGCTGGATGGCAGGTACATTTTATTCTGATTCTTTTTTTATTGTTAGCACGTTTCCCATAAGTCCATAAATGTCTCCATTTGCACTGTGCGGGCAAGAAGTGTTATTTCCCATATGGCTATTGTAGGGGCTTCTTAAATTAAAGAAAGAAGCTTTAGTTTCTGCAGCAGGAAGTAACTCTTCTTTGATTGCTACCTGTGAGACACTTTCGGCAGATAAAGACTCCCTCCAAATGTCCTTGTCCTGTGATTCCCGACTGGTTACAGAACTGCCTCCTTTCTGGAGCATGTAATACAGGATTGGGTTTGTTTTGGTCAGTCTCGGAGAGTCCTTTTCATATTCGTTCTTATCCACATCTGTGATAACCCACTTTATGGGTCCCTTCTCACTGGGCAGGGAGCACCCGTTCGAAAGCACAGATGCTGGTCTAGAAGAGCCCAGGTGCTCAGGGAAGGGAGGACTCACGGGAGTTTTCACCACTCCCGGGTAGGAAAATGTCCTAGTATCCACGGAACTGATCTGCTGAGTGGAACTGTACATCAGCCCGTTTAATGAAGAAATGCTGAAGTCAGGCTTACTACTGGTCACGTTACTTCTGTGTCCCTTCTTTTTATCTTCAACAACAGAGTTACTCCTGTGTGGGGACAGATCCCGCACACAGTTTTCTGAGAGAAGCAACTGTTTCAGAACGTTGAAGCTTTTGCTTTCTCTGGCCCAACTCCTATGTCCACGCTCACTGGCTGAACCAGCGCCAGCAGGATACTTAAATTCAAAATCGCTTCTGCTAAACTTCAGCTCTTCCTGGTTAAGGACGGACCCGCAGAGTACCTCTGGAGCACTGTGATTATTTGCAGCCTCAAGAACGTTGTTCTTCATCTTTTTCAACGAATTTTCTAACGATTCAGTATAAAGCTTCCTCTTCTTAGGGACCACGCACAGACTCTTCGATTCTGGAGGTGTCAGGTCACTACTTACGTGACTCTTATCCGGATCATCTGCCAGATAACTCTCTTGATTCTGTCTCAGCAATCTACTTAACAGACCATTCTTGGAGAAAGAGAAATCCTGAGGTGAAACAGGCTCCGATTTAAAGTCATCGGACGCTGGTAAGGCAGCTGTGCTTTTCTGCGTGGCGGCAGCCAGACCTAAGAATGGGGCGCTCTTAGCATCGTGGCTCAAATGCACGTCTGTATTATGAATGTGTACATCGTCACATGGCTCAGATTTTATTTTCACCATCAGTATTTGTTCACTTAAAGCTCTTTCTGTATGTTCTTGAGCACTTTCATCCCTTAAAGGAATTTTTTCTCTCTTTTCACTCTTACCTTTGTTGGGATTTCCCAGGAGCAACTGGAGGACGGTGCGTCTTTCTAACAGATTTTCTATTTCAGAACCAGAAAATCCTAGTTCAGAACCTGCGGGTTGACCACTGAATGCTTTTTCTTCAACTGGATTTGTTTTATTTGAGAGCAGAGGGCTATTTAATCTATCAATCATACCTACAGGTTTATCTGTGTTTACACTTAACAGCTGTTTGCTGGGTCTCTGCTCTTCCACTGACATTGAGGACTGCATTCCGCACTGTGCCAAATTTTGTAACAGTTTACTGGCACTAAAAGTTGCAGAAGTTTGTACACCTTCACTGTGGGCTGTTTTCTCTCCTTGTAATTCTTTGTGTTTTGTAAGGTCCATCAAGTGGTTAGATGCAGTGTTTGTTAGCTCTTCAGACTGGGTGCTACAGGCATATGGTGGGGAATTCCATTTGATGACCATAGAATGTTGAGAAAGATTGATGGGAGACTCCGCTTTGGTCGATGTAAGTAATGGTGGAGTGCTGACTGGAGTAGTCCTATTTGTACTGGGGCTTTCTATTACAGAAGTCCTTGTATAAGTCTGTGTATTGAACTTTGTCACATCGCTGTGTACTCCCTGAGGGCTGGTGTTTTTTCCTACATTTTCTTCATTCTTATGGCCAAGTAACAACTGGAGAAGTGTTACTTTCTGGTGTGAATTTAGCTTAGAATTCTTTGAGGTATCTTGCTCTTCTTTGATATCTACACCTGGGACTTTGGGATCCCAAGTGTGTAGCAAAGACTGAGTTAAGTTATCAAGAGAAACAGGTTGGTCACATTCAGGCTTCTCGATCCGGTGCTTGCAAGACAAGTCTATGGGAACACAGTTGGAATAAGAACTTTCATCACCACTGCTATCATCTGTAAAGCTAGGATTGTTATCTGAATATTCATCAATAGTTGTAGGTGTACTACTATCCTCAAAAATACTCCCTCTCTCATTCTGATTGTGTCCATTCATTGGCTTCGGTATGGTCTGGCTTTTAAGAAGATGTAAAAGCAAACTATTACTAGTAGTTTGTTTTATATTGTTTCTTTCCAGTGAGTTCTTACAGCCTGAATTTTTGGGGGAAGAAGGAACGATGCCCACTGGGTTCTGAAATGGTGCAACATTGCTTCTGCTAGCCATTACTTTGCTTGATGATGTTCTGGCCTGACCATTAAGATGGCCTGATGTCCCTTTTGAGAGTGGAAAACTGCCCACATCCTTCTGGCCATTTTCCTGTAATCTGGCCATAGCAGCAAGTCTTTCACTTGCCACTTGGTTTGCATTTTGTGTTTTTAAAGCGTGTTCCCGAGAATACTGCTGCAGATGGGCTTCACTCGAAAGGAGTAATGCTAACTGGCTACAAGCAACACTAGGCTTAGGTGAGGTGGCAGGACTAGCCCTTTTTTCCACCATGCTTGCAACAGCCTGTAATCTTGCAGCACATGACAAGGGTTCACTCATAACCTTTGTTCCACTTTGTCCAACACACTGAGGTGACTCTACGAACCTATCTCTGATGAGGTTTTTAGTTACATCAGGAAGATTCGTGTCAGGCTTTTGATCTTTAGATTTATTTTTCTTCAACAAAGTTTTCAAGTGACTCGATGCAACACCATAGCACCTTAAGTCCTTCTCGACTTTCAAAGAATCGTGGCTGAGGGCATATCCTTGCTCCTTGAGGCTCTGCCTAATTTGCTGTGACAGAGCAACAGTCTGAAGCCTAGAGCTGAACGACTGAAGCAAAGAGGCCAGTAATGTGCTATCCTGTTTGCCTTTAGGCACACTGTCAACCATGCCAGCCAGCAAAGCTTCCTTCTTCACGTTTAGGTTTACGATGGAATCAGACAGCCTCTTCCGCTTTGCCGCATTCCAGTCCTCAGAGGACTGCAACAGTCTGGCTTTTTTGAGATGCAGCATGCTAGATCCTTGGTGTGTATGAGTATTGAGAACTGGCCCATTACTTTGACAGGTGGGAAAGGCACTGCCTGAAATTTTGAAGTTCTGATCTTCTTCATTGTGCCCAGTAGACTTTTTGTCAATGGCAGTACCTGAGCCCCCTGCTGCTTGATGCATTAGTAATCCTTCTAAGTAAGTTAAAACAATAGAATCCTGATGCACATCAGAGCCAAGCTCTTCTCCATGAGTCATGTTCAATAAAAGTGCTCACAAGGGCTTGGTTTCTGTTCACTTTAAAGAATGGTTTTCTCTAGGTGAGTGATATGTAACTTTAATAAGTCAGTGACCATTTATCACCTTCCATAGCAATTAGATGAAGATGTCCTGTTACATTCTGACCACAATTTCTTCTGCCAAACAAAAGATAAAAGGTAGAAAACTCCAATGCAGTCTGACCACAGAGAGGATCAACTTCTAAGTAAGGAGAAGCAGAAAAATTCCTTAGTACACAGGTCTGGAGTAGCAAGCAGATATAACTCTTAGTGAATATATTGCTTTTCTTTCTTCATCTTTCGTTGCAAATATCAGTGTTCTAAAAAAATAAATAAAAATAGTTAAGGCAGTATTAAACTAGGTTCAGGCTATAATATCCAAAAGCAAAAGAATGTATACATATATACTATACAAATAAAATATGCACATATATGCATTATAGTCACATCTTTAGTAGTCATCCCTATTAAATTGGAAAGCCAATGGGTTAATCCATATCATAAACATGATCAAATCATTTAGCAAAAATACTTTAATGTTATACTTCTCTTTCAAAACCTGTTCAGATTTAAACTTTCTTAAGCACCTTTCTGCAAAGTACATGAATGTCCAGTCTCCTCTGTCACTGTATAGCTCCATTTAAGGGACCCAGAATTAGCTTCCTTACATTACTGAGCACATAGGGAGAAACAAAAGTAACATTCTAAAAAGAGAAAAGAGATGCATGTAACATCAACTTATGTGATATGTCTGATGTGGGTTTGAAGCCAGCAAACAATCACTTCTGACATTATCTGATACTACATAGTAAGCAATTTTCAGAATTTCTATTTTCAAAAAAATATTAGCCCTAACAAGTTTAAGACTATTTGTGAATCTGTGAAGAGTGTGCCAGTCTTCATAATACTCATAAATACTACACTATTTAATCTCCCTTCTATTTCTTCCTAACAAAACCCTTCTTTTCCCATTTGTATATAGCTTTAAAATAATGACATTTTGTTAAAGTGATTTCCTTTCTTAGTGGTATAAAAATAAGGGTGTATTTTATAATTTATAACAGATTAGAGTCAAGAAAATTGTCTTACAATTCTCTTAAAAACTGTTAATACAATCATCTAGTTAAGGCATTTAAGGGCCACCTACTAAGGGATGTGAATTCATTTCCTTCCTGTCTAGACCACTGCCAACATTCTGGTTCTGAAGAACCAAATTAGTCAAAAATATACTGGTAATTTGATATTTGATATATAAGTAGTCTTTAACAAATATTTCGTTGATACAGAAGAATGAAATAAGGTTACTGAAGCATCTTTGTGTTATTTCTACCTCACCTTTTACTACAGCTGCAAAATATTATTCACTGCTTTAAAAAAACTGCATCTGAGTCAGGTGGAGTGGCACGCACCTGCCGATGCCAGCACTCGGGAGCCTGAGGTGGGGGGCTCCTCACAAGTTAGAGGTCAGCCTGGGCTACAAAGTGGTTCAAGGCTAGCCTCTTCACATCAGAAGACCCTGTCTCGAACAAGCAAACAGATAAGACTGCATCTATAAATTTCTGATTTCCAAAGCAGAGCTACTGGAAGTTGATTTTAAAAGGAATTATTCCAATTTCTTTGCAAAGAGGCTCCAATGCTGTGATTTACCATTTATTCACCTATCTTGCCATTTATTTCCTATCTTAACAAAAAAACAAGGTGACAGATTAACAATAATCTTTAATAGATCTTGTGCAAATAGGAAGACTGTTCCAAGAAATGGAGGGAGGGGTGAAGGAAAAGAGTAGACAGGGAAATAAAAAGAATCAAGATGTGTTATGTAAATACACCAATTCCCCATAGTGAATGTAATCATCACTGCAAATAGGTACTAAAAAAATTAAAAACTTTTAGCAATTTCAGGAACACAGAATAGTACATAATAATTTCATTAAACTTCTGGGGTCTGAGGCCTCTGCTAATTGTAATTAGAACAGTGCACACACTCAATTTTTTTATATTCAAACACATGCTTGTGTGCAGACATGCACACTCTCACCCTCTAAAAATACGGATAAATATGAACCTAAAATAATTGAAATCACAAATTTGAAACTGCCCACTGTAACTTCATCAGTATACATCAAAAGAATGACAAGGTAAAGGTCTTTCTAAAATTCAATTTGTTCACTTCATTTAAATCAATACAACAAATTCTTATTGAACTCAATTTGCTTGGAGATCTGCTTTGGGATTGGTGGATTATGTTCATTTAAAAAACAGAGATGTGATAGGAATATTTAGAGGACTAGGCAAGGTGAACCTACCTGTATCCCTAAGTTTCCAGACTATTCCCAACATAAAATTCTCTTTCAAGTGACCTTGTTATATTAATACAATAAATTTAAAAAGTAAATGTGATTTGAGAAATATTTTATGACTGCTTTAAAATAAAAAAGTAAAAGAGAATAAATTTTAGTTTAGAAAACGTGGTTACCATAATATATATAACCTTAACTGTGTGTACACTAAGCTATTACACCACCTAGAAAAGCATGCAAGAAACCAATTTAGAAGAGCTTTGAAGGGAAGATGAATAATTGCTTCTAAAAAATTTAAATCAAGGTAGTTATTTTTCATAAATTCCTTTGAAAAGCAGTCCTATAAAAAACACTAATTACAGTAAGCAGTGGAGGAAAATGAACTTCTTGTGGAAATTTATCTTTTAATAAGACGAATCAGAAAATCAAAGCTTGTAGCTATCTGGAAAGGCTGATTCAGGTGATGGTCAGTGGCCATACCCACCAGCATTCAGTCAGAACATGAAATGTCTGAGCAAGCTGGAATTCAGAGGCCACTAAAGTCCTGAATTCTCATAGACACTACAAATGAAAGCTCTTTTGGGAGTAAGTGAGCCAAATTTCTTCAGATAACTTCCTTTCTTATCCCTTTAATAACTGAAGTAGGAGAAATCATTAACAATCCTACCCACCTTTCCAAGTCTCGCCTTTTCACTTAAACAGTACAGAATTTAATTGAGAATTTTTTTTTTTAAAGGCAAAGATGCCAAGATACTAGGATATAATATAGTGTACTGAGACCTATGGATATAACTGCCTAATAGATATCTTAACATTTAAAATATCATTCGGCATTTTTCAGTATCGGTTGGACTCAATATATTAAAGCAAAAAGATAACATTCTTGAAACACCAATGTATAGTTCTCATGCCTGGTTCTACATACATTTTACCTAAATGTCAATACACACTTAAGAACTGGGTTTCTTCAGGAAATTTGGGATCAACGTATTTTTAAAACAGAGTAGTTTCTAAAACACTGTGATCCACTGGCTTGTCCCTTCCCTCACTTCAACAATGGTTTTATTACATCTTCTGCACTTGTCTATTTGAAGATACTCGATATTTTCTTCATAAACTCAGCAAGAAACACTTTGTATGGCATACACTCGTTACATGTGTTCTGAGTGAACAGAAATTTTCCAGAATTTAGTTTATGGAGAATGAGAGGAACAAAGAGTACAAAAGTCCTGAATAGACAGCAAAGAAATAAGGAATACAATGCTAAGAACATTGTGAAGGACTCATAAATTCTATAACTCTCATGAGGGTTTAGAAGGAAAAACTTAGTTTAAAAGGTAGAATAGGTTATATTACTAACCTATCTTTAAACATTAGGTTGGTAGTCAGGACAGGCAGAGTAAAAAAAGATTTATTTAACACCATTTCGTGTTACCACTTGGTTCTCATTTTTATAGAGTGGTTCCCTAATTTTTTTAGAAAAAATGATTAATTTTAAATGAAATTTAGCATAACATTTAGGATACCAAGAAATAACTAAAACATGCTCTTAAGTCAAAATTAGCTTTTATAATTTTAATAAATTAATTTTAATCTGCAGTATGCCAAGAAACACCGTCATCATTATTTATCATTTGTGTCCAACATATATTTAATATTTAAGACAATTTATGAATAATTTACAGAATGAAAATCATATAAAACTTTATTAGAGTTTTTATTAAGAATTCAAAATAGCACAGTATTCCAATTCTTAATTCCTTAGCTCATGGTTCTAAAAGACTGTCTACATGAAATGCACAACATGCTTTGAAACTGACAGTTCAACTATGATTTTTAAATATGGAAATGTCTTCTAAATATTGAGTCTAGATTTCAAACACATGCTTAAAAGGTTTTAGGACTTCTGTGGTTTTCTTTTTGTACTTGTAATTCTACAGCTCATAATTGCCAAATATTTCACAGCAATTATTATCTAGTGCTCAGTCCAATGAATTTCATTTTTATATTAGCTCTTTCCTTCCTGCCTTCAGTATATGCCCATGTAATGAACAGTTTCAAGTAACTTTGGGCGTTCAACATCATGAAAGAAGAAAAAATGCAGTAGAGGTTGTTCTCTCAAAATGCTGCGTAAAGAACATTATGTGATGGATCCTTTCTTGCTAAGTACCCAACAGGATGAAAATGTTGTACTTCCTTTTGTCCTTAGAACTATATTGCTCACTGATTCTTGAGTTTGACACAATCCATTTAGGAGATGGTCATCTGAAGACAACAGTCAGAGATGCTGCTTATACAAATCAATGGCCCCACGATCATTCATGTCTATAGTGCCATCAAGCCTCTCTGCAATCATCTTCTGATTCCTCTAATTGAAACAACTTCCTCCTATGTCAACTTTCTTCTCTTTGACATTCTGGACAGAAAATGAAAAATACTGACTTCTCAATTGTGTTTTGTATAAACTTAAAAAGACTACTGTGTCCAGCTTTTTTACATTCCTGAAAGATGATGCAACATAATGAGCTATCCAATAAGAAAACTGAGGATAGTAGGACAGGACTTATTTCATTATTGTATCATCCTTCTAGGCACTTCAATTATTTTACTTTTGCCATATTATTTTAGTTTTTTAGCAGTTAATAAATGAACTAATTTCCAAGATGGTAAAATGGCAAACTGCTTAAAAATTTAAGAAAAATAAGATCACTAAAATTCCATAATGTATCTTCAATCTATAAAAGGTCCTAATGGACACACATGGTAATAAGATATTTTATCCTATTAAAATTTTATCCTGTTTTCATTTTTAAAAATAATAAGGCATGTAATATGATTTTACTAGCTAGAATTTTTTTTAAAATATATTGAAAACTAAAAGTGGGTCCAAGGAACCGTGACAGTACTCCAACAGTCACACATCATGACAATGTAATAAAAGTATTGTCTAATGACTTGTTAGGATTATAACCTGAATCTTCCTCTTATTAAAATTATTTATAAGCTTAAAATATGTTAAATTTTATAAACCAGATTTTCCTGATTCACTAGAAATGAAATAGGAAAAAAATACTGGTATGGCCAGACAAAACTATTAAAAACAAATCAAATCATAAAAAAAGTCCATGGAATCTCAACCATATGTATGGATAGACTTTAGGATAGAGTCAAGTTTCAACAGAGTAGGTTAAGGAAGTATCTAGCAAAATGCTTACAACAGTGTATTTTCAAAAGGAGGTATACTTTCTTTCTTTAAAAAAATACCTGAAAAGTATGAAATTAGGTTGAAGTGTAGCTTTTTTAGGGCCTTGTCAATAAAAGGAAGTTGTAAATATTTTGTATATTACCAGTACACAAAAGGGTACTATTGAGCCTTTGAAGTAATTCTGTATTACTGTAATTCTGTATTTCTGTAGTACTGTGTTTTACATTCTCCATTTGGTAATAGCTAACTAAACAAAGGAAAACTTTGCTGAATTTTTACATACTTTACTATGTCAAAATCCAAGTAGCAAGAATTTACTTAGATAAATGAAGGCTGTGCCTAATAGAATTCATACATGTGGGACTACTTTCGGTTGAAAATAGATAAATAACTTTTTCCAGATGCTTTTGGATTCAATATCTTACTTATAATCAAATTTTCTATAAAAATATTTAAATGATTAGATGTCTATGAAGTGACTTCTACGCTATTTACATTATGTCTAAGGAATATCTCATGACTTTCAACTGTTTCCATAAAATCCACAGAAGTTCACTGAAGGGCCCTTCACTGAACCATTCCATAATAACTCTTACTGGACAATATTATCAACTATTTCAGGGGTGCTTTTCACATAAAAGAATAAAGCTAAAATGTTTCATTAAATGTCAGTAGAAAAGTATCTGTGTATTGAGAAGATTCAAAGTCCTACTTATTTTAAATCTTTTATCTCAACATCAAAAATCCAGGTAAATAATTCAGAGAACTGGGAGTATACACAAACATGGGACTATAAAAGAAGTTTTAAAAATTGAATGGGAAACAAAAACCCAAGAAAATTTAACAGTAGGAAGTGGCATTAAACATTTTGTCCAAATGGTTAATATTAGCTTTCCAAATCAAGGGGCACTGAAAATTTAGAATACATACAACCCAACACAGTTTCACAGAACAAGAAAGGAAAAGTAACACGTTAGGTAAAGGTCCTGAAGCTTGATTTAAAAGTAACAACTATAGTGAATCTTCTATTCTAAATTAAAAGTCATAAGTAGAAAAATAAATTAAGAAAAAGAGTAAAACATTCCAGTTTTGCCATTTCATAGCAGCAGATAATAATAGTACAGTAAAAGAATAAACCTGAAATTTCCTTTCCTTTTCTAAATATATTTCTAATTTCTCACAAAATGACTCAAAACTAGTATTCTGAAAGGAATTGAATTCCAAGACTGTAACTTTATTTGCAGTATAATCTTTATCCAAAAAAAGAGAGAGATAAATGTGTGGTTGTATATTTTAATGGCTGCCAAAAAAACAAAATCATTTCACTCAAATGAAATCCACAACATTTGAGCTTAGACCTCTAAGCTTCTGGCCTTCTCCCAGGTCTTAGCATTATTACCCATAAATACTCTTCAGAGGGAGGTAACAAGGAAGTCGCTGACTGACGCGGTAAGAAAAGCAGCTGCCCAGACTGCTGTCTATTGCAACATGAGGGACTTACACATTTTTGCCCAAGGCCAAATTTTCTCCTAACTTCCAAGTCTATCTGCTTTAACTTGCTTGTCAGCTGTTTCCATATGAGTAAAATAGCGTCATTCACATTATCTATTAAAAAAGACCTACTGGGAAACACTACTGCTTGACTAGTTCAACTGTTCAACACAAGGACGTAAGTAAATGAGACTTCTTCAACTCAAAATTTTATTTCTATGATCTCGAGTAATTTATCAAATTGTAGTTGATAAAAATGAGAAGCATTTTAACTAGAACGCTAAAGCTGCGGAAATAGACCTGACAAATAGGTTTTATTGTCTTGTTAGTGAATTCTACAATAAGGAATTGGTTTTGAAATGGCCATACACCTGACTCACTCAATCCCAAGTTATTTACTTTCATTATTTTTTTAAAATTTGGTCACAAAATTTCAAACATGTTTATTTAAAAGCTAAATATGAATTTATATCAATTTGGAACCTTCGTTTACCTCACAATGGCTGTATACTAAGTAAAATGCAAGATTACAGTAAAGAGAGAATTGAGATAATTGCCCTGGTGACAGAAACAAATACCCTTATAACTGATAATAGTGAAATAAAAATGGGCTTTGTTCTGAGTTAGGTTCAGAAGGCTGATGCGTATGAAACAAATTCAATAAATCCACTGTTCATTTACTCTGCCTATAGTTCATCTAAAAATCAAATGAAAAAGTTGCAGAAACGGGGATATAAAAACAAGATGAAAAAGTTGGAGATTTTAGATTGAAAATCAAAGAACTAGAAAAGCAAAGGAGCTAGTTAAAGAGCCAAACTGCCAAAAAATTCCTATTTCAAAAGTGCAATACATGTCTGGATGGTGTGCTACATAGTCTTCGAAACACAGAAAGCAGAATGTTGTTAAATAAAATTATGATTTTTAAAAATCCAGGAAAAGAATCGTTACATGAGAGTACAAACAATATTTATCATTAGTGTCCACTGTTTTCTACTGTTCTTAAAGACAAAATAGTTTCTCTGAAGAGTACTATGTAATCATTTAACAAATTATTCTCATAACAAATAAGAGTAAAAAGAGAGAATCTAGAACAGAGAGGAAACAGATTCTCCTGACCTTTCCCGATGGTTTTTCAAAGTAACTTGTGCTTTCTATCACTTCCCAAAAGTGTAATGTTTTCCAATTTCTATCAAAATAAGAAATACAATAGAAAAGGGCCCTTTCCTCTCCTGGAATTGAGTGTTTATAGTATATACTGAGGGACATCCTTTAAGATTGGTGCATAAATCCTATTAAACTCAACTATGGTTTCTCCATTCCAAAAATAGATTTGACATACAGACAGAAGCACAAGGTCAAGGTCACAGATCAGCAAGAAAGATTACCAACAGAACTGATGTAACAGCTGGCATTTGATCAAAGCTCCTAGGGTTTTTAGTACACTTAGCAGACATCCTGCATTTACTCATAGGGTACACTCTGTTTTAAAAATATTTCTCCCATCTAGAAGACAAGATTTTCATACACCTCTTACTATAAAGCATATTCTAAAAAATACTATATTGGATCACAGGTATATGGTGTATATGTACCTACTGTATTTATGCTTATGTATCCGTTTGTCTGTTAAAACAGATCTTTGCCATGTGATAACTTTGAAATTAGGTTGCAGATTCCCTGAGGTTGAGATAGTATGTTTCAAAATATCTTGGACCCCTTTATCCTAAATACACAAATTTAACTGCTAAGTCTTGGTTCAGCCAGGAAAATTTTATAATGTATTCACAGCTTCTATGACACTTTCCAAATCATATATATAGGAAGAAAGTTTGGTTATTAACAGCAACAACAAATGAGTTTTAAGGGATTATGTTACTAAAGAGTATAATTATCTAACAAAACCAAACCATGCCCTTTGTTTCAGTGTTCAAAGAAGATTATTTTAAACTAACTTATGAGAAGAAGAATTACGTGGAGAATGTTCTTACTGAAGCATTCTGATCATGAAACTTTGGTTTTTGTTTGTTTGTTTTGTTTTTGGCATGGACCTGGGGATCAAACACAGGGCCTCCTGTACCCTAGGCCATAGTGATATACCACTGAGATACTTCCTTGACCCTAAGAACCAATTTTAAGGATGCATAATACTATTGGGGTAAATTTATACTATGAAAGTTTCCCTTGCCATACCAAATACCATCTGTTACAGCTTTATATGTTTGCAAATTACTTATGACACATAAACTTGTACACATTCTCAAAATAAAAAAGACTAAATATTTAAAATAAAAATACAACAAAAAGGAACTAAAAATCACACAAAATTATCTAATTAAATAACATCAGAAATGAAACTTCCTTTACTAGCAGAAGTAGATCAAGGTATATGAAAATTACAATTAATAGATGATAATTTGTACATTATGTTTTGTTTATAAATTCAACTGACTTTTTTGGGAGGAGTGCTGGGGATCGAACTTGGGGCCCTGCGCTTGCTAGACAAGTGCTCTACCACTGAAATAAATCCCCCAACCCCTGTTTTTGAAAACAAATAGAATTCTTTATGCTTTTGGCGGGGGTGGTGCTGGGGAGCGAACTCAGGACCTTGCATTTATTATGCAAGCGCTCTACCACTTGAGCTAAATCCCCAACCCCTAAAACAAATAGAATATATAATACACTACTAAAGTATTTTTAGATAAATTATTTGTCATTTAATATATATGTTCTTCATACTCTGTTTGGGTAAGAATGCTGTGAATAGATCATGGATTTTGATTTGATTTTCCAGACATGGCAAACAGAATGTGATACTACTTTTGCTAGGAACCACAAAACACAAAGGTTTTTAGACTGAACATTTCAGACAGGATGTGGAGAAGAAATATCACTACAAACACAATTCATAAACAGACACAGTAATCATGTCTATAAAAGGAAGAAGTCAAATGAGATACCAGAAGCCAAAATGAGGGGAGGCAGCTGCAGATGAAGCTAGGAGTTACCGTTCATAACTACTTGAAACGTGCGCTATAAAATGGGCCTATTTACTCAAAGTATTGTATGTTCTCAGCTACTCAACAGCTAATCTATAGAGAGATATGAGTCCCAAACTGAATTAGAAGGTTCAAAACCATTCTTGATACTAAGACGAGCAAGGAATTTCTCATAAAATAGTGTTGTAAAATAGTCATCGGCAATATCTTGAATAAATACAACAATTCTATTCAATTGCCATGTGATCCTGTGTACCTTGTGGTTGGCTGATACTCACTTTTTCACTCATGTTTTTCATTTGTGGAGCTGCTTAGTGTTTACCATGGCTTGGGAATCTCTGAGGGAGGAGGCTAGCAAAGTACTAATTTTCTAGATCAAAAAAGGCAACAGTATTTTGGCAGCTGAGGTAAAAACCGATACATAATCAGAAGAATTGCATATATATTTTTATCCTAAAGGTCAATGAAATTTTTCTTAATTTGAAAAAAGAAAAAGTCAACAAACCTGGTAGGGCCCCGGCCCCAGATGATTAATGAAAAAAAGGAAAAGATATTAAAAGCACAATGTACCTGGAGAACTTCTGTATCTTTAAATATTAGCAAGTAACTTAAAAATACGTCTTTCAACTAAGAAGATGAAGTTACTGGAACACCATCAGTAGGCTACTTACTTTAAATGATTTTTTACTCATTTAAAACTTTTTCATGCATACTTTCCCTGACTTGTCTTTTGCCTGTCTGTGCATAGAAACGAGTGTTTGAAGTAGTAATCTTAGTAACTGCCGCCAGCGACTGCTAAACTGAGACCCAGCTTTTGTTGCTGTGCAGTTCTAAGGCATGTCTAGTCCCTGAAGCATGGACACCCTGCCCACAGTCCCTGCCATGGCACCTGCCACTCAGAGGTAGGTGCAGACTGGGGAACAGGGTGCAAAAGAGGTTTGAGAAGACAACTTCAGAGAGCTGGAGCAGAAACAGGATGAGCAGTAGTCTCGTTAACACAGGTCAGGGCTCTTCTGACTTGACTTACTGAACCAAAACTATTTCAGAACAACTTCAAGAATTAAGATCACTGCAACAATTACTTACTGCCTACTATTAGCATCATTCAATAAAATCATTTTAATACCAAAGAGCTAAATGCTTTAGCTTTATGAAATCTCATCACTTTGCTAGTTGATTGATTTGCTTTTTGAAATAGATGCAGTGTACAATGGCATATATATAACTGATCACTGCTTAGTAGTTTGGTCAACTCTTGATTTCCACTACTTCTAACATCAATATTATAGTTTATATTTTAGTTTTTATTGTGATTTCAAATACAAAATCTAAATAAAGTGAATACTTTTATATTTAAATTTTTGTCATTATAGATGAGGATATAAACAAGAAAACAGTGGTCAAAGTGTGACATGAAAGAAAGTATAAAGAATCTTCTACCTAGTGCCCTTTCTCCCACTCGTCCACCTAATCCCTATCATCGCTATTGCTTCATGAAATATAGCAGAGTTCGAAGTACACAGGGCTGACACAGAAGCCCTATCTATCTCTGAACAAGCTGGAGAGCTGCTACACCCTTTTCATTGTGCAGATCTCCGCTAAGAACTCACTCTTCTCTGGGCACCTGCCCCGAGTCCTGCAGGCCGGGGACTGTCCTTCTCTCTGTGATCCCACACCCCTCGGAGGACCTTTCACTCACTCTGTTCACAGGACTGTAGTCTGGTTTGTGTCTGCCTGGCTCCCAACTAGAGTGTAAACTCAACTTCAAGAGCATCAGTCTGCAAAACAAGGGTGGGCCATCAGAATTCTAAGGCAGTTCCATATTTAAAACGATGTTATTTCTAGTGTTTGTTGCACATTCAGGAATCTTTTCCTCCTGAACGTAAACATTTACAAAATTAAAGTATAATAAAATCTTTATTTATTTGTATTCTACATAGGAAGGTCTATAGGTTTGGAAAACATGATTGATGAGTATTGTAGTACAAAAAACAAAAGATTTATACATATTAAAAATATAGTTCTTGAAGATTTATGTAAAATAAGCTTTAGCATTTATTTATAAAGAACTGATCAAGCTATGAGTGGTGATGCATATCTGTAATTGCAGGTACTCAGGAGGGTGAGGCATGAAGATTCCATGCGCCAGGCCAGCACAGGCAAGAGAGCGAGACCCTGTTTCAGAATAAAAAATAAAAAGAGCTTGGGATATAGCACCTCTGGGTGCAATTCCAGTACTGAAAAAAACAATAGCAGGTGAAACTATTATTGGGATGATCTTTTTCAGTGAAATATGCATTTGTTTAAGAGAATGAAGAATAAGGACTCATTTAGTTTAGCTACACAAAAACAACTTAACCTAAAATGATTCAATTTGAACATGTAGACTAAACCTAAAAAATGAAAACCAGTTCAACAAAACCAGTTTACCCAAGTAGGTCTTCCTTGAATACCGACACAAGATTTGAGTCAACACACCACCGCTACTCCTTCTCCACTGTGTCACGGTGGCATACTGCCATGAGTATAAAACTATAGAATGAAGGGAAATCACTCCTCGGACCTGTATCAAAGCGCTGAGGTTCAGGTCTACTCTTGCCTCCTGGCATGGTATTAAACTGCAATGGTATTTCTCAGGTCTATGAAGGTTGAGAAGTCACGTGGATTCAGACAAGCTCTAATCTTGAAATGGACGGGTAAGACTTAGAAAACCCAGTTTTCTAAAATGTAAAATAAGATACTCTTTAATATATATAAAAACAAAACAAAACAATCTCCTTGTATTCCAAAAGCTATTTAGGCATTTGTTTTAAGGATATTTCACTGTCAAATCATATTTCCTTAACTGTCATTATAAAATGGAGTATATTTTTGGCACATTTTATTTACTTGAATTAATGACTCTTTTAAAGCTAGTCAGACAAACATTCTATTTTTCATAAAACTGGACATATGGGTTTACAGAACTTTAAAAAACCTGAAAGAACAGCTGATTTTTATTCATTTTCCTCTGATTATATCACTAGTTAATATTTTTACAACAATATGATTTACAAAGTGATTTTCCAAACACAACCGAAGCATAGAATTTTAAGGCTGCAAGAGAACTGAAAGGTCATCTTCTAACCAATAATCCCATCTGATGCTTAATCCCCTTCATAACCTATTTGCTAACTCTGATAGCCTAGTTTCTTTCTGAAAACCTCTAGTGACTATCCTGCAAGGTGGAATTAAATGGCTCTATGTTTAATTTCTGGCTCTTTCATTTATCAACTGTTTGATCTTTTCACTCTTGAAACTTTTATCAATTATAAATGCACAAAAACTAGTATATGTTTCATACAGCCATCATGAAGAATAAGTGTGTCCAAGCTCATACAGGATTATGATTATTGAGTACAGGATAGGGACCTAATAAAGGCTATCCCTTGTTCAGAGAACTTGTTCTGTATTTGCACAACTATAACAATATATCATTATTCTCTGCACAGAGCTATTATGTCTCTTTTTAGTCTTTTGGGGCCACAGAAAAGGCTAATCCTTCAGTTACCTTTCAAAAATTAAAAAATAGGTACCATGTTCCACTGACCAGCTCTCTCACTTTGTTAAGTTCTGGATAAGATAGTTAAAATCCACTGCTAACAGGAGTCGTGCAAAGGACAAACAAAGGAAGACAAATGGTCCTCGGTGTCACAGTGCAGTGGGTGCTGCAAATTACACATTCTTGATTGGCCAAGGAATGTGCTAAACCTCCTAGAAACTCTGTAACACAGACTGTTGACTCCTAGTGTGCACTGAAAATGCTCTGCCTTTCCACAGGTGCTGTAGGCCACAGTGCCACCTCAAGTGAAATACCTGGATACATTTTCTTTGATTTTCCCCATGGGGTGGTCAATGTGTTATTTATCTTCATTCAAATTTTACCAAACAAGGGCACAAGTTCAGAACACATCAGCAATTGTTTAATTGTCCAGTAAGTAGCTGATTTAAAACTAATCAAGGTCTTTTGAATTCTAGCCTTTATTACTCTATCAAATTGTCACCAAAAAAAATTGGAAACAACTGGTAAACTAAATACTTTTGCTGTAGTTTGAGAATCCTGGGTTACTTGTCCTACTCTAAAATCTTGTCTCTGCTATTTTAAGTCTTCTGTTTTTATTAGAAAAGCTACAAGAGTACAGTAGCTATGAGAACAGCGTCTGGATTCCTGACTCTGCAATTTGGCAGTGGGTGACTTGGGTCAATTTACTTTTCCATTCTGAGGCTTAGTTTCTTTAGTTGTAAAAGAGGAATAATACTGTCTATCTGATAAAGCTACTGCATTAAATGAAATGTGTATGTAAAACCTCTAGTATAATACCAACCATTTTCTATGCACTTAATGAATGTTAATGATTCTGTTATTTATTGACATGGCATTAGACCAGAAAGCTTTTCTCAATTTTTAAAAAAAATTTGTTTGTCACTCCCTATAAAGTTCCTTGACAGGCAGAAGTGCTTATGTCTTTGTAATCCCATGCATAATACTTTAGAGGCACTGAAAATTGTCTGTTGAGTTTTAGCATTCTCTATATATCTAACAATTTTAGAAACTGGCTGTGTAAAATAATTTAATTAACTGTTAATTCTTTAAGTTTATAATATTGTAAGACAGGTTTACTTAAAGCAAACAGTAATTTCATGTACAAAATACGTCTATAGCTGTGCATGATAATGCTTGACTGCAAACCTACCACTTGGGAGACTGAGGCAGAGGATGGGAAGTCCAAGGCCAGGGTGGTCTACACAGTGAATCAAGACTAGGTTTACATATAAAACCCTATCTCGAAAAACAAAACACAACAACACAAGATGCTTATTATGTGTTCCTTCCCTAGACCTTTCTCTTGAACTCTTCCCTGACCACAGCCTCAGACAAATGGATCGATCTTAGGAACTGACTAAAGCAGACCAATCAACTCCTCTGCTTGGATCTAGAATTTAGAATAGGTCAGATTTCTTTAAGGGTGGCTTCAAAGAGGCCACATTTCACAGAGAGTACACAGGAGTCACTACAGTGAGAGAAAAGGATAGAACAGACACATAAAAGCATAGCTAGAGAGACGAGAGAGAGAAGAGTAGCGGAGAACTGATAAATGATCTTTCAGTTTCAAGGAGGCGGAAGGTGATCTTGTCACTGGGTTCCTGAAGAGCCTGCTGCATACATCTATGAAACACCCTGTATCTGAGCTTGGCTGAGGGGCTTCTGTCTCACGCAACGACACCATTGCTACGCTACTGTACTGTACCAATAACATGTAAGATAAACTGCACCCTTCATCCAAGGTCTGAAAGAACTCTGCAAACAACAGTCTTTTTTCTCACTTTTCCTATAGGAACTTCACCACATGTATGGTTAAAGAGCACCACGCACCCCTGATTTCCAAATGAGGAAAGCTAAAACACAAAGAGGTAAATATGACACCCAAGGTCGTACTCAGAGTTTGTAGGGGCAGAGCTGACAACTGAACTTCAAATTTCTTATTCTCAGGGACCTGCACTAACCAATAAATTAGCTGCTTCCCTTGATGGAAGTGAAGTATGCCAATTATCCAAACTGTGTGGGAAACACTGACCAAAACAGGGGTTAATTGGACACTGGTTGTTTTAATTCCATAATCAGTTCTTTCCCTGAGCTACCCTGGGAATGAGTAACATATCTTTTGCAGGAATGGGAAGGAGGCCAGCATAGGCCATCTGGCTGAACATGTCCTTTCGTCAAGTTATCCCTGCAGCTGTGTTAAACTTACTGATGTTGAAGAACTCTTCAGTTCAAATTATTTTATTATTTCCCTTCTATCTATTAAAGTTTAAAGTAGATAAATCCTTATTTCCATATTAGGTAGGCTGATTCACTGTGAAGTCACAGTATATACTCCTTGAAACTGGAAGATTATTCACTGTATATACATGAGTGTAAATACTCTCTATGTGTGCAAGCAGAGGTGTGGGTGGGGATGAGGAGTCTGAAAAAAGCTTTCTCTTATTTAAAAATAAAAAAGGCAATTTAGATTATGGCTAGAGAAAAGAAGTAAAAACTCAATTCTTTTTCCATGAAAACTAAAAAAGCTTTAGTCTTCCTATCAATCAAGGAAAAAAGAAGCCATGAAAGAACACAGCCATCTTATCTCCTTGCCCATTTTCCTTACTTCTACTCTGTGCTAAACGACAAGAGACCAAGACTATTAAATTTAAGAGTACTTCCTAATCCCTCAGAATCAGACACACATCCATCAAGTGGTTCCAAATTATCATTTGAGTGCCGACAGGCTATGAGCCACTCCAACCCGTAACCATGTATTTCGTCCCTCCCGTCAGTTCTTGCTTCCTGTCTCCCTCCACACACCTCCTCTTATATGGTTTGCCACATCTCTTAACTCTTTTGCCATTTTTTTCCTGTCTTTTAACTCTCAAGTATTAAGTTCACCTATCTTACTTATGAACACTCTTGCCACTCAGGACTACTAGGCTTCCGCATCAGAGTATATAGATGAAACGAGGTTTGCACAAGCTGCAGACCAGCTTTGAGGATGACTCAGTGAAAGAAGGGGAAGCTCAGAGGGTTATCTTTATCCAATTTGCAATCTCAGTACCATGTTTATTAATTAGAAGAAGGTATTGGTCTATGTCAGCAAGTAAAACAAGAACTAGACAAGAAGTGAATAAATCTTAAGGGAGATGCTAGTATTCAAGCTGTATATATGAGCAGATATGAAAATGAATTCCTAAGTTAAACCTAACATAAAGGGTGGATGAAGGCTTATGTTAAAGTTGGCCAGCAAACAAAGACTGGATGGTTCTTCTTGCAAGGGCTAGATAGCAAATATTCAGTAAGTGGATATGGATCAGCTAACTTCTTCCATCCTGAGTAAAATACTCCTCTGCTTTTAATAGAAAGTAAGCACTCATCTAATAGTACTCAGCCACCACGCTGCACCCGAAGTAAAAATTCACCAGTGGAGTTGCGTGGGAAGAAGAGTTACTCTGGGTTAGGTAAGGCCAGCTGTAACTAAGTACTCTACGTGTTTCTCTTACTTCTTTTGCTGCTGTAACTACTAAAGTTTCTCCATTTCCAAATCTCACTTTTTGGCAGCTCCCAACCCTAGATTACAGTCCTGACCCAAAATGTTTTGAGAATAACTGCTTAAAGGAAGGAGTAAGAAATTGTTAATTATTCCATGATGACATAATCAAGAAAAAGAGGTATGGGGCTTTTCTCCAACTATAGTACTTCTCCATTCTTGTATTTTTTCATTTCTTCCTTTTCATATGAGTATGTTAATTTCTTTATCCTGTTTACTCTTTCAAAACTTGATTATCATTTATCCAAATATTTTCATTTCCTTTTAATATCTATGGCAACACGGATACAGGACTTCACCTATCTTGTAATGTACCTTTGGTTACTAACAGGAACTGGGCAGGAACTGAATGTGGCCAAGGAACTCTTGGAGCTCAAAGGCTATGAGAGATTTTGAAGAAGTAAAAAGCTTGTTATTTTCTCTTTGGACTCCACTTTACTCATTTCAAAGCAGAATGCTCAAAAGAGTCTCATTAAGATTCTACCGTGTGTCTCTGGGCTCTACTAATTTCACCTCCTTATTTTAAAGTCCTTCTTAAGAATCTTCTTAGTACAGCTAAACCTCATCACTCTGCCCTCTTTTCTCTGCCTCTTTTAGGAGATGCTTCTTGGAGACCTAAGTACACATTCCCAAAAGACAAAAACATTTCATCTTCTCACCCCCAAAGGGAGATCTTTACAAGTCACACCCCATATTTTCTGGAGGTGAGCTCTACAGAAAATTGCCATGGATTTTAAAAGAAAATGAAAATATCTGCATAAATGTTATCAAGCTTTGAAAGAGTAAACAGGATAAAGAAATTAATGTATTCATCTATGGAAAGGAAGGAAGAAAAGAATACAAGATAATCACTGTTTCATTTACTTTCCCTGTAACATTCTACAGGTCAGACATATGACAAAGATTTGCCAAATAATTCCCAGTATGAAAGTCAAAATTGACTAAAAATGTTATCCATCTACATTTAAGATGGTTTAAAAAAATCACATCCAGGATTTAAAAAACAAAAACCAAAAACAAACTCTTTTTTAAGAACGTCTCCAACCTTTTTTTTTTTTTTTTTTTTTTTTTTTTTTTTTTTTTTTTTTTTTTTGGTGATACTGGAGACTGAGGCCGGGGCCTCTGCGCTAAGCTACACCCACATTGCTTTCTCATTTTTATCTTGGGACAGGTCTCTCTAGGTCTCTAAGCTTCATGGGCTGAAATCCTCCCACCTCAGCTTCCCAGAGTGCTGCTATTACAAGCTTACACTGTGGGGGACCAATCCCCCCACCACAGTTTTCTCCTTTATACTGAGTATCTTACAGAGTCTGAAGAAATTTTATTTTTTAAATAAACCTCAGTAGCAAGCATATAATTTAAATACCTTAAGCTACAATTCATTTTGAGTGAGTGTGTTTTATAATACATTGAAAGACATAGTTAACAAATTTCTCCATGTCATTTATATAACAGAGTACCTTTCAAGATTTCAGTCAAAAACTTACTATTTTACTCCCAAAATCTAACTGTAAACATGGGCTTGCCATAAAATAATTCAAAAAGTAGATTTATCAAGTAAAGCGCTCTTACCCCCACTCCCACAAAATTTTTTGCATATCGCACGAAGCGCGACACAAAGGGGAGAAAAAAATATTCCTCTGATAGACTGCAGTAAATCTACAGTGTACTAAAAGACAATTCCCTAATTTGGCAATGTTTTTCTTCCAAACACATTATTCAGAAGTATAAACACTTTGAAGTAGAACTGGTTAGAACATCTGTTCAGAATTTAAGGGGTAAGTGGAGTTCTGCATGGTCCTCACAAAGGAAGGAAAAATCATGAGATTAAAACACACATATACAGATATACAGATAAACCTACATATGACTAAGAATTTGCCTTGACTATCTGCTTTTAACTAGACAAAAAGACAACAGATGGCTGATAGTAGTCAAACATTAATGAATTATGACACAGAAAAATAGTAAAATGCCTTAAAATACCTGTTCAATAATATTTTAGTTATTAAATTCTGATATTAAAAACACTTCCTCAATTGCAAAAGACAATTTTTGTATTTTGTATCGTTAAGTATTGATTTCTTTGTGTTATCAGTGATAAGCCTGGCGACAAAAGATTGACAGTAACATGTAAAATCAAGAACAGTAACAACAAAAAGAAGGGGCTGAGAAAACACACATGATTTCATAAACTATGTTACTATATTGGTTACTCACAAAACTAGACACTACTTCAATACACCAATTGTCAATCACAACATTTTAATTTTTTAAAAAGTCTCAACAACTTAAAATTTAAGAAGTCACTGGTAAAATCTTCTTGATGTTCAATTTAGTACATACGATGTCAATTTATCTAATGTGGCAAATGTGAAGATTTAAGACAATATAGATGTACAATACCTAACACAGGGAGTCCTCAAAAAATCATTCATTTTTTCCGTTTTTGTACTACTTACATGTGTTGCAGAAAATGACCCCAACTTATATAACTGTTGTAAATTTATTGTAATTAAGCAAGATCTATGCCTTCTAAAATCAAATAATAGTATGAAAACTAAGGAAGTACTACACTGCAAATGTTACAGATACTCAAGTATTTTAAACAACTTTATATATAATATTATATGCCAAGTATCTGGCATTTCTAATGCCTAACAGAATCTGTAATCTAAAGCAGAACCATATGTATTTCGCTATACTTGGTACTTTCCTATACACATGTATCTATAATAAAGTTTAATTTATAAGTTAGACATTATCAAAGGTTAGAATAGATCTTAGCAACCTCTGCATACAATTATTCTTTCCTTATTCAGTTGATGACTTTTACCTTTTCATGAAAAGGAAACATTTTATTGCCTCTCTTTGGCATATCTGAACTGTAAGCATCATTACTCCCATTCGTTAGGGCATTTATTAAGTAAAATAAGGGTTCTGAGAACACAGAACCGTGATACAACAGCTGAGTTGATAACCAAGCTGCCTACTAAATTCCTAACAGGTGGGTAGTGTATACAGTATAAACACGCTGGGCAGAGATGATGCATATTCCAGTTGGAATGAAACAGGATGGTGTAATATTTCACTATGTTACTCAGAATGTCACACAATTCAAAGTGTGTAAATTGTTTATTTCTGGAATTTTCCGTTTAGTATTTTTTTATCATAGCTGGCCATGGGTAACTGAAATCACAGAAAGTGAAACCACTGACTAGGGGGAATAGTGCAATCCAAAACCTTGTATTATCACAGAGAAGTATAAATAAAAATAAAAATTCCAAAATCAGCAATTATTTCAATTTCATATAAATTAAGTGGTGGTGCCATAAATACTAAGATTCGATCCAAATAAAACAAAAATAAATTTAATTCACATTCACGTAGACACACAAATACTACATAAAAGGAGGGATTAGGTAAGCAGAAATTCCAATATATACCTGAAAGATCTGCATTTGTGGAGTCTGTTGCTTCTCTCTAGTGTTACCAGGGCAGCCTGATTCATTACCTGAGTCTCAGGGTTTTTGTTTTTCTTTCTTAACACGAAATGAGGAACAAGTGCCACTGCAGATCGCGGTTGGGAGGGTTACAGCCTGGACTGTATTAACAAAGTCTCTTAAATTTGGTATTGAAAGCCTGAGAAACGTATGTGTAGGCTTGTGAGAGTTGGTGAGAATTTCCATCAAATCACCAAATAATTACTTGAATCCCCCAAATATTAAAAAATGCTTTAGATTTGTCAAAACTCTTAAAAAGTTTCAAAGCTACAACTGATTTTAAAGTTGAACTATTTTCATAAATTAGAGTATTCTGGGAAGCTGGCAGAGATTTAATTTTGTATTAATTTTAATAGTCTATTAATATGATGGAAAGATAATTTTGCATACGTGCAAATTTAAACCAATGCCTATCCCATATCCTAAGAAATTCTATCAAATAAAACTAAGAAACTCAATATTTTTAAAGTAATATTATCTGACCACTACTATTAAGGTAACCAGTTTAGCTGTGTGTGTGTGTGTGTGTGTGTGTGTGTGTGTGTGTGTGTGTGTGTGTGATTGTTTTATTATACTGGCTTCCTAACTGGCCCCTCTCCAAAACATTCCCCAAATTGTAGCTAATGCTCTTTGTAACAGGTAAATCTCTTGGGTAAAAACTCAGCATGGTTTCCTATTTCATGTAGAATGAAGTCTGAGTTCCTCTCTAACCGAAGGTTAGAAGACATAACATTAACTGGCTCCAGTGAATCTGACCACCTTTATCTCATGTAATTCACTCCCTTGCTGATTACACCTCTAGATAAGCAATGTCTGACAGAACTGGTATGAGAGGGACAAATGCAATTTTAAATTTTCCAGCAGCAACTTTTAAAAAGTTAAAAAAGAAAGGGTAATTTATTTAACCTAACTCACCCAAAATATAGTATCATTATAAAATCATGTCATCATCCACAAGCTATTTTGGATTCCTTTTGTTATATGCTGGCATGTATTTTACACTGAATCCACTGAAAAAAGTCACATGTGCCCATATTACTTTTATTCACTTTACGGCAGACACATTTGAGACATTAACTTTTTGTTGAATCATGTATGTCTAATCATATTCTTGGTTGTCATCAGATCACTTGTACATACAATCATGGAAAAGAACTGGCAGCATAATTTACATGCAGGGAAAAGATGCACAACTATTTAAATTATTATGTAAACCAAATAAACTTGCTTACAGAGTATAACTAAATCTTCCTTATTTTCAAGAAAGTCACTTTTATAAAGATCAAAAGAATAGTTGTTTCATTTAAACTTATAAGTGCTATTTAATGAAAAAGTAAAACATTTAAATTCAAATCAAATTATAATAAATGTCTAATATTCCCCAATTCAGAGAAGAGTATTATGTTAATTGCCATTCCATTTGGCATCCACTCAAGATCACCCAGTCCCCTAATGATCTCAAAAAATATATATATGTGTGTGTGTGTGTGTGTGTGTGTATATACACTTGACACAAAATTCTACAATTAAAGGGTAAAGACAAACCCGAAAACTATTAGTGGGTTTGAAGAAAGTTCAAAAGTTTAGCTATCCTTTAGACACACTGAACTTCATCCCTTCTGCTCTGGCCTCTCAATTACCAAATTATTTGCTAAAATTCTAGTGAGGCTCATAATTAATTTAGAAAATTTACACTTCCATGTGGAAAGGTAGACACTGGAAGTTATGTAGTTTTGATATACATTTTAATAAAATCAATAATAAAATCATGTAACTGATCAAGACAGAGTGTATACTTTGGAAGAGGAAATTCTATTCAATTACTATTCATTTTTTAGATTAAAATTTTTCATTGTTTTGTTTTTTGAGACAAGGTCTTGCTATGTGGTTCAGGCTGGTCTTGAATTCACTATGTAGCCCACGCTGGCTGGTCTTGAATTCACTATGTAGCCCACGCTAGCCTTGAATTCATTGTGTAGCCCTTACTGGCCTTGAACTGGTAGCAACCTCCTACCTCAAACCTCCCCCACCCAGTGCTGGAATTATAGGCATGCTATAATCAGTTTAAACTTTGAGAATAAATCAATAGGTAAAAAAGAGGAGTAAGAGTTTAAACATAGCTTCACCACTCTTATACATAAAAGATGAAGACTGTATCAGTAATTCTGGAAAACCAATTCCCAAACAGCTCGATTACATCATATTATGGTGGCCT
This sequence comes from Hystrix cristata, assembly GCA_004026905.1. NCBI lineage: Eukaryota > Metazoa > Chordata > Mammalia > Rodentia > Hystricidae > Hystrix > Hystrix cristata. The sequence goes on from PVJO010000039.1 coordinate 111,394, forward strand.
ATTCAAGTACTCCAGTATTAATACAGTAAGAAAAACATCAGTAGACGGGATAGCTGTCTTATACAAGACACATGAATCCACACACGAAAAATCATATATGATGTTCCAAGTACTATACAATGGGTCTTCTCATTTAATTCTCATAATAACCTAAAGACTATTTTGCAGAATGAACAACTGCAGTTTAGAGAGGTAAACTTGCTTGTAAACTCTGCCCAACTTTATGCAGGTCTGGAAATTTCTTTTTCACTAATGGGGTATAAAGGTATGCTTTATACCCCATGGTTTAATTGCCATCCCCGACTTCTCAGCCGACAAACAACTGTGATCTTGAATCAAGCCAAGCATACAAACCACTTCTCTACTCTTCACTAGTCTCCTCACAATCCCTACTACATTCGGTAAACTCCGCTCTCTAAAAGTGTCCCTAGCTGCTTATTCATTTATCCCCTATGGAAAAAACCTCGTCACTAATCTTAGCACGGGGAGGTAAAAGTCTGTTCCATATATCTAGTTACCATACATCTAGTTTTGTCAGCCCCTTCAACCAGGCACTTGACTTGTGGGTGGATTTTCTCGGATACCTATCTGATATGACCTGCAAACCCCCATGCTATCCATGGGGTCTAACTTCCCTGTAAGCAATCTAGATAGGAACATTTATTGATTTTGCCAATTCAGTATTTAATTATCTTCAAAGGAGATTACACCCTGTTAGTGTGTCCGCTTGGAGTTACTCACAAGGGAAGAGTATCAGCTGACTGCTTCCTTTCTCAGCCAAGTCATAACTATATTATTGAAGAAAAATATGCTGTAAGATATTAAGTATCAACAGACTAAAATATATTTATGACTACATTCTTCACGAATTTATTGTGGACACAATAATTCTATATAAAATTTTCTTTGTACTTTTTATAGTTTTCTTGTTGATATCCAGTATTTTGTCATTCATTCATGACACAAAATACTGGGTTCACATCCATAAGAAACAATCCACTACAGTGTGTGTGATGTATAAATGTGTATTACCACACACACACATGACCCCTCAACATATACAATGTCAGTTTGTTTTGATTTACATTGTATGTGGTTATAAATTACATTGCGTTTATAGATATAATATTTGGGTAATAATAAAACTACTTTCGAAATATAAAATTAAACAGAATTGACTGTGGGCAATCGCTTTTTTTAAAAGCCAGGCAATTTCTATTTTAGCCCTGGCTCAAGTACTTAGTTTTATAAAAGGGACTAAGTAGCAACTTGTCAAAAGCTCCATGTTTTCATCAGTTAAAATGAACTCTTTGTACTAATTTCTAAGGCTCCTACTGCTCAAAGAACTCTAGTCTGAGCCTAGCCAATGCTGGACACCAAAAAATAAATTTTCCTTATTAAACATTTTGAGGAGAAATGTCATCATGTAAAATTGTTCTTATGACCTCCATTTCCTAGCTTAAATTAGTAGTTGTAACAGCATGTCATACATGTGTATTCTCCATGACTTAATATACCCACCTCTCTCAAACTAAAGTTGACATGCAATTTTCTTGGATGCCTAGAAAAACTTGATACTAATAAGCATAAATTACCTTAATTCACAAAATGAAACTATAATAGATTTCATACCTTAAAAAAATTCAGCATCCCAGTAGGTCAACATATGGGCAAAAAGAGTGTAGGCCGTCTGGAGGAACTTAAGCAAGGAGTTGGGGAACAATATAAGGCTCAGCCGTCACTTCAACTACTCTGGAAATAAACCTCCAGTTTCTAGATTGGTTTGAAAACTGAATTTCTATTCCCTCAACACACAGAATACTTTCAGAAGACAGCAGATGCTAAAAATTCACGTCTATGAGCATAGTACAAACTAAAGCTATAATTAGACAAAGGAGAAGAAAGTGTGTGGAGGGCATAAATATTCTGTATTAATTTGTACAAATATTTACTGAGCAGTTATTATGTGCCAGGTAAAGTGTTAAGCATTACAGACTCTGGTAAAATAAAAATACAGCCCTTGTCTGTCAAAAATAATTTTCTATTCCACAAAGGAAGAAGATGACAATGAGGCAGAGAACACATAGTATCAATTTATTCTATTTGGCAATCTACACCTCTAACCTTAATTTTCCTTGGGTGGTGTGTGTGTGTGTGTGTGTGTGTGTGTGTGTGTGTGTGTATCTCAAATATACACATATGTGTAAAGTATTTCTTTTGAGAGGGTTAAAGATTCCAAAATTTTCAAATTTTAAACTAACTACAATATTAAAAACTAAAGGTAAAACTAGAAAGAGATTAAGGACATTTTTTATTCTGGAAAGTAAAATATCCTAATTACTAGTTCTATTTAACTCTATATTTTCTGATACATTATTTTCAGTAAGAGGAAACCTACAAAACGAAGTGTATAAAAATATAGTACTAATGAGTTTCATGGCTACTTTCAACTTGAAAACATCTCATTTCTTTTATAAATGACATAACCTGAAATAGTTAATGTTAGTGACTGTTTTATGTCAGTGTTAACACATGCTTAAATGCTTCTCCGTGCACCCATTTTCTATAAAAGTATCTGAGATTGAGGTTAGATTAATGACCATAGCCTACATGAACAGAATGGCTTTATGATATATAATGAATATATAAAGAAGACACGGACATACATTTAAATGGAAGTAAAATGTAAACGAACAAATGTAAAGCTGTATGTTCATTTCAAGAATATAAAAGTAAATAATAAAAAACAACTTTAGTTCCATCAACGTATTAGCATGAGCTATTTTGCTTCCTCTCTTAAATCAAGTACTCTGATTGTTATGGAAGAATCAGGATGGGGACAGTGGCGGCAAAGGGCATCTGCAGTTCACATGTGGCAAGAGGCTTGGACAAGACGAATTTCTTCTCTATCCCTCACAGTACAGATTTATCCGCAACCTACAAAGTGCTGCTACAACCACATCTCAAGAAAGCCTAAAAACACCAAAGAATCCAACTTCAACCAGGCATCTTAATAATTTTGTAAAATCTTAAAAACATTTACTCAATTCATAATAGGCAATCTCAAATGGTGCTTTACAAGCTTATCTGAAAAATGGTCACAGAAATTTTTTTAAAAAGGAATGTAATTTCTTTTATTACAACAGAATCAAACAGTGCCATGTTTACACAAATCAAACTAACAAATGAATAAAGTGAATGATATATTTCTTAAATTTTAATACGGTTTAAGGTGACACAGTGCCACCTCTTCATCAAAATCTCTTTCCTATCCTTTGCAATACATCAGACCTTTAATACGATGTACTGAAAAATAATTTAAAATAATTTTCTAAACTCTGCTCACAACCACCTCTATGACTTCTCCCATTTCATAGTTAAAAATCTTACAATACTAGCTTGAATTTCATCCTGCCTGACACACTTCAAGCAGAAACCAGATTAGTGCCTCAGAATACTTTATAAGGTTTCGTTATCAATCAGGTTATATACCCAGTAATGCTTTCAGCAAAATTATCTTATTCAAATGAACTACTGGGCTGAAGTAAATAAAGCTGTAGTATGCTGCTCTTGCATACTTTTCATTCATTTATTTCCTTTTTCTCTACTTAGACTTATAGCACGTGCCATAGTAAGAGTGCATGTTAAATATTCCTGGAGTGTCACAATATGTAATACAATAAAATAGATTACAGCCCTACCTTTCTTTCACAGCAGTAGTGCCAAGCACAGGTACACCGGAGCAATCAATTTGTTCTGCAGACAGTAAGGCTTTCATAGAATACTAATGCAAAACCTCTTTTCTTTCTCCTCTGCCTTGACTCCCCAATGCCCGGGTCCCGACCAATACAAGGAGGAGGGCGTAAGTCTTCTGCTGAGATAACCACAACTACTAATCAAGTATACGTGAACAAGGGCACAGGATTAAACCTCCACCAGCCTCGAGTCCAGGTTTGAGAGCAGCTAAATACATGCACAGCGTGGAGAAAATACACACACACACACACACACGTATCATGAACATACCAATGTGTCTACTTCCGTGAACTAATTCATCACACTTTACCACTCCAGATTTTTTATCTCAGGTGCATAAAATTACCTCCTGTTGAACTGAGAGCTTAGACCCAACAGTTCCCCAAAACAACTGTCTTCCCAGAAATGAGAATCATGATCAGTATTCTCTGCATTAAACTGCTCACTATTTTTAAACAAGACATTTTAATAAATTATACTATTCAGTATATTTCTTAAGGTCTTACACTTTCAAGTATTCACATAGGGTTAATATACTCAGCATAGACGCTTATGATTTTACACTTAAAATGTATAATAGTTTAAGTTTACTTCAAGAAAAGATGTGCATTACTAATAATGAAAAGATATCCAAAGGCATCAATTTATTTTGAAGTTTTTACATTAAGTATAATCCCACACTGTTTAAGAAATATTTTCAGGTCTGAAAAATTATTTAAAAGACATTTTTAACAGTTTAATTACAGTATTGGTAGCACAGTGGTGTATCTGACCTCATAAATTTTAAGTTTGAAAGTTTTAAGGTTCCTTTCAATTAGACATTTTCATTTGGTTTATTTATTTAGTTTTTTATTCAAAGCATGAAAAGCTATGCCAATCACCAGGTGGGGTAATAACAGAAGTTGTTATATATTTTCTAACAACATACATTACCTCATTTTAATTTGCCCATCGGAATTTTCAAATAACTCTTGGAAAGCATTGATAGTCAAGGGGCCACAGACTAAGCAGAACAAAATACTCTAGACATCTGAAAAATAACTTATTAGGAGGCTTCCTAAACTAATGCTATTTTCATGTAAACAAATCCTTTTCCACTGTTAAATCTGTCTCACTGTGCACTCTTTTTTCTTAAAAAGGTATGAACACTTATGAAATAGCAGGGAATTCTATGAAGTATTGCACTAATGTTTAATCGATACTGATGTATTTGTCCTTGACACACTGACCATGTCATCAGGCTACTGTCATGTGATATCATGTCATTTCTCCACCTGGCTCACGACCTTGTCCTCTAAATGACCTAAAGCTTCCCTCAAGTAGCAGGAGGCCCCTCCCCGCTGTCTCAGCAAGGTCGAATGGGTCAGCGTGTCCTCATCTATAATCCACCACCATTTGTCAGCAGGGAGGCTGGAGGAGGCAGGCTTGCTACAAGGGGAGAATGCCCAATTAGGCAGCTGTCACACAAAGCATAGGCTGCAAAATTATCCCCTGTCAAAAGAAAGAGCAGCTGCGGGTGCCAATTACAGCAACCTTTCAACCCTTTAGGTACTGGAAACTACACAGAAGTAAATGAAGAACAATTAGTGATAACAAATCGATGAATTAGGACAGTAAATTAGAAATTACTAGCAGGTGAGCTGAGGTCATACATGACATTTAGGGCACACCAGACTCCAGGCAAGGGCAAGATGCACTGAATCATACTGTTTCTTTGCATATGCATGTCCTCTCCAACATTTTCTTTTTACAAACCTGAAATTCTTTAAAAGAACATACCTAAAATACATACACACACACACACACACACACACACACACACACACACACACACCCAATGTATGCATCCTTTTTCTTTTCATGGACCCAAAGAAACTGTTTCTTGAAGGAGAAAAATCTCTCCAAAAAATAAGTTAGTAAATTCTAAATTATCCTTACACAATCTATCATATTCTACCTTTAGTCTTAAAATTTTTAGAGTACGGCCCACAAAATCCAAAAATGTCAATTCAAATAATCTCACGCAAAATACTACACATTTTTAAAAGGTAGTGCCCTGATTCTACCTCAATTATAGTTACAGAAAAACATCCACTGGAGAAAGTAACTAGGTATGAATTCTAAGGAAACTATGCTGCTAATGTTGAAATAAAATCTCTCTAAAGGATGTGATTTTATGTACAAAGAAATTATATGTATATAGTAACAACTATAAAACTACTCTCAGAGTATTTGGCTCCAACCCTGCAGAGGTGGCATGCATTAAGTCTCAAGTATAGAAGCGCAATTCACTGGGTCTCGCCCAACTAATATATTTGGGTAGCTAGCATCCGTAGATAACAAAAGAGGAACAACAAGTCCCACATCAAACAGTGACTCCATTATGTCTATTGAGTGTTTATGGACATGGCTTCAGCATACCTTAAAGTCATGTATATTCAGAAACAACTTTCTTAAAGTCCATTTCTAAGATTATTTTTTTCCCTTTAGGAAAAAACCTTGTCTTCCTATGCCAATTCTTTGAAAACTGAGAAACCTGAATGATATGTGCTGCAATTTCTAAAGAAGCAGGGCTAAACTGCTAAACCCAGAGTATAAATGAGTAAAAGTGAAGAAGAAAAGGTGAGGCCACAAAGAAGCCCTTTACTCACCCCGCCCCAGAACACATTATAAATAAATCAAAGTGGCCAGAGGGAAGAGTGTACCTGTAATTCCTACTTCCTAAGTCAAGCCATTTAATAAAATTTCCAGGAGATAAATGTCAAAGAAGAAAACTTCTCCATTAAAAGTTTATCCAAGAATTTGATTTATAAATAATGTTTCACTCTTGTAAAACTGGGCATTTATAAAACTTCTCTTAAGTTGTAACCCTCTAAAGTCAGCTGAAAAAAATTCAAAGAAATGGCAAGTAGACAGGAATGAAGGAGTTAATGCCTTTAGAATTCAGTTTCCATCATACATGGGTGACTATCTCTTTAAATAATTTAAATCCTCCCCATCAACTACAAAGCTGTTTTGAAGCCATTTAGCTTTGTTCTTTACATGTGTTCTAATTAAGAAATGACCTTGTCATCACACACACCAGAAATCCGGGATTATTTCCTACAGCAAAAATTCACAAAGCCCCCCAAAAAGAAAAAAGAGGGATCAGGAAAAAAAGACTTCTTCCTCAGTTCCTCACTAAAGGAAGTTGTTGGTTGGCTGAACGCTGAAGCAGTTTCACCGCATAATTTTTTGTTGTTGTTGAATGTCACAGGGCGGGTTAGTGTGACCTTGAGCTGCATCAGCAGCACAGCAAGGGTCGAGATGCCTGCAGGCGCCCTTGTGCTGGATTTGCAAGACAAAAACCTTCAAACTGGCTGAAGGACATCTTAAATCTCTTCAAAGGTTTTTCGAACTAATCTGGGCTGCTCTTAGCAGGATCTGGGCCAGTGTGAGAAGCAAAATTAAAAACAAGGTCTCTGACAGGATGTTGTCTTCTCTTAACCCTTGTTAAGCAGAACAGAACAAATCTCAAGCTTGCAGGAGAGAGGTTTACCTAGAAGCAGTCTTTCATAACAAATTATGTAAGCAAGCAATCACAAAGGGTGAGGCGGCTATTAGTCCTCAAAAGTAAACAGCCATCTCACTGTGCTTATTAAAGAATCCTAGCTGAATTTGTCTTGGTCATATTTAAAGCTCTATTTGTTTCTTTTATATGTGTAGCACAGTGATGGGTCAAAACTAAGTAAGTATTTCCATCAACATCAATCTCTGTAAAATTTCCTTTTTTAAAAAAAAACAAGTTTTTAGCTAGTTAAATCCAAAACTTCATGCACATTGCATATAGCTTACTAAAATTTGACTAAATAAAATTATATGATTGTTAAATTTCTTACTCCCAATGCGATCATACACAGTTAAGAGGGGAAAAAAACCCAGAACATCTAAAGTGAACACCCATAAAATATGGTGATACAGGCTTGTTACAATGGTCAGGCTTGTGACAGACAGCTGGTTATCATGGTCTAGCATTCCCAATGCAAGGGCCAAAAGAGAAAGTACCATTACCGGTGCCCGGTGCTAGAGTGCTAAGATTTTTGTGTATTCTCCCCAAATGCAAGTGTTAGAAAGTTAATCCCCCAATTCGTATGTTAATATTATTTGCAGGTGGGGCCTTTGGGAGGTAATTAGAATTAAAAGACATCTAAGGGCTGAGGCTCCCATGATGGTATAAAGAGCTACATAAAAAGAAAAAGAACACCTGGAACCTCACCACGCAATGCCCTCTGCCACGTTATGATGCTCTAGATGTTGAGCAAGGTATTAGCGGCAGGCTCTTGGACTCCTCAGTCTCTAAAACTGTGAGTGAATCTATTCTTTGTAAGTTCCCAGGCTCAGGGTTTTTGGTGGTGGTGTTTTGGGTTGGTCTTTTTTTTTTTTTTTAAACTGCGGATTAAATCCCAGGCCCTCACATATTTCATTATTAACAACAGAAAACAGACCAAAGCCGGGATGTTTGGTTCCTTCCTGGAAATGTCCTCAAATTTTAATTTAGTAAGCAAGTTTTTAAACAATTACTTTAAAACAAGAAAAGAAATAGTCCTAGTTCTCAGAAATAGTTTGTTTAGTGGAACAAACACCTGTAAAACTTCTAATGCAACACTCTAAAATCAGTGTGCTTCCAATCCACGTACAACATGAGTTCACTGCCAAAAGACGTAAGGTATACCAATCAGGATTTGTTCTAAAGGCCCAATATATTACAATTTAGTTCCTTCTTTAAAACACAGGATTCAAGATTATGCTGAGTAATAAGCATACTTTCACTCACTTGGATTCTTTTGGATATACTTTCCAAATGTAACAGGGAAAGGATGGAGTAAAAGTGTAAATACATATGAGAGATCACGGTACATGTGAATTTCTCCTTTGGCCATGATGCAAAAGGAAAAGGAGTATGAATTGTGCTAACCACCATGACTGAAATACTTAAAGAGTGGTCTAGCAATGAAGAATAAGCTACAATGAGGTTTTTAATTCATATAGGCACGTGCAGGTAGTGGTGAATGATGGTTAAAGAAATGTGTAAATACTGACCAGGCAGAAGAGAATGGCAGCTATTCTACACCACACACACACAGCACTGGGAGGAAGGGAAAAGGTGAGTGTAATAATGAAAGGTATTGCCCGATGTGGCTAGAGATTATGCTGGAACCACTCCTGGGACCAAGGACTCCTGGGACCAAGGATTTTGAGTCACGGCCATGCCAAGGAGCTGGCCTTTATCTGGTGGACAGTAGAAGGCAATGACACAATTAAATGCTTACTAAGAAATAAAAACAAAAGCTGAGGAGTTATTGATGGGCTGGAGAGAAAAAGAAATTATAGACGAGTGCAGAGAAGAAATCACAATGAAAATAAGTCGGGGCAAAAAAGCAGCAGACATATAGCTCTGAAAACAATGAAGGCTGCTCTAAATATTTAGAAAGCAATCTACACAACATGAATAGTTCTATAAAACAGGGTGTTAACAGCGAAAGACGAAAATGGTTAAAGCAATTGCTATAAGAACTTGTTCGAAGTTTTAAAAAAAGAGTAATTCCTGGGAATTTAACAGAACCAGATAGTGTTTGAAATCTGAATTTTGTATATTTCAAATACCAATCTTCATTAAGTATAGAGTGAGGGGTGTATTTATTAAGACAATAAAACATGTACCTTTTCTAAACAGGGTGAGGAGGTATTTATTTCCTATGACTGAGAGAGAGATGCTTGGCTTAAATTACAATGTGGTTGCTAGAGCTAAGAGTTTCATCCAACACTAATGAGAAAAAAATTTACTCAACAAACATTTACAGAGCCTACTATGTTTAAGACACAGACTTAAGAGATTAAAAACTCCCAGTCTTCTGTGAGCTATGTGCTGCTAAGATTATCACTCATAATGATACTAAGTCCCTAAATTCAAACTCACACTATGACATCATCATCCAGTAAAGACTATGAGTAAAATGGCTGTCAGTAAATGAACAGTCTTACTAACAGCCATCTTGGTATTTCCATCCAGCCGAAAGGGACACAATGCATTCCCGGAACTCTCAGGGAAGACCTAGTACCCATGTAATTTGAAGAGTAGTTAAATGCTCTAGAGACTGACTGTCCTGCTAAGACCTCAGAAAGAATTTAACAGAGTATCAGCCAGGGTAAGAGGGTTGGGAGTAAAAAAAAAAAAAAAAAAAAAAAAAAAACAGAAGTCACTAGGGCCAAATAAGTATCTGCCAGAGAGCAGACTGTACTCTCTGGGATCAGATTAAGGCAAGTGGAGGGGAAGGTCACACAAAGGACAGAAGAAAAAATTTAAAGAGAAGCCTATCACTTCCCCCCAAAAGCCATCAGCTTCATTCTGTTAAATCATTAAGAAAATGATCAAACCTCTAAAACCTGTGGATAAGGAGAATCATCACAGGAGAAGTGGCTGAAGGTATACAAGTTATCAGAAGGGCTAGCACTTAAAAGCCAGGGTTACTGACAGGGCACAACTAGAAATGACCTTAGCAGTATCCACAAATAAAATGACTTCTCCTTGAGTAAACATCTCTGCTTTATGACTGACAAGCCAACCTGGTAATAAATTCTAGCATATTCTATGTCTAGACATTAATAGACGAGTGGGTAATATAAGCCTTGAAGACATTTTTTAAAAAACCTAATCTACAAACCAAAACATAGGTCACATTTGTTAAATAAAATGTAGAATATTCCGCTGGCAAGTATAAAAATGAATTCCCATCAGACAGCATTTCTCACATGTGGTCCCCACAGCTCATTCAGGAGGTACAGGTCAAGACTATGTTCATAATACTAAAACGTTATCTAGTTTTTGGTGTCTTTTTCTGCCGAGCGTACAATGGAGTTGTCCAGAGGCTATATATGTGTAATTACTCTGATGGCTCATTCTTGTACATTCTTACGTTTTACATTTTTTCTGTTTAAGTTGCTAATAAGGTAATTATCAGGTAATATGACTCTCATAAACAAAAATGCTCTCGGATCCGCGATAATTCATTTGAACGGGTCTTCAGAATAAGAGATTTGAGTACTGTGGCTGGTCTACTGAAGTAACAGTCAAGAAAGTCATCTTCAAGCAAAATATATATTTTCTAATTTTAAGAATTTCCACTATAACTATACCAGATACAGAAAGTTCTCTATGTAGAAATGTCCCAAGACCCAGATGGTGAAAGAAAATAATTATCTTTTAAAAAGATTAGTAGAATAAAGAAGATTTGAAATATCTTTCAACTTTGCAGTTGCTATTATTCTATATTTACCATATAAGAAGTAACAAATACTTTATAAAATGTAAACATGTTTATAATCAGCTATGTGTGAAGAACTACAAAGATTGCTAAAAGATAATCCAGCCTTTATTGTGCTCAGAATTGTATGAAGAGTAAGACACAAGGCAGACGATGGGGGGGCAGGGCAAGGGATTCTGGGTTAATGAACCCAGGGGCTGTACATGTTAGGCAAGCACTCTACCTCTGAGGTACACCCATAGCCTTGTTAAGTTTTATTTTGAGACAGGGTCTCACACTAAGTTGCCCAGATGGCCTCAGACGATCAGAAATTTGTTTTTAATGGAGGCATTCTATAGAGTGGCATGTGAGTTGACCCTAGGGACAATCAAAGCATTGCCACTTGGAAAAGAAGCTTTAGCAACTCATTAGGGAGTGGGAAGAGCACCAGTCCACAAAATGAAGCACAGCAGCACATAGTATGTTCTAAAACTTTTAAGTAATCTCTCAAAAGATTAAAAACTGCAGTAATTAGAAACTTTTATAGAATGTGACAGAGTAATCTGGTACTCACTTATTTTAATGATGAAATATTTGAGTTAGAGCCTCTATGTCTTTTGCTTAATTACCAATCTGTTATAGACAGAAGATCTTTAAAGGTATTACTAAAATGAACTACTAAGAAATGAAAACACAAACAAAAACTGATCCTGCACTACAGGTATTGAGAGAAATACTAATTTAGGGGTCAGTCTGCTGTATGGCACGAAGAGAGCACAGAGAGCTGGAAATATCAAGAAACACACATCCAAGCTATAAGGTACGAACAGCCTAAAAGCAAATGCAAAACAAAGAAAAACATCAAACTAGTAAACTTTAATGCAGAAAAGGAAATCTTAGTTATTTAAATAAAATGCATAATAAGCTCTACTCTTAGAATCACACGAATTTCAGATGTGCAAATCGCAGACTAACATGGCTGAAGGGCAAATGTGCAGAGAATCAAGGAGAATATCAGGTTTACTACAGTTGATTCAAGTGAAAAAAGACCAGGGTCTGTGTGAGAAAAAAATGGGAAATGACAGTTTGATCAAGAAAAAGTTTAATTATCTTAATTACTTCATTTGAAACATAAAAGAGGAAAAAAATCTGAGTTGATATGAAGGTTTACTATAGTAGGGATTTTTCCTCCTAAAATGTTAGTTATATTAATTAAAGCATTAAGTAAAAGTCTTAAGTCGATTCTTCAAAGGTACAAAATTAGAAGAAATGTTAATTTATGTTCCCCACTGTAATAGTAAATTAGGGTTGACAGGAAGGTTTGTTATTTTTCTAATACTCATTATGCTCCTGGAATCACTACATTGTGTCTGATGAGGAGTTTTAGGAAGTTCTAGTGGCTAAGAGATAGTGGAGCAAAGACAGTAGTAAAGAGGAAATGGCAAAGCTCTGAAATAAGACGGGTGGCCGGATACAGGGAATTACCGAGGATCAAAGCAATGTTTGACATTATCAACACTTCATTTCAGCCAAGATACAGATTTCCTTCCAGGGTTGTCCACGAAGCCAAAGGAACACCAATGACAAAGCCAAGCTAGTTATGGCAATTAATTTCAACCAAGATGATCTGAGTATGGGTTGGTCTTGGTTTGACCAGTACCTGTGCCACTGGAAACTTAGTGTTGAAGTTTGAACACACTTTACCGAGCGTTGATAAACACAAAGCATTACACTAGTCCCGCTCATCTGTGGTTTTGCTTTTCCGCAACTACCTCTGCTCAACTTCGGTCAGGACAGTACAGTAAGTTATTGTGAACAAGAGAGACGAAACTGTAATTATAGTATATTGTTACAATTATCTTATTCCATTTTAATTATTATCGATCTCTTACTGTGCTAATTTTATAAATTAAACTTTATCAGGTATAAAGGGAAAAGTATGGTACTATATGTATAGGATTCTATATTATGCATGATTTGAGGCATTTACAGAGTATCTTGGCATATATCCCCATAGATAAAAGGACCCTGTTCTTTAAAGAGGGTTTTATAAAGTTTGGGGAAGGAATTTCCATGTATTTAATTAGGAGACTTGACTAATCTGGTAACACAACCTGTCAGAATTAGCTGAATCACAGACCATTTTTGTATCTTTACATAAATGTCTCAGTGTCTAACTAGTTTTACCACTGAAGACATTTGTTGAACTCGTCATCAAAATAATTTAATCAAATGAAAGAAGAAAATACAAGAAAGAAAAATTTTCAGGGAAAAACCATGACATAATATTAAAAATACCCTTTGGTGGGAAACTTAGTATGTTCAAGTATTTAAACTGAACTAATTAACGGTAAATTATCTAACTTTACCCAAGATATTCAGTTTTTATGTCATCAGTTTATATAAGAATTAGCTAATGCTTCATGCTAAAATAAGTAGAGTACAGGAAATATATGGAAACCCATAACACAATAAAGGGTAAAATTTACTTTTTTAAGTATGATATAGGATGACGGTGTATTTCTTTCATAGGGGAGCTAACAAGTGAGGAAGGAAAATCTGATTTAAGACACTAAAACCTTTTACAAACACTTCATGTTTTATATGATTCACAAAATTAAATAATGAAATTCTTTTTTAATCTCCTCTTTGAGATCTCATTAAATAGGACACTACTATTCTTATAAATGAGTTTTTTTTGGAGTGTGGTTATATAATGAACTAGGTAAAACCTCATGAAATATATTAATTCAAAGTTTTCAACTTGTCAAATACTGGACTACCAGATCCTCCTCTGGGAATGTAGTCCATTGATTAATGGGAAGTTTATTGAAAAGACACATAATTTGACCCAGCATCTCCCAAGTGAGCTTATTTGACCATTGGCACCTCATTCAAAATAAAGAATTGCTTAACAAAATACATTTTAGAAAACATACTTGACATATTCACCTTTTTTATCTTGAAGTTTAAAAAATATGAAAATAATTATAGAAATGTCACCAGTAAAAATTTGTTTTTACATGTTTTTGAAGTTGTTCACCATTCTAAATTTTTTTATCTAGAAGGAATCTATATTTGATCATTTTCTAAGAATTTATACCTGATGGCTACCTTTATTTATCCAACTATCAATTAAATGATTGTTGCTTGTCATTCTGGTTACTTGGACAAATTAAGAGCAACAAATTAATTACATCATAGAGTCTGCAGAAATACAGTGGGTACCTCAGTTCATGAACTTAATTTGTTCCATAATTTTGGAAAAAATGGAGAGGTTCGTGCGGGAAAGGTAGCCGTGGTAGTGTTTGTCACCCAACGTAGAGTTTGCAAACAAAAACAAACTTTTGTCAAATGCTTTTGTTTGTGAACCAAACTGTTCACAAACAAAAGCATTTGTGAACCAAGGTACCACTGTACACACTGTTACAAAGTTTGTTTTAATAAAATTAAAAGTTGAGAAAAAGTTTCAATACCAACTTTGTTTCATCAAATAAGCATATTTCACACTACTAGCCTCTCATTAAAAAATAATTTTACCTCAATGAATTTTTAGTATTTATAAATAAAAGCCTAGTTTATTTAAATTTCAATTTAGAGTGGAAAAATACATGGAAATGTGAAAAAATGACTAGGAACAAAGTAAGTTCATGCAGTGTTTTAAGATACGTTTTAAAGATTGTCTTGGTGAAATTACAAGAGAAGGTAAGAATTAAGGAGAGTAATTAAAATAAATAGCTTCACTAAGATTTCAGAATTTTACTGGAAGTGAAGGAAAATGGAGTCAGTATTATCATTAGACAACCATAATACGCCTACAAGTAAAGAAAAAAATTTGGCTCAAAGTTACCATCTCCATCTTCTTTTTAAAATATCACAGTCAACTAAAACACAGTAACTTCTAGGATGTTGTATCTGTTATATCTATTCATAGTAGACTTTTAAGTCAGTCTTTCTCACTTTACATGGATTGCTTCTGCCCAAAATAAATAGCATAAAGTCCAAGAGCTTAAGGCATGACAAATTCATTATGGATATATTAGAAAACATGAGTGTTAATTCAAGTAGAATTAACCATTCCCTCAACTCTATTGTTCACTGTTTAGCTACTTGTGTTAATTCAAACCAATTATTTTATCATTTCTCAGAAATGTCTCGTAAGAGGTAACCATCTTACCTAATTTCAAAAGTAATCATTGACCTACACTATGTATATTAAGCCTCCAATAATAAAATATGTGTCTATTTTTCCTCAAAACAAAAATCTCCCAATCCGTCTCTCCAGAAATAATCTACCCATTATATTCTCGAGAATGTTTTTGTGATTTTTATAGCATTTAATCACTTCACTGTTTGATTACATTTATTTATCTGCATTTATTCTTTCTTTCTAAGTTTCTTAAAGGTAAGATTGTATTTCATTCATTTTTTAAAATCACACTTCTAATGGAATAACTCACACAGATAAAGCATGCAATATACAGTTGTTGATGGTAAGCTAATTTACAACTAAGGAAGAACTGTCTGAAATTTATTAAAGTGATGATTAAGCCCAAAGAACTCAAGAAAAATATTCTCACCATCTGTCTCCCACGTTTGAGTCACCAAGAATGCTATTGAAAAGTAGCTCTGATGTCATCTGGGATCTTCACTGCTTCCTTCAGTCAAGTGTGCATCTTAAGAAGAGGAAAAAGATAGTTTGGCAAGTACTCCAAATCAGACTCAGGAATATATTTTGTAGCATTTAGTAAATTTATCCCAGTATCTTTCGTTGTTCAAATTCAATCCAGAAGAAGACATCTGACAGGGAAGTATAAATTGCTTATTACTACTAGTTTATTTGCTTGCTTATTTTTTACTTACTTATTTGGTTTCTTGAGGCTGGGACTCGCTATGTAATTCAGGCTGACCTTGAACTCACTATGCAGCCCAGGCTGACTCCTAACTCAGGGCGATCCTCCTGCCTCAGCCCTGCACTACCCCCCCCACCCCACCAAGAGTGCTGGGATTACAGGTTTACGCCAGCATGCCCAGCCACTGATAGTTTATTAAATGAAAGCAAATGATCCTTTGTTTTTCACATACGTACTTATTTTTTAAAGTTTTTATTAGTGTATGTTTGCAATATATAATAACATTTATCTTGGGTAAGTAGTATATATACATGTCACATCTTGATTTAATTTATTTTCCCTTCCCCTCTCTGCTGGTCCTCCACCCGACCCCCACCTCCAGACCCCCTCCACAGTCTCACAAAGTATAAGCAAAAGATTCTTGCTTTCTACATACTGATTGATGAAAGTAGATGCTTCAACAAAATTAGCTGAAAAAAGTTTATAGTTGATACGACCTCTGTGCTTTCCAATTTCTAAATGTTTTTTCAAATTAACTCAATTATGTTACATCCAAAAAGTATAAATCTTCCTAAAAATGTATTTCTGAGACAGGAAAAAAAAGAAATAAATGGAAAACAATAGCTATACTTTCTCTCATGATAAGTGGTTTGTTTGAAAATACCAACATATAACCTTTCCAAAACAAAATTTGGTAATAAATATCAATAGCCTCGAAATGCCTCATATCCATACAAAAATTTGTACAATGATGTCCAAACCAGATTTAATAGTCAAAAGCTGGAAACAACTCAAACACCTATCAACATGTGAATAAATGATGATATATCCATATAATTTTAGTATTCTGTAAGAATAAAACATTGCTATCATAGCAATAAAAACATGAACCCCAAAATAATTATCCTGAGTGCAAAAAAAAAAAGCAATTAACAAGTGCCTTATATGTGACTCTATTTGCCTAAAATTCTGGAACATGCAAATTGTTCTACTGTGGAAAAAAATAATGAGTGGAGTTGCCTAGGGAAGGAAGATATAGACGGGAGGAATTAAAAATGGATGCTGTTTTAAAATGTGGTGACGGTTTCAGGGATATACATTTATGTCAAAATTTATCAAACTGTACACCATAAGTATGAACACTTTATTAATACACCAATTACATTCAATAAAGCTGTAAAAAAATCAAATTTCTTAAAATGTTTTATGTCCCTTGATGCAATTCCAAGCATGGGATTTATCCTAATGGGGGTATATACAAGTATTTGGCCATAAGGATATTTATTATGTATATCATTTTTAATAGCAGAAAATTACAAATATTCATTAAAAGTCAAAATAAAAATGAAACTAGTTTTAAAAATTAATTATAGAATATTACATTTATGTACCCACTAAAATACTATATAAGAAAACTAACTTATATGGGTAATATATATTCAGTGAAAAACAGCAATCTAATGTTCAACATAATTGAATTTTTGTTTAAAATTATACAAAAATAAATACAATTATTTCTGCATTTAAAAGTAATTTTTCTTTCTGCGGGTTTCACTTCCTAATTTCTCTACAACAAACATGTAATGCTTCTTAATTTCTCTACTATAAACATGCACTGCTTCCTAATTTTTCTATGATAAAAACACACACAGTTTTTCTAACAAATAAAACAAATTAATAAATGAAAATAGCAACAATTTAGAACTGTCTACTTCCTAACACAAGTATAAGCATAAAACAAACACTTCTAAGGAGTACTACATACTACAGGACTATCATGCCACCTCTACCAGTAACCTACTATATGGGCAGGACAGACTGGGAACATGGAAGCAAACATTAAGTAAGCTACATGCTTTACCAGTTACAAAGCACTTTCATGCACTTGATCTAATTGGATCTTCATAAATCAGTGAAAGGAAAAGACATGGGATTATTCCATTTTACAGAGGAAAAACAGACACTGATTGAGTCCCCTAGTTCAGACTTCACTATAAATGCTAATGGAATTTTCAGAAGGGTAGGAAACAATCACTTTTCCTTGATTATTTAACTAACAGAAAGTGATGCACATATGAACATAAAAGTAACCAGTCTTGTAATTATGTTAGTATCTCTATTTGAATATGCCAAGGACCTCAGGGTTCCTAAATCTCCAACCTCCAACTTCGGAAGCTATACCCAAGGCAAGTCCATCTTTCCCTTTATCAACATTATCCACCTGAATTATCACTTAATTGTAGTTGTTCAATTTTCTTTTCGTCTTAAAAAATAGTACCTTCTCTTCGAAAGGTAGAAGAAGAAAGAAATCATGACAATACTTAAGAATTCTATAGTGACATACAAATTGCTGTCAAAAGATTTAACTTGATAGGACTTTAGTATACTACTTTTTGGGCTAAGTCGTCTTAGTTGTAAGTACCCAGAAATGAAATAATCCCCAAACAAGTATATTCTATAAAGAAAACTACCAACTCCTGTCAAGAGTAAAAATAAGTATCTCTAGAGGTATTACAGAGCTGGTCAGTGTCTGTTGATGATCCCTGAAGCCTAAGAAACTTACCAGCTTCTCTTACCAGTCTCTCAGGACTAGGAGCCCTGACAGGTAAGAAAGCTATCACACACTGAGCAGTTACTGTGCGTCAAACACAATGCTAAAACTATTACATACTTAACCATTAAAAGAATCTTATGAGACAACTATAATTATCCCAATTTTATGGTCGAGGAAATTGAGTTTAGGTTATTCCAAATAACAAAGCTAAAAAGAGGCTGATCTGGAACTCAAATCCTGGTAATACTTTACTTAAAGATAAAAACAAAAAAAGTCAGAGTCTCGGCAGTTATCCAAAGCATAAATACTGACTATCCATCTACAACAGTCTCAATTCACACAGTTTCAGGAGTTTACATTTCCTACGTAAGGACTTAAAATATTCCAAACCCACAATTTGTGTCTGATATTTTGCTCTATTATAAAATTATACAATGAATGATCTCTTCGAAAGTATTATTGTACCCACTTTGAAATAATAAAAATTAACAAAAGATAATGTAGATTAAGCTACATTATGGAATGTTTACAAGATTTTATATTAATAAATGGATAAATTAGTCTTATACACAAGTCAGTGCAACGAAATACTGGATGTGTTCTGAATCATGACAATGGGAATAAAATGTTTAAATAACTTTACCATATTATAGTGAAAAACATATGCAATCATTAAAATGTATGTTTTTGAAGAACATTAAATGACGGGGTTAAAAAAACTGAAATATGAGGCTAAGAAAGCAATGTACTATCCATTTGAAATAACACAAACTATGAAACAAGAAGACTAGCCACTGAAATTAAAACATG
>PVJO010000039.1:130746-402333 GCA_004026905.1 Hystrix cristata
AAAAAAAAAAAAAAAAAAAAAAAAAAAAAAAAAAAAAAAAAAAAAAAAAAAAAAAAAAAAAAAAAAAAAAAAAAAAAAAAAAAAAAAAAAAAAAAAAAAAAAAAAAAAAAAAAAAAAAAAAAAAAAAAAAAAAAAAAAAAAAAAAAAAAAAAAAAAAAAAAAAAAAAAAAAAAAAAAAAAAAAAAAAAAAAAAAAGATGCATTAAAATTTAGAAAGGTATAAAACAAAATTCAAAAAGAAAAATCAATTGCATTTTATTTTTATGCTAGCAACATAAATGGATTCCAAAAATGGATTCTGTTCACTTACAACAGTAACTAAAAGAATATAAAATGTAGAATAAATTTTTAAAGTACAAAACTTATAAACTTAAAACTGTAAAACACTGTTGAATGAAATTAAACAAAAGCAAAATAAATATATAGTCCATGTCCCTTTTTAAAACAAAGATTCAACTGATTCTAAGATTAAATATCCTTAATTTGTCCATTCTCCCCAAATTGATGTATCAAAATCTCATCATGTTTCTCTTTAGAAATTGGTCCTAATATATATACAGAAGTATAAAGGTCCAAGAATATAAAAAATAATTTTAAGAAAGATTAAAATTTGTAGGACTTAAACTTCCTAATGTCAAAACTTAGCTATAAAGCTATAAAGTAGCCAAAACAGTACAGTACTGGCATAAAGACAGAAATACGGATAATGTAAGACAAATAGAAGGTCCAGAGTAAACTCTCTGTTCTGGGTCACGATTGCGACAAATGTGCCACATCGATTCAATGGAGAAAGAATAATCTTCCTAATAAATGGTACTGGAACAATGGGAGATCCACATGCAAAACTATAGACACTTCTTTCACAATATATAAAAACAGTAATTCAATTTGGATCACAGTCTGAATTTTAAGAAGTAAAATAATAAAACTTCAAGAAGGAATAAGAGAAAATCTTCTGAACTTAGGTAGATTCATTAAATGTGAGAACAGAAATACAATTAAGTTTTTAAAATGAAAAATTGAACACGAAAATTTTCAAATGACGTAAGTTAGATAAAAAATAGGTCCCAGAATGGGAGAAAATATATGTAACTCACATACAAGATAAAGAAATATCTAGAATGTATTAAAATCCTTATAACTCAAGAATAAAAAGATAAACAAATTTTTAAAGATTTAAAGGTACTTTACCAAAAGTGATATACTAATGTTGAGTCAACCCATAAAAATACCCATCATTAATATCCATTATACAATGAAAATAAAACTGCAATGAGATCCTACCACAAACTCATTAGAATGGCCATAACTTTGTTTAAAATACTGAAGAATATGAAAGGTTGTGGAGGACAGGCAAAAACTAAAACCTTCCTATTTGGCTGGTAAGAATTTATAAAACAGCACAGTCACTTTGGAACACAGCTTAGCAGTCTCCTACAAAGTTATACATACATACACATTCACAATGTCCCAACAGTTGATACATGAATAACTAAGAGAAATGAAAATGTGTCTAAAATTTGTACATAAATGATATGGGTATTTGATTTGTTTACAGCTTAAAGCTGGTGAAAAGATAAGCATAAAATGGTAATAAAAAAACAAAAAAGGAATGAACTAATAATTCATGAGAAGGCTGAAACTCAGAAGCTTAATACTTAGTAAAAGAAGCTCCACACAAGTAGTTATACTATGAGTTGACTTGTATATGAAATGTCTAGCAAAGCTAAATTGTAAGTAGAGAAAGCAGATACTCTTCAGAGGCAGGAGAAGAAAACAGAAATGGACAACAATAAGCATGAAGGAATCTCACTGGGGTGATCAAAATTTTCTAAAATTGTACTGTGCGATGTTTGCATATCTGCATAAAGTGATTCGAAATAAAAATGAACATTTAAAGCAGGTGAACTGCATGCTACATAAATTATAACCCAAGCTGCAAAAAACTGGAAAAGACATACTTCATACAGAGGAATATATTGCTTCAAAATGAATCTGATCCAATGTACTCAATCACTCTTGAGAGAATGCAAAGTAGACTTAACACTAGACTTCACCTATTTCACACACTGCTGGTAGTAGTATATGTTATAGCTACTATGGAAAACTGTTAAATAGTTCTATAAAAAATTACATATTCCACTACTACGTACATGCAGCTCAGAAATGAAAAGGCATGTCCACAAAAAACTGGCATGCTTGTATCAGCATTATTTATAATAGCTCCAAGTTGGAAACTCTCTGTGTATCCTGAGGAGTAAACAAAATGATAAATCCATAAAATAGAAAATTATTTAGCTGTATGAAGGAATGAGGTATTAATACATGCTACAGTAACACAGATAGATGACCATTATGCTGAGAGAAAAGAGGCAGTGATTTCATGTAAGCAGAATGTTCAGAATAGAATTAAGAGAGATGCAAAGATTAGTGGCTGTCTACAGCTGGAGCTGGGAAAAGACAAGAATGGGGAATGACTATTAATGGATAAAGGGTTCTTTTTAGAGTTGTGAAAATTAAAAACAAGATGGTATTGGTTGCACACTTATGTAAAAATAATCAAAATTAATGAACTGAACATTTTAAATGTGTGAATCTTATGGTATGTGAATTACATCTTGATAAACCAATAAAAATTATTTGTATTGATTAAAACATCAAAAGTAATTTCAGAGTAAAAACTTGGAGCTTTAATTTTACTTCTTTGTTTTAAGCTTGTGTCATATTTATCTCAACAATTTATTGGTAGTCAGATAAATAATTTAGGGGTTCAAGAAATGGATGGAAGGGGAGGGAGGCAAGTGAAAGAGATAATAAAAGGCATTAAAATGTATTATATACATGTACCAATTCCCCACCAGGAATGTAAACATGTACTACAAACATGCTCTAATAAAAAAGTAACTCCATTTTTACATACCATTTACAAAAAGAAAATAACATTTAATACACTCAAGAATGAAATACACCTAAGCAATATAAGTAACTTGTGAATGCTGCGTTTTCTACACAGATAAAATGCTTTGAAAGACAGAACCTAAACAATCTTCAAAAATGCAATGACATACCATATTCGTGATAAAAAGACTTAATAAAATGGCAATTCTTCTCAAATTGAATAAATGCATTTAATGCAAATCTAATTAAAATTCAAACAGCTTTATGTTATTCTAAAACTTAATGGAGCAGCAAGAGCCTATCACAGAGACACCATCCAACCACAAAAAGAGTATAATAAAGGACTTGCTCTAACAGATCTCCAGATTATTTACAAAGCTCTCAAAATTACATTCGTGTCCACTTGAACAGTAGACAACCTGACTGCTGAAGACCACCACACACAGGGAGGGTGTTTGACAAAAGTTGCACTACAGATCCCTGAAGCAAACAGGAGTCACTCACTCGCACCAGAACAATTCACGATCCACTATGGGTAAAAGGAATTCAAAAACAAACTCAAGAGGAATTAAAGTTTTAAATAGAAAGGCAAGTTTTTAACATTTTAAATAAATAAGAAAATATGTAAAGAACTCTATATAGGTAAGGTTTTCTTAAGACATAGAAGAAAAGGCTATTAATTCAGTTGCATTAATAAAAAATTCTACTCAGAATTTTACAAAGAAAAACACAGTGGTGAACTGTAACACTGAAAAACACATAGGCAAAAAATTTAGTATCTAGAATATATATGTGTTTATCCTATAACATTTTATTTGAAAATAGATAAAATGTGGAGCGGGTAACCCAAGTAAGAGGTGTCAGAGCTTAACCAGGATGAGATAGGCGTCCACGGTGAAATGAAAGAAATGGTGTATACAGGGAGTTAGAGCCCAAGTTTTAATTCTGTACTGTACTTTTCTGTATGTCACTATTTTTAAATTATAAAGAAAATTTTACATTTGGATGCACAGGACTGGATACACAGTTTTAAGTAGACAGTGGATATAATACATGAATAATCATTTCATGATAGATACACTAACAGTGAAAAATCGCATGAAAAAATGTTCAACCTCATTAGCAGTTGCAGAAAAGCAAATTAAGACCAAAACAAGATGCCATTTGAATCCACTACATTGCACAAAGTTAAGAAACCAGACAATTCCAAGATTTGACAAGGATATGGCTAAATGGGAGCTTCTGATACATTACTAGTAAGATACACTGGCCTAATGATGCCAGAAAACAATCTAGCATATCTCATAGAACTGAACATTCTGTACCCTTTTCCTCTTGAATGTACATCCTAGTATCTTGCACATGGGGTCCAGAATATATATGAAAGAATGCTGAGAACAACAATGCTTATAATAGACATATACATGTAGCATTTATACATATATATACATATATAATATATTAATATATATGCACACAATAAAAGCTTGGATTGCAAACTTGTGCTGTTAGTGTTTCACAAGACAGATGAGCAAACATTTCTAATAAATCTTAACTTGATAAATAAGCAATGTCTCGCAATAGAGTAGTATGTGATACCAAACATCGTAAGCTCACGACTGAGCCAATGGTTCTTACTCTTGTGTTTGTCTCCACTGCTGTCCCTGTCTCTGTCTTCCTACCTGCTTTCTGTGGGATTGTGGATGATCATCTCCCAATAGCAAGAGGTTATGGAGGACAGTTCATCTTCAGAGGGGGAGAAAAAGGAGGAGGAATCCATTACTTCGAATGAGATTAGGGCAATGTGTAAAATGTAGGAAACTGCTAAATTTTGTAGAAAAGCACCAACTGAGTAAGGCTGTAGCAGTGTGAGCAATGTATCTGTTTAACAACAATGCAATGTACATTTCCCCAAAATCCTCAAAAGGAGGCAAAAACAAGTATTACTGGATAGGTTACTTGTTAGAGCTGCATGCAAATAAAAAGATTCCACTGAGCCAATAGCAGTGATTCCTTTAGTGATAGTGAAAGTCATCCTACATAGTAACCCTTCTCTCTCATCTCCTTCACACCAGGTAGGAAGGTTTTCAAAGGTAAATGCAGGTTAATTTATTTTTCTTTGTTTTTTATATTTTCTTTATTATTCTGTATTAGATTACAATATTGCAATCATTTTTAATAACTATTCTGGCATTGTGGAATGAATCATCTGAGTTTCCATGATTTCTTATGGGGAAATTCACTTTGATACACAAGTGTTTTGGCTTACAAGAATATTTCTGGAATGAATTATGCTCACAAACCAAGTTTTTACTGTACAGTATATTATGCATTAGCACATGCTATATATGTATGATTAAGACAACAGTATAGACATAACAAAAATAAAACAAGCAAACCAAAGTACCCAACAACAACAATCTACATGTCTACTCATAGGAGAATATATAAATTCACACAATGAAATATTAGCCAGCAATGAAATGAACTATAACTACATAAACAATATGAATAAATTTTTTTTCTTTTTTTTTTTTTTTTTTTTGGTGCTGGGGATCGAACTCGGGTCCTTGTGCTTACAAGGCAAGCACTTTAACCACTGAGCTAAATCCCCAGCCCTATGAATAAATTTTTTAAAGATGATAAATGAAAAAAGAGCAATTCAAGGAGACTGCAGAACACCACCACTTTCACGAAATTTAACAAAAGCATAAAATGAGACAACATATTATTTAAGTATCCACATGAAAAAACAGTGATCTTACAAAATAAGTAAGTAATACGAAATGGAAGAAAGTAGCTAGGGTTTGGGGAGAGCGGCAGGAGCAAAGACAGAGATACAATCTCACAGAAGCAATACCGGTAGTACTTCCTCAGTTCTGGTTCCATGTTAGGTGGTAGATTCTTGGGAAATCATTTTACTATTCTGACTTACAATTCAAATATAGGTGGAGCATCCTTAACTTGAGAATTTGAAATCCAAAATACTCCAAAATCTGAAACGTTTTGAGAACTGACGTTATTTTAGAGTATTTCTGATTCTAGATTTTTGTATTAGGGATGCTCGCTCTGTGAAGTCAATACAAATATTCCAAAATCCAAACATCCTTGAAATCTGAAACATTTATGACCCAAACATTTTGGATAAAGGATTATTAGGTATAATTCTGCTTGCACCGAGTGCTACATAATGAAAAATAAGCACCTACATTGTGACAAACCATACTTTGACAATAATCTTGTTTGGGAAAGCATCTCAATTTTCACCCACGAACAAATGCTAACTGCTAAACAATAGTTTCCTTATTCTCCTTTTAGAAAAATAAAAACAAAAGTGTGTATAAAGAAATACAGGTTCTTTCAAAAGAACCTGAAAGCAGATATGTAGATAAAAACATAGCTTGTCCAATCAAAGAATGAAGCTAATTCATTAACTACCATCACTTTGGTCTCAAAACTAATGTAAATATTTACTAAACTACTGCAAATTTCAGAATGCTTATGGAAGATAGTCATTTTGCGAAAATTACTTAACATGAAAAATTCAGGTAAACCGAAGCGATTTTAATTAACAGAAAATTTTTCGACTAATTTAGCTTGCTGTGATGTGATACATCAAACTACAATGAAGATAGATTAATCTACCTGATGGAAATCAGGTGATTTTCCCTTTTTTAATGAGTCTTGCCTAGGGAACATATCACACAGCAATAAAACAAGATACTTCATATTTTCTCACAGTAATGATATAAATAGTATGGTTGTTCTTAATTAAGATCTGAAGATAAACATATATCCAAAGCAAATGTAGTCCCACTGTAGAGATTTCAAATAAATTGAATAGTAAAATCATGCTCTAAAGCACAGCATGCCTAACAATGATCTAAAAGTACCATAAGTGCCCATCCCAAGAAAAGAAACTGGACGGTAAGGAGAAAGGAGGGGAGGCCCCAAGGACAAACAAGCTCAGGAGGTGATGAATTAAAGTTAAACAAGATAATTATGTTCATTTTGTAAGTGTACAGACACGAGAATGCAGTTAGGGGACACTATTATTCATTTGAAATGTTTCCCTTCATCCTTGAAAGTAAAACTACCCTGGAGGTAGGGTGAGTCAGTCATGGTTTTGAGTCAAAAGGCTAGTTTTGAGTCAAACGATTAGTAACAAGGCCAAAATCATAACTAGAAGAGTTAAAATTCTCACTACAACAGCCTAGTACACCACAATGCTTTCTCATGTCTTATAAATCTAAAAATTCTTTTAAATTCGTAAAGTCGTCATGACATCAAATAACTTACTCTGGATATACTGGAACCAACACAGAAGATATTTTTAAAAATTACTATCAGATAAACTTAACTCTGAGGACTGGGGATTTAGCTCATTGGCTAGAGTGCTTACCTTGAAGTACTGAGTTCGATCCTCAGCACAAAAAAAACAAAAAAACAAACAAACAAAAAAAACCCAAAACAAAAAAAAAATTTAAAACTCTGTACTTAACATAACATCTAAAATATATACAGTAACTATAATTTAATAGCTATCATTTTTGAAAAATTATTTGGATGAATTATGGCCCTGAAAAAATTATTTAAAGCCAGTGAAAAAAGTAGAGATTTCCTTCAAAAATATTCTCGCCATATTCTCCAACAGTAAACAAAAGGAATAAAAATTATTTTGTTGGCAAAATTTTAACACAGTCATTGAATCAATTTAACTGAAGACTTTAGTGCAGAGAGGATATATGATCATCTGAGGTTTGACTATGGACTGACTTCGAGCACAATCTTTACCTGTTTCTCCTCAGCCGTGGCTCCTCCTCAGAGCGCTACACACATGAGGGACAGCTCCATTAATTAAGGCTTGATTAAACATGTAAGACCACATGGTTAAAAAGGCATGTGATGTAATAATCTGTTTGTAAAATATATAAAATAGTCTTTGACTATTCAGAGATTCAGAAAATGGTTCCTGTAAGTAACGATCCATATGGAAAGCTGAAAAATTAAAACATCTCTTCAATATCTACCCCTAATGTAAGTCAACTGGATAAGTACTACTCAAATAAAAAATATTTAATACCCAAGTTCTAACATTAATAATTACATCAAAAAATAAATTCAGAACTATATTCTCATAAATAATTAACCTTTCAATGCCTAGTGATCAATTTTTGGAATGCCCCTAACAATGGAATATAATGAAATGTGTTCTCTTCAAATTCTTGTTCTTTGATTTTTTTTTTAGGTAACATATATGAATTTCATGCAAAAATTCAAAACATTTCAAAATTTGGCATAAATGGGTCAAAATGTACTGCGTACTATGTATCAGGAACAGTATTAAATGCTGGCATTTAATTCCTATAATTCTTAAAACAACCTTAAATAGCTATTCCCATTTTATAAATGAGAAAATGGGTTATTAGATAGACAAGGTACTTTGGCCAAAGTCAACTCTCAGAAAATGACAGAGTTAGAATTTACAGCAAGATCACCTAGTCTGATCAAAACCATCATAGCACAGTATCTCAATTCTTGTCAACTTCAATTCATTCTACTGTAAAACTGCTTTGACTCAAAGTGTGCTACCCTGAAGACTTTAGACTCAAAGTCTAAAGATAGAGTATGCTGTTATACTCTAATGATGACTCAACATGCAATATAAGTTTAAAAACTATGGATTATTTCTAGTTGCTATGATTAGCTTTCATTACACAAATCCAAGTGAATATCAGTTAATGATGACAGAGCAAAGTAAAATACTATCTCAATAATTATCTATCAAATAGCTATCCAAATTTATAGACAAGGCTCACAAAATTTGACTAACTTGGAGGTAAGAGGTAGAAGATTTGGGATTCAAACTCAGGCTAGTTTGCTTCTGTAATGCAGTCCACAAATACCAAATAAAGCTGCCACGATGTCATATTGCCTTGGTCAGGCAATCTTGTTTCATAAAATATGGACAGTCCATTTACAAATCATTGTTTAAATACATATTCTGTGCTATGCTAAAGACACAAATATAATTACAAGTCCTTATCAGCCACACTAGACTTTCCAAAAAAAAAAAAAGATATATATATATATATATATATATTCCTAAGGTAGTCTAGACTCTGACAATTTCTACTGGCAAATTCACCAAATACATTGCTTCTATTACAACCAGGATATAAACACCCTGCACATTTCCTACTGGAACCTACTAAAACTTTTTTGCAGGACAATGTCCAGGACTTTTTAAATATCTAAAAGCTGAGGAAATGTTAATACTTTAAAATAAATCTTGACCCAGTAAGAACTGGCACAGGGCCTTTTATTTTCTTGCAGTCAGCAAAACTATGAACCTACAAAAATTCAAATAGTAGTTAAGGGCATGCATTTTGAAGTAGTTCCATATGTGGTGAGCCACTTCCAAATTCAGTCTTTACATTGAAAACTTTTTTTTAACCTGCATATATTGTCAGAAATTGCTTTTAAAACCTGTAGCTGTCATAGGATGAGAGGAAAATCAAGTCTATGTGGGATTATACTAATTGTTTTTTCTCTAAAAGCTGTTTCCATGGGAGAAAGAAAATGAATATTCTTATTGATTTTGAGGTACCACTCTGCTTAACAGTGCAAATGAACTCAGAAATTACAGTTCCTGTACTGGTCTAGAGCTTTGCAAAATAAAAATAAAAGCCAAAAAACAGTAAGCAAATGAGTATGGCGAGAAGAGAATCAAAGGGAGCAGAGAACTGGATCAGTGGGTGGCAGGTCTTAACTGTTTCAAACTTGACAGGAAGTCAAAAGCATAGACAGGGTTTGTGAAAATTCTTAAAAGTTAAAACAGAAACAGAATAAAAGAAAATGTGTGGAAGAAAAGGTTCCAATCGAAGGACGCACTATTGAGTAGAACAATGATTATCCTAAAACTTATTTTGTTTCTTTCAAAAAACATTCGAATTGACAATATTGTCAATTACATGCTATCATTTTATAATAGCACACTGATGACAATACACTTTATGTTATTTCTTTATCTATGCAGCACAATGTCCAATGTGAAATGATCTTATTTTACAGATCAAGAAACTGAAGCACAGGTTAAATGACTTGCTAATAGTCCATGTGGAGAACCATGGCTCACATTATAAATTTTAGGGTTCTAAGGCCAGTATTTTCCATGCTACTGTTTTAAACTGTAGCTCTGACAGTAGCTGTACTCAGTGTCTATGGTGTATATAAAAGAGAAATTACAACCAGCCCTATCTGTGGCTTCTGCATCTGTGGACTTAACCAAATTTGAATCAAAAATACATGGGAAGAATACATGTATATCTTGAACATACACAGACTTTTTTCTCGTCATTACAGTATTTCCTAAATAATACAGTTTAACAGCTACTTACACAGTATTTACATTGCATTAGGTATCATAAGTAATTTGGAGTTATGAGGGAGAATGTAATAAATTCTATGCAAATATTACGCCACTTTATGTAATGAATGTGAGCAACTGTAGATTTCCGTTGGGGGGGCTCCTATTTTCAAAAGAATTACTTAAAACCAATTCCTATTCTGAAATTACAAGATAATGTATCTACTTAATTCTTCAACTACTTTCTTTGTAGTTTTTCTTTAATGATAGTAACCATACTCCTCAAACATACTTTTAATCCTAAAATTACATGATGAACTTTCATTAAGGAGAAATTCATAGTGACCTCCTCTTTATAACTAAGCTGAAAGTTTGTATCTTTAAATATTTAATTGTAACAGTTAATTCTTATATTCAATTTAAGAAGGTAACTAAATTCCACAATATCCAGTTTTTAATTTCTTTTATAAAGCATATATAGTAAAAATTAAATTTAACTAATATTTAGGTCTCCTTTACAAGTTCCTTTATAGTCCTAATTTGCTTAAATTCCTTATTTCCTTTTATTTTTCCCTATAACTGAAAAGAAGAAAAAGAAAATGTTGCTTTGCCAATAGTGAATAATCTTGAACATAAAGGCAGAATTTTCATTTTAAAAGTTCAATACAATATGTTGCGGAAGAGAAAAAACTATATTCATCCAATTCTGGAAATTTGTACTGCTTGACAAGTCTTTAAGAAAACTATAAAATTAATTTATGTGGTATTCCTTATGAATAGTCCTTTAATAAACTAAATACTTATTCAAAGAATTTAGTCTGTTCACTACAACCTTAACAAATATATTTTTATTATATTTATGCATCCTTCTTTCATCTGTTTCTATTTCAAGTAACAGCTAGTAGAAGTTTTTAAAAAGGAAAACAAGACACAGGGGAGATATGAAGTTTTACATTAAGACCAAAGGGATTTTGGTCAACACTGACTCTCTATACAGACCAAAGGGATTTTGTTCAGCACAGACTTTAGCCTAACTGGCTAGGATATCCACAAGAAGTCTTTGGGGTATGTTTTGGCTAAAAGTCTGCATACTTCCAAAATTCATATATTGAAATCTAATCCCCAACATTAGCATATATAAAGATGGGCCTTTGGGGATTAGGTCATGAGTGCAGTGTCCTCATAAACAGGATTAAAGTCCTACAGAAGAGGTCTCAGGAGCTTCTGACCCCTTCTGTTATGTAAGGTTGGAGTCAGAATCTGGCTACCTCTTTCTTACCCCTCACAAGAATGGAATCTACTGCCTCTTGGTCTTAGACTGCTCAGCAACCAGACCTGTAAGAAATAAAGCCCTGTTGTTCATAAGCCACCCGACTTACGGTATTTTGTTGTAGCTGCCCACACAGACTAACTCAAGGTACAAATTCAAAAGCACATAGCAGGCAAGTTTATCAACTAACGGTTTTCTTAAAATCCTTCCTAGTAAGATGTTACATTGTACAAAGTCTACAAGCAAATCAATTATAAGGCTACACCACCCTAAACACAGTGATAATGCAAAGAGAGAACGCAGAAGATGAACATTCAGGGGCAGACCCAGCCAACCCGGTTAAGTATGTCTGTGGATCCTGATGATGGACTGGTGGAAATACTCCTGATCTCTGTGTCAGAAGTTAGAACTTCTGTGGGCAGGAACAATTTTAATGATGTATGAATGTTTCATATAATTCATATTGCCTTAAATAAATGAAAACTTTAAATATCACATTTTCAAATGAAGGAGTCCTGGACTTTTCAATATAAGTAAAACATAACTACCTTGTATCAGTAGACTAAACTAATTTGATCTAAACCAAATTTTTTACTTGCTATACAAAATTCAGATTTATCAAGACAAATATATTTCCTTTCTCTGTGAAAAAATGCCAAGCTAGTTTATCAATACTTCAAAATTACAGAAAAATTACTAACACAATATAACATAAAAGTCTTACTTTCCTATCGCTGAAAAAACTTGACTACATTTAAAAAAAATGAAGCAATGAGATAAATATAATACCTTCTGGATGTGTTTCTCCCAAACGTTAAAATAATGAGTCCTGAGAATAAAGTTCTGAAATAGTTCACAATCCAAATACTCCCTGAAAATTAAGAGAAATACATGTTACTTCAAGTGCGTAACTCAAAGAATTGCACAGTATGTTTAAACAGGATATTTAAACTACAAACTAAGAAAAAAAAATTAAAAAAACCCTACAAACTAAATTATCTCAGAAAACAACAAAGATGAAATACTGCAAGGAAAAGTATTCCTATACATGCTTTCCTTGAACAAAGCTGTTGGCCGTATCTGATGAAACAACCTGTATTACAGAATTATTTACAAAAATATGATTTAATACCCATTTATCATTATACTAACATAAACACTGTCACTTATTATCAAGGATATGAGAAGTTAATGTCAAAGACAAAGAGGAATTTTCATCAAGGACTCTGGGAGAATTATTAGAGTATTAGAATTATTAGAGTATTAGAATTGTTTAATGTCATTGTAGAGATCGAAATTCCTCATTTTTCCCCTGGCAAAAAGGAACAGAAAATGTTAACCTAAGAATGAAAACCATCCTAGATACAGAGTAATACTGGCATATGGGAAAGTCTACACTTACCAAAAAAAAAAGTTTTTTGATAGGCCTGAGACATAGTCTACACTTTGATACAATGGTTAAAGAAACTTTATATCAATCAATAAATAGGCCAACAGAGAAGCTAGCTGATGACAGAGAAAGACAAATTTCCTGATTCCATTGTACCAGCCTTCCATTTATATCAGCCAATCTGGCTTACTGTGCTAGAACCCTCAATTCTGAACCCATAACCTACGATCAGTTCTCGAAGATTTTAGCTTTGACTAAAATTAATCCATAAATCTGAATTCTAACCTCCCAAATTAAAGTATTTTTCATTACCACTTAATTTTACCAGGGCCCTGCAGTCTCCTTAAAACCATATACAGGTACCAAATTGCTTAGGACTGATGATTTCCCAACATTCTAGCTAAGCACCTTCTTCAACCACTATGTTCCTAGGTTGCTTTCTCTGTATCATGCTTATTGTATACTCTCCCACCCTTCTTTGAATCTCCTAATACCTACAGTGGTGCAAAGTATATGGCTGATGCTTGGTAAGTCTCTGCTAAATTCAATTACTATAACACATTTAAGTAA
Organism: Hystrix cristata; assembly: GCA_004026905.1. Lineage (NCBI taxonomy): Eukaryota > Metazoa > Chordata > Mammalia > Rodentia > Hystricidae > Hystrix > Hystrix cristata. The sequence continues at coordinate 144,243 of PVJO010000039.1, forward strand.
AAGTAATACCATGACATGAAAGGTTGCAGTTACATGAAGCAAGTGCAGTGAAAAATATTTGTCTTTCCATTCCTGCTTACCTACACATCCACACTCACTCAGGACTCCCTCTCAGTTTTTCAAGAGAAGACTCCTAGTATCTACGTCAGTGTTCAAGCCCTATATACAACTGGTCCTGGGCTGGGTCTCCCTTCTGCTAAAGTGATTTGGGACACAAGTCCCACTCACTGTCTCAGATCCTGTACCGACTAGAATGGTAACTGGACATTAACATGAACCCTCTAAATACAGACATCAGCAATGCCAAAACAATCTTCTATCAAACACATGTATAAATCACACATTGTGAAGCATAACTAAGACCATAATGTCCCCAAGACACCTTAGAAATGAACAGAAAGCATCTCCTTAAAATAGAGTTTATAACTAGAGAGAAGACAAAGCAAAACAAACAAAAAGACAAAAACAAAAAAATAAAAATAAAAACCCTGAAGAGACCTCCAAGTGATTGAGGAAAAAAAGCATTATCATTTCCGATGAGGACACTACTTTTTCAGCAGCTAAATAAAAACATTACCAAATCATTTTATGTAATAAAACTTAACCTTATTTTGACCTTCCTCATAAAGCAAACAAACCTCTCTATCCAATAAGGTTCCATCTGAACTATGTAAGATGATAAGCAATACCTTAATTGCATTCATTTACATGACTTTGAAACTATTCTGGGCTGAAGTCACTGACTGCAAGGTCACAGAATACAAAAAAGTGGAATATAAGCAATTTACTGAGGAGAAATGATCCACTCAAAACTGTGGAAGTACCTTCTCTACCCCTCATCAGGAGACAACAAATGCTTAATGCAATCAACAGGTGCGGGCAGCTCTATTTCAAATATATCACACACATACATACAGACTCATTACATTTATAAATATATGTAAGCTATGAAGAATACATAGTTAAATAAGCTCATCATGCATTGTGGCTTTCTTACTTAAATCAATCTGCCTAAACATTCAAAAAATAATTCTACTATCATAATAGCATTTAAAATCAAAACACAAAATAGGATTACTATTTCTTCATTATTTCACAAAAATTTCCAAAAACTAAAGTCAGGCTATAAAGCTATAGTTTTAGGAAAACAATTATAAACAGGATATTTTAAGCATATTAAAGATTTTCTGCTTTCATTTTTTTATAACTCAAGCATAGTTCCAATGTCTCAAATCCAATAATACCACATCAGTAAAAGGAAATACAATATATTAATGGAAAATTATCATAAATTACAGAGGACAACGTGCATTCCTCAAAACCTCCCTCAAAATATTCAGGGAACACAAAAACAAGTTAAACCTAGAAAACAGTTAACCTTTAGCTTAGTAAAATGAAATTTTACATAAACTAAATAAAACATCAGTTTGCAATGAAGAAAAAAGAAGTCCAAGTTTAGGTTCAGACACATTTCAATTTCAGGGTGATTATGGTAAATTCCACCACAAAGTCAGTATGCATGAGTGTTTACTGCCAAATATATATTGAGCTGAGGATCGAACTCGGGGCCTTACTGCCTATATTTTTAAATTCATATTTAAAATTTTATATTTTTAAGCATATTATGATGGCTGGGTTGATATTGCACCTTTGGGGGCAGCCATTTCTTGAGACAGCAAAGGGCTTTGCCCCAGCTGCCTTTGGTATGCAAACTCATCAGTTCAAACCAGAATTCCTCCATCTGGCCCAGGAAACCTTGGAGGCTAACTTCCTCACATCATCCAATGGCTAAGTTCCAGGCAAACTAGGAACCATCCCTCCATTTTAGAGCTTACATACTGACAGCTTATTTAAAGCTACTATTATTACTATGTGCCTATAGTTTATTGTTATTATTTACCTATAGTTTATTCAAACTACATAACCCTAATCTTGGTTACCCTGCCTTGCATTGCCCTTCCCTGGAAATTCAATAAAGGCCATTGCCTAAGTTCCACCATAGCTCCTCCTGACCAATATTGGTGCCGTCACATGTTGTCCTATACGGCAGGCCACACCTCCTTGGGCCCATGAGTATAACAAACTTTGTTTTCCTGAGCCTCTTTTGTGTCTCTTCTTGTGACTGCACATGACTAACCACAGAAAAGAACACAGAACTTTGTGTGGGGGGGGTATGTGTGGATGCCTCTCTTCATTTCCGTTTACTTTTCCCTTCTCCCTTCCCCAGGAGGTCAATGAACAAAATATTACACTTTTAAAAATACATATATTGGTAAGGAGATAAACTACCCATCTGCTTGTAAAGAAACACTAAAGAAACGTGACAATTCTGAATGGAAAATTAAATTGTGGACTGACAATACCGTTCAGAGAACATAAAAGAATAATGTAACTCAAACTGTAAGGATCAGGTGAAAAAAAAAAAAAAACCTCCATAAAATTTAAAACACCTGCTAGAGAATATGTTAATGCACAATTTTATCTGGGAAATATTTTGCTTCCTCCCTCACCTGTTTCCCGCACCCATCTTACATGCAACTCCATAAACAGCAGTTATCCCCCATTATAAAACAGTTGACGGTTAAAACAATGAGCCAACCAAGAAAGTACAATATTCCATAACTGACATTTACTGCACTGGCCTTGGACTTCTAATCTTTACCAGACGGGCACACAAATCAATCCATCAGCTCATAAAGGTGTGCTTTTTTAACCTCTAAAACAGATGGGATTGGCCAGAAGTGTCTGGCATGTCAAACTGCTAATCACCGCTGCCCTTTGCACAAAATAACCCACTTAAGTTGAGGCATGGTTGCACTGTAACCGACATCAGTCTGTGGGAAACCCATTTAACTGTCACACACTCCTGCCACTCCTGCTCTCCCTTAATTAAGCCTAATGCCTTATGCTTTGACCTTTTGTTCTAGCCTATTAACCCTATCTAGTACAAGTTCAATTATGTTAAACTAAAAACTTTGCTGTAAAATATTAAATGCCAAGCTCACAAAATCATAAGGAACATCCTCCCAGCCTTAAATTCTATGCACCCTGCTGCTCAATGCATTGAAAAGTAAAACCTCACTTTCAAAGGAATGTTGATTCTTACAGAGTTGAGAAGAACCAAACTGTCATTCAGGTCCAACCTCCTTATTTTACAGAAGAAATTGAGACCAGAAAACATTAAATGACTTGTCCATTTCATCGCTTTTCCACAGCAAAGCGAAGCTAAAACCTAAATAATCCCTAGCTCTAATTCTTTATTCTCCATGGTGTCTCTGATTAATAGTTGAACAACTCAGCACTGTGTTAAGGACGCTAACACTTTCACCACACATTATTACCTTCTGGCATCCTTTAGAATACGTTACACAAACAGATCTAAACCAAAACAAATAGTGAGTTCAATAGAGTTTAGATGTAATTTTTCTTTTCTCCTCCCACACATCAAAATTTCCTATCCCTTTACTACTTCTTTTTCCTTTTTAAAAGTGATCACAGTCATTGAGAACTGCTAACTCCTACAACACTCATAAGGCAACAGGTATGTATATTTTCTTTCTTGGTGTTTCATTGAAATATTCATCCTAGAGCCAATGAATCAAGATTCAGACAGCAATTACAACTTGTTACTTTAGCTTCATCAGAAAAATTCACAGCTGCAGATCTTTCAAGATAAGACTTTTTATACCTATATGGATTGCTGTACACATTTACCAAAATTATAAAAAACAAAAGTTATACCATGAAATAAAGTCAAAAGTACTGAAAACATGCTATCATCACAAACGCATTTTAGTTTCACCACATAACAATGTAAATTTATTATTTTTCCTTCCATTCACTTCATACAACTAGAAAAAATTTTTACCAGTTTCACTGTGACACAGAAACAAAGTATCAGTAACATAAAATTTATAAATTCTATGGCTACTATGAGGAAATGAATATTAAGTTTAGATTTTCAAAACATTTAAAATATGATTTTAATTTTACATTTGCAGTTGACTCAGGCCCACTTTCGCCTATTCTCAATATTTATCAATATCGTCACCTTTTGCCTTTATCAACCCTGAGCCTGACAGGTTTAAGATAACCCGCTATTAAGTGATACATAATATTGCAAAAGCAAGATCATTTACAGTTGTGCTAAAAAAGAAAAGGAATAATCCCAATGAAAGAATGTATTACTTTGGGGAGAGAGATGAGATAATGTGTTATAAGGGTTTAAAAGCAAAGCAAATGTGTTTGGGTTATTAGAATGACACCTTCAAAGGAAAGCACTCCCAGGAGGAATACAGATGGATGTATAAAAATGTAAAATAATAAGTAATAATTGGCCAAAGGTAAACAAATACTTGTAGCAGGGCAAATATCAGTACTTTCAGTCTCATTCACCATTTTCACTGCAAAGAATGTATTATTTAAGTGAGACATCACACCTTAGTTACGAGTTTTAGTTTATCAAATAGAAATAAGTTTGGGTGTCTGCTGAGGAATGTAACTACGGAAAATTTACACTACCATACAGAAAGTCAAGTGCTCTGTAACATGCTGGCTGACACTTATGAACAATAAAAGGAAAAGAAAACCTGGTACTCAGAACAAGAGCTGGAGAAAGCACAAAGTACAATATACCACAGAAGAGTAAATGTGCTCATTTTTCTACCCTTTACATATTACTCTATTAGCTTCTTCTTGCTTTGCTATAACTCATGAGCAGGTGAGTACACAGAAAAATGTGTGAGCCATAAGATGAGGTGTTTTTCCTGTTTACAAAAGACATCCACTGCCAAGCACACAATAAGTTATATGTAGTGAAAAACTGTCTTCACAAAGCAGGAAACTAGGTTAAAATTATTTTAAGAGCATTTGTTAAAATCAGTGCCATAAATATCCATATAATTTATATATTTTCCTTAGCATCTGAAGATAAATTTCTCATCTAGAAATTTCTGAGCTCCGTTTCAATACAATTTTATTTTCTGCCTCCTACCAGTAATTATTCATGAAGTTGAACATGATGACAGTGAAATAATCTTAGGAAATTCACTTCTAGTGAAGAACAAATCCTAATATTTAAAATATAATACCTTGCAAGCATGAGGCCCTGAGTTCAATTCCCGGAACCAAAAAAAAAAAAAAAAAAAAAAAAAAAAAAAAAAAAAAAAAAAAAAAAAAAAAGCTAAAATATAATAAAAGGATTTCATGTAATCCTTCAATTCTATAATTTACCGTGTTTTGAATTAAAAGTCATTATTTATACCCTCTAATAGTTAAGATTATTGAACATCAAAATTAACTGTTGGCATCTAGGCATGAAATTTTAAGATGCTTCCACCTTCCTAAGTAGTTAAATCCAATACAGTTAATTAATTAATGGAACCAGAAGTAAAACTAAGGAAACTGCCTAAAAGGCTCTGAAATATTTTGCTTCATTTCCTTATCAGAAAAAAAGAATTTAAACCTTTCCCCCAAAGATTTTGTTAAATATGTTTTCTTATATAATTTATATTTTTAAAGACACTTTTTATAATAAAGTAAATTGTTTCAAGTGCCAAGTAATTATGTTACCAACAGTTAGTTTCACTTTACCCTTCATATTTCATATGGAAAGATGCTATATTTTAAGAATGCAATATTATTCCTTTTACAAGTGCTAATTTGAAGACAAAAGAAAATTGAAAAACAGCAATTATTCATAAATTATACAAAATAATTAACAAGTGTTATGTATAAATATATAGTTTGCATCCCTGACCTATATAAGCCAGATTTTCACCAACAATTGTGATTGTACAGTTCAATTCAACCAACATTTATAGACAGGCTTGTATATGCCAGGCCCTAATACAACTGACAATACCCTGAAGAATAAACTCCTATTCATACAGTTTACAGTTTACTAAAGAAAGCACACATAAACCAAGGGTGACCGCTAAAACCAAGGAGTACACAAAATGGTGAGAGGAAAAAAACTGATCTTGTTAGAAGCTGGGGGACTGTAGTAAGGCTTCAAAATCTCTCGCCCACTGTCCCATGAGCAAGAATATTTCTTTCCAATTTGCTTCACTAAGCTCAGGCATGTGATCAGTCTATGGCCCACTGAAGGGCTACAGTTAAGTTTTCTTTCCTTAGCTGTCTTCCTAGGAATTTAGACCCAGGTGCGTGTGGTTCAGGTACGTGATCACTATTGGTCCACACTATATCCTCTCATTCATTACTTGTCCACAACAGAGTGGAGGAATGAAGTCCATAATCTTTGAGTTATGTTCTTAATTGAATCAAAAGACCTCAGCACCTCCACTGATAGTTTTGGAACATTACTCCTCATCTGTTGAGTTGGTTGGGAGCGTTCTGGTCACACCAGTCAACTGAAAGTGCCTGGCTCTGTTAACCTACAAGTAGGAAAATTCCCTTGTATCTTTAAATAGAACTCAAAATGTACATCACATGAAAAATAAAGCAGCTTCATGAATAGATACACATCTGTATTCTAAAATGTCTCTTTTTAAAATTCCCAGCCTAGAAATCATATTCCAAGCCCTAGAATTATCAAATGAATCCTAAGACTTGTAAGAAAAAGAGGAGGGCCTTGAACCAGGGTAATGGGGTTGGCCAATTCTTATTTCACTTCTCAAGAACCAGTACTGGGCTTAGCTTGCACTTCACTTTAGGAAGCTTATTAACTATTTCTTAATCACTGGTCCACAATCCTTCTCTCTGAGATTGCTGCAACAACAATAAACAAACAAAAAGTGTGAAATAAATCAAGATTTGACTTCATGAATTGGGTACCTAACTGCTAACTGCAGGACTTCTAAATTTATTTAAATCCTTAGGTGTTTGATGTCCTTTGTAAAAATGCATATAGTATTGTTTTGGAAATTTATGATTACAAACAATAAGGACAATTGAAACAGAAAGAACAGGTGAAAAATGTGAAATTAAGGAAAACCAGGATATAGGAAATAAAAATAGAGGAGAGAAAATAATCAGAAAAAAAAATTGTGCATAAGTGCTAAGTACCTTTTAATACTTTATCACTATTTGATTATACCCTATGCTTTAGCACAAGCAAGATTCCTCTATTAACCAACTTGTTTGATAAAGGGGAATAAAGGCAAGATGCCTTTAAGACAAGTATGCTCAAATGTACAGCATCCACAGCTTTTATCAAATGATCTTCAAACCTAAAAATCTAAAGGAGTTTATGAAAGTACTTCAATTTATGAAAGTCTAAGCAAAAGAAGTTCAAAATGTTAAGAAGAAAATTAAGAGAATGTGCTATTGCTTCAGGTCAGTCAAGAATTACCAGAGTATGTAAAAGTACTTTTTCAGCAAGAGAACGAAGAACTGCCTTGAATTTTTCCTCAATAATATCAAACATACAAACACTGGGAAAGAACCAGATGGTAGATTAAAAACTTCCATTTCAACCCTTATGTTTGGCACCACGGAGATTCAGTCTATTTCAAATAATTTTTTTTAAAAAGTCATACATGGGTTAGAGAAATCATATAAATACGTATCTGAAATTGAATATTTTTCCCAGATTGTTCATTTCAACAGTTTCTTTCTTATTTAGCAAAAATACAATATATTCTCTTAATAAAACAAAGATGCAAAACATTTCCTTTTCAGCTTTTACATAAATCCTTTGTTTTTCCAACATTTACTTGGCAGTTCAAAATCCAAACTACACTAGAAAACATTATGTATATGCACCTTAGTATTCATCCTGTGCTTTCAATAGTTTCAATTTGTATCTTTCAGGCTATAGGGAACCATTCACCTAAGATTGTTTGGGTTCAAAATTCCATAAATTTTAAATGAGGCAAGTAAAAAGAAATAAAGAGGTTTATAACTCCTTTTCTCATGGCCTCCACAATAAAAGCACATGCCTGGTGTGAATGTAAAGATATACTATGTGCTACAGAGCTCCCTAAATTAAAAGTCTCCTTTCTTACCAAGGTCTACCCTCAAATGAAGCCAAATACTCCTCAGCGCTCTACTTCTGCTTCCTGCCAATCCATTCACAAATGCATTATCAAGTTCCTCTTTATATCACAAAGACCAGTTTCTTAGCATAGCACAGAATTTAACAAAATTATTGTGGGTGAAGATCAGGTAATAAAAAATAAATCATGTTAAGAAACATAATAGTGGAGAGTTGTAACTTTTCAACCAGGAAGAGCTATGGCAGTGAATTTGCTACAACTGCTCCTTGAAGTGGACAAACACAATTAGCCTTGGAACACCCGGATTAAGGCCATGACAAGCTATTTTAATGAATTATATCAAGAAACATAGTTGTTTTCACTGCCTCAAAGAACACTGCAGTAATTCTGTGGCACACTTCACAAGAGCTGACACTGGTGGGAAAAGCGTCTGTAGGTCTAGTCAAGGTGCCCGTATTTTCCTGTGGTATCCGGGATAACTAACAAACTGCTGCAGGATCAACACCCAACAATGTACCTTCCCAGGGAGATGGGTTTTTGAGAATGCAGGCTGGGCGGCTCATTCACGATGCCTGAGTTTTGTGAATATCAAGTGGGGGGCAAAGGTTTTTTTTGATAATTTTCTCAAGATCAGATGGTTACTGGTTTTCTTTTCAAAAGATGGCATATTTTCATTGAAAATCAAATTATCAATACAATTAGCTGTGTGACCTCAGGCAAGTTACTCTGGTATTTCTCAGACAGGGTTTCTTTATCTACAGAGAAATTGAGACCTATATTTGTCTCAGGGGAATTTTACAAGCTAGAAGAGAAAATGTGTATATATACTAGCAACCAGCATGATGGCTGGCAAAAAGCAGTTTCCCCCAGAATATCAGTTCTCTTCCTTTCCTGGCTCCTCCTCCCAATAAAAAGAAAAAAAAGCAAAAGGCAAATAGCCAAACAACTATATTCCAAGTTTTTGACCCATCATATTTACTTTTAAAAACCACAGACTTGATGTCATTACTTTTTACTGTCAACAACAGCATATGCCGATTTAAAGAATCAGAATGTCAGAATTTAGAAATCGAATCTAACCCTCTCATTCTACAGATGTTGGTGCTTAGGGATACAAAAAAACTTTCCTTTTATCTACTCATATCATACATTGATTTAGTAGCAGAGCCTAAACTAGAAAAATAAAACACAGAATAACAAAACAGAAACACTATTTTGTTTTTCAAAAAATCAAAACTCTCTAAGCCTACATGACCCACTGTGCAAATAGTCCCTTTAAAGGAAAAAGCAACTGTGATTAATTTGAGAGTGTTTATTATTTCCTATTTGAAGTGGTTCACACATTTCCAAATACTTTTCTTTGATGTCCTCCATCTTTTGTTCTCCTTCCCTGTTTCTTTTCCAGTGTATAAATCTATCCCCTGTTATAGACTACTATAAATTCATAAATTCAGAAATCAAAAGAATTTAAGAAAGTGTTTTTTACAAACCAACTACCATCCCTTAAACATTTTATCTCTCTCAATTTCTAGAGCAATCATTCAAGAGAGAAATTCCATTTTATTTTGAACTTCTAACTCTCCAAATCCTGATTGTGCCCTGATGCATGCCAGGTTTTTACCCACATTATGTCATTAAACACCACCACTTTATAATGCTATTTTCATTTTCAAATTGTATGGACATGGAGCTGGGGATTTAGCTCAGTGGTTAGAGTGCTTGCCTTGCAAGCACAAGGCCCTGAGTTCGATCCCCAGCACCAAAAAAAAAAAAAAAAAAATTGTATAGACATGTAATTTCCTATTCTATTATTGCAATGCCAAATTAGTACATGACTTGGGATGTAATAATGTATTTAACAAGTTCACATGTTAAGGTGCCACTAGATGTGACTTAAGGTTTTTCCTCCTCTAAAGCAAATCACCAGACCTTTGCCTCAGAATGCCAGTAAAGGGTATAAAATGAATAATCAAAGCAGACTACCAACAACACAAGCTTCAAACTTCTTAGTTCCTGAGTCACCGTTAATCCCTTACAGGAGATGAAAATTAGAGGTCTGAAAACAAGGAGTAGCCCTGACTCTCACTTAACAGGTGTCCGAGAATTGACTTTCTTAATTAGAAGTCCAAGGGTGAAAGACTCTTTCCCACCTAAGCACTGAATAAACACCATCAGTATCTCAGTGTTGTCCTGTCCCACAGGTGTGTTGACTCAATTTCCTAGCAGACATGGAGTTTAGTATTTCTTGAAACCTTGAGCTTAGTCACACAGAATTTAAGTAAGAACTTCTTCCTTTCATCCTTGAGGATTTTATTTTGCTATTGCTAAACAAAACAAAGTTAAAGAGGCAAGATGGACTTTAATACAGACCTTTTATTCCATCAGGTGTAAAAAGGTGAAAACTGTCTGGGGTGAGTAAACCTTACAATTTCAAACACAAGTTTAACCATGTCAAAAAAAGCAATTATTTCCAAATTCCTTAAAAAAATTTATTTCTATCCCAGCCCTATTAACTGAAATTAGAAAGAGGGAAGAAAGACAGGAGATGGATGAATGGACAGCTGTCACAATCACCTTCTTAGCTAAAGTTTTCATGTATGCTGGTGTTCTTAAAATTATTTCAACTCTCCCCCCAAAATCAGATAAATGAGAAATTTTTTAACAGATAATTATCCATACCGTTATCTTTGAGAAGAATTTATTTTAAAATCTGGCATAGTTTTTACAAAAAAAAAAAACCCAAACAAACTATTATCAAGTAAATACAGTGGGGATCCTTTTTCTTTTTTACAACCCCAAAGAGTGACTGAGTTCTCAATTTTTTAGTTTCCAGCCTTATAAATTCTTTAAATCTGCTTTCTACTATATTACTGATAGAATTCCAGGCTAAATATTTATTCCCTAGCCTGATTCAAGGTATTAATTTTAATAAAATCTTAATGCAATGGCAAAATAAAACATTATATTTTTAAAAATTCATTCTCATTCTCAGTTTTATGAAGCTAAGGAAAATTATATTTCAGGTGTATTAATAACTAGTAATAGCACAGGTTTTGTAATGCTTTATTTCTAATACGTAGAAGAAAGTGCGGGGATCAATTTGAATTTCAAGTTCAAGACTGTTACAAAAACTAGTAAAACTTCCTACTCATCTGAAAACTATATTCATACTGAAAACTACCTTTCATACCTGTAGCAAAAGAAAGTTCTGTTCTAAATAAATTCCAACCTTTAGAATCCTACACTTTTAGAATCCATTAATTTGAACATTAAATTTCAGGAAAAGAAAAACTACATGGCAACTATACAGTAATTTTCAAGGAAACCCTGACAAGACTTAAAAGTCTCTTTGGTTTCAATTCTCCCTACCTTGAATAATATGATAATATGCTTACAGAAAGCATTTTTCTATAGTTATTTACATCAAGTCATCTCTATCAAAGATTCTGTAAACGTATTCTCCAGTTCAACACCCAAACCTCAGCACTCAAACTGTTGACCTAATCCTTCAGAAAACAGATTTTAAACAGATTAAAGAAAAGCAATCTAATATTCCTTCATTTTCTTCCAAGCAAACTATTTAACTTTAACTCCTGGTTCCCTTTTGGTACTCAATTTTAAACTCCCAGTTCAGATATCTTTAAGAAATATTCAAAAACAAAATGTGCATATGAACAAATGGGGAACTTGTCACTTCTCTCCCCTAAACAACCACTATTTATATAATATTGCTAGCCTCATAAAAGGGAATCCACTACCATCAGCAATTCATGTCCCTGCTTCAGCATCAGATGCAAACAGGACATGGAAACAAGATCTCTCTCCTCCATTTACTTTTTGTTCATTCCAACCTCTGGACATAATCCTTAGTGCCATTCCATTGGCCTGCTTCATTATCTGACACTCCTGGTTTTTACCTTCTCAAGTCTTAGTAACCATCCTGGTGTTATAGTTCTGATTGTTGTGTTATCTAAATACTACTGAATGAGTCTGCTCATCACCCATCTGCAGTTACCTGCAAAAAGTGCAAGTTAAGGAAAAGCTGAATCTTGAACGGTTTAATTCACAGATTCAAAGGCACATACCCTGAAAGTCAGCCTACCATAGTTTGTGGAAAACATTTCTTTGCTTTTCAACAGTAGTCAAAAGTATTTTAATAAAAAATATTTCTCAAGTAGGAAAACAAGGGTACACAGGGTTCTCCTAAAAACAGCAAATGCTTTTCCTTAATGGTCATCCATGTAAAAAGTAAATCATTCTTTTAAAACACTCTGGATTGTGAATCAAACACCTAAAGGGCAGACGGAGAAAGTACAAGAAATTTCACTCCGCCACAGACAAAAATGGAAGCTACAAAATAAAGCAGTTTTCATGAAAAAGAAGAGATCAAAAAAGGAAGAAAAAGAAGAAACTGTTTAGAAAAGAGGGGGCAAGGAGATAGAAGAAAGCAGGGGATGAAGGAAGGAGGAGAGGGAAGGTAAAGGAGGACACAGAGAGATTAAACTTTTCTTCTCTATTAAGATATAGTTTAAAAACAATGTCAGTCAATCTAAGCTTTGAAAAGCCAAATAGAACTGACCCTACTACAATTTAAAGTGAATAATTTTTTCTTGGTAAGAAGTAGATGTTCTAACCTTATTTTGAGCAGAATTATCTTTTAATTTGATACACGAAACTATTATTGCTTTTCCAGAACATTTAAAACAAGTTGCTTACGATCTTTAGATTTTTAAAATTAAAAACCTAATTCCTTTAACTTCATACATCCTTGACCAATCTGATGTAAAAATCACCTCTATGTCATGGTGTCCTACTGATGGTCTGTAATGGAATCTTTGCAATTAATATTACGGTTCTCTTTCATTTTTCTAGAGAGCCAAGGACAGCATTATCTCCTTATCTTCCTATTTGTTCCATCAGATTGACATATTTTGCCTCATCTGTCACCTTCCATAAAACTCTGCTTTCAGATACAAGTTAATTCATTTTTAGTTGTCCTCAATGTTCTAAAATAGTGATGTCTGACAGAATTAATACAGTGCTCTAGTTCTCTCTGTTCAACTGGTATTTAATTAACAATCCTAGAAGCCATCTTTCTGTCAGGCTACGCCATTTAAAGGAGTATTACTTCCCTCTTGGACAATGTGATGAGCCACATGGCAACAAAGCTGCTCCCTAAGGTCTCCCATTTCACAGACTGCATTACTACATATAATTGACCATCAAAACAAACTCCACCTTATTTCGCATTCACTTCACTCTCACATCTCTGAACTACAATTCTGCTGTAGCCTTCTGAGTTTCCAGAATTTCCATAGTGGGAATGTTTCTCTATACTTTTATGATGGCTTTTGTTCCACCTGGACTTTAAAAAGCCCTAATAGCACTTAATTTGTAAGATTTCCTGAATCCTTAACAATAACAGAAAATCTTGAAGAAGCAGTTGGAGCTACAGTGGAACACAAGCTGAAAATCCCTGTTTTAAATTCCCTTGAATTAAATCTCTTTTGGAGAATAGCCCACTCAACTTGGTATGTCATAATTTTCTTTTCTAAAGGTGGCAGAGATAATTTAAATTGGTGCTTGCAATTTATGACTTAAAAATTGTTCTCCTGGATGGCCTTTCAAAAGCCTGCACTTCTTAATCTTTTTTGACTACATCAGAACCACAAGAGACGTGTCAATTTAAGAAAACTTCAGGAGCAATAAACTAACAAACAGACTCTAGGTGGTGGTATAGGTTATTTTTTTATCATGATGTTTTGCTGTTAAAATTGAAAGAGCTGGATGAGCCTTTAGCCTCTCCTACACATACTTCTCTATTTTGAACTTATAATATCTTAGGATATTTAAATTAGGAAAATCTAAGCGTTTGAAGATAGACGTAAAAACTGGTTCTGGTCAAGTCTTCTTATAGGCATTCAATCTGATTTTCATCTACTCCAAAGGCACTGTCAGATATTCATTTGTGTCAAAGCAACAACAGTCTTCTTTTAAAAAAAAATACATTTTCTAAATATGTGTATTTACTCACAGTCTTAGAGTACTTTAAAGGGTGAGTTTGGAAAGAAAACTTTCCCTATCAAAGTATGAAACAACCTAGTGAAACCAACACTACAGCCTGCAGGGCAAGACCTGCCCCATTGATTGATTCTCCTTCTTTGTCTCTAGGAAGTGAGTCCAAGCAGAGAAAGTTACCACTGGGGAGGGAGCCCCGCCACTGCCCCTGAACCAGTTAAACCCTATTAACATTACCAAACCACAGGGCAAAACCAGAGCAACCTAACTTACTTTAAAGTTGAAAAACATTTCAACATACTCCAGGCAACAACCCACACTTAGGGGCCAGGCAGATGAAGCACCATTTAAGAAGTCTACTTACTTCACTGTCTCTCCCTCAAAGGTAACAAACTGATGATTAAACATTGAATAATCGCATCTGGACAATGCCACCCACTTGCCAAACCTATTATTCACTAATAAGCAGGTTCAATGCAATTCATAACATTAAAGAATGAATTACTAAAGCCCTTTGCTTCACGAATTGCCCCCGGAAAGTAAGTATGCGTGTGCGTGTGTGCGTGTGTACGTGTGTGTGTGTGTGTGTGTGTGTCATTTTGGACGCTTATAGTCTCTTTCCTCTAAAATCCTATCTTCCCTCACAATCTCACGTTCATTTACACTACAACACAAACTCCGACTCAGTTCTACCGAGTTACAAGTTCTTGCACCTAGAAACGTCTTGATTTTTCGGAAAATAAAATGTCCCATGAAAAAAATTTTCTTATGTAAAAGTACTTATCATTCTGCTCTTTTTTTACTACCTTCGAGATCCAATTACATTGCTAACGTGATAGAAGCTAGAAACTCCTGTAATGCTTCAGAGATCAACATGTGTTACAGACTCCCAGTTCGTCCGCCTCTAAAACACAGTTGATCCCTTTGTTCCTTGAGACTTGATCGCCAACTCCTGATTAAAATTTGCAAACTATTTGGGAAAGCATGGGAGGGTCTATAGGCTACAGCCACAGAAAACTCTTTCTAAAACCAGCATTCGACAGTAATAAGGACACCGATCGAAGAGAGAAAAGCAGCCTCCCCGGCCAAGTCCACCGGGCTCACTCTAGACGCGAGCCGGCCGAGGCCTCGGGTCCAGGGAGCCTCGCCCTCGGGAGGCGACGAGCAAGTGCCGGCAGGCCGGGCCTGGGGCTGCGGTCCCTCTCCCGGGCCACTTTTCCCGGCCAGGAATCGGACAGGCACAGGGCAGGGAGGCATCGGGGCGAGAGGCGCCAGCCAGGACGCCGCCAGGACGCAGGACCGAGAGCCGCGCGACCAGAAGCGCCCGGGACTCGGGGCGAGGCGCAGCCGGGCGGGGCGCGACCCCAGCCCGTGATCCGGCCGCCCGGACGCAGGCACCGCGGCGCTGCCTTCGGTCGGCGGTGGCAAGGCGCGCCCGGGCCAACTCCACAACTTGCGGCCCCGCGGCGGGCCCCCACCCAGCCCGAGTTCCCGGGCGCTCCGGCTCCTCCGGGAGCGGGCTCCGCCGCGCCCCAGCCGTCCCCACCCGCCGGCCGCGCCGTCCCCGGCGTCCCCGCGGCCCTGCCCGCCGCCGCCGCCGGCCGCGCTCCCGGGCCGTTTCCGGCCGCCGCTCCTCGGAGCCCCCGGCCGCGGCCGCCACTCACCCGAGGCCGCCGCGGCTCCACGGCTCCGCGGCTCCGGCTCGCTCCGCGGAGGCGCCCGCCGCCCCGTCCTTCCTTCCCCGGCGCCCGCGAGCTCTCTTCCTCCCTCAGACCGGCAGCGCTGGCGAGCGCAGCGGCGGACGCGAGGCCACGGGCGGGCGGGAGGGCGGGCGTGGGGCCGGGTCGTCCCTCCGCCTGGGCCGCCGCCTCCTCCGCTTCAGCCTCCTCCTCCGCCGCCGCCGCCGCCGCCTCCCGAGTTCGGGGCTCTGCTGCAATGTCTGCGAGGCTGACTTGGGGCGCCGCGCTCGCCGCGCGCCCGCACCGCGCTCCTCCCTCCGCCGCCGAGTCCGCCGCGGCCCAGTCCCTCCCCTCGCCGCCGCACGCCATTCAGCTCTTCAGCCAAGTTTCTTAACCCTTTTTTCCCCCTCGCTCCCATTGTCACCCGAGCTGGAGACCGCTGCTCGGGGCCGGGAGCTCGCGGGAGCTGGGGAGCCCCCCCCCGGGTTGATGCTTTGTGTTTTCTTCTCTTCCCTCTCTCGCTCGGCCCCCGGAGGGCCGGGCCGGCGCTGCAGGGCCCGGAGAGCTGGCGCCCCGCGCCGTCCCTCGGCTCCCGGCGCGTGCGGCCGCCCGGGCAGCCCCCGGCGGGGCAGGCGGGGGTCCCGGAGCCCAGGCCAGAAGGCCCGGCCCGGCAGAGCGAGGGCAACCGGCGCCCCGGACGCCCCGGAGTCCCGGCGGGCTGCTGGCGCCTTAAGCGTCTCCCTCCTCCCGTTTCCTCCACAACACGCGTTCCCTTGGCTCCTTTCCCCCACCCCCGATTTCCACCTCCTGGTAATCGGTGTCCTGAATAAATCGGGGTGGGGGGAGGCACGGGCACTGTTACTCTCGGTCACTTTGACCCCACGCCCAGCACCCAGGAATAAATGTGTGTGACGCCGAGAGGAGAACTAGGAAGGAGACCTGAGGAGTGCCCCGCTCGGCTCCCTGGACGGACGTAGGACCCAGGAGCACGGTTTATCTTCGGCTGCTGCTTTGTCACTGCGAAGTCTCCAGCGGAGCCTCACCATCCCCGGAAAGGATCTGACCCGGTCAGACAAGGCAAACACAACAGGGCTGCCACTTCGTCAGCCGCTCTCCTCGGTTCGGTCTCCGAATGAGAAATAACAATTACATCACGAGGCCGGGAGGCAGCACTGTGAAGACTCTCGGTTTCCTGCAGCCTAATCTCGCTGAACACGCCTCTAAAATGGGGGGGGGGGGGCGGTCAGGTTGGTAAAGCGAGAAAGTGCAGGAAGGAGACGCACACGAAATCCTAATTTCCCCTTCTTTATTTGCTGTGCTAAAACCGTATTTTCAACGCTCACCGAACGTCTAACTAAGACTATCAACCCCCCCAACACCTCCCTCGATGTCAGGTTTCTTTTTGATTCTATCATCTAGCTTTTGGTAACTCATCAAGAAAAAAAATAAAAAATAAAAACTACCAGGGGAAATGAGTGATGAGTGTCGTTGCTGAAATTATCTTCGCTTGACACAAAAACGCTAAAGTACAGCTTAGGTGCACCCTAAACTCTGAAATGGCATGCCTGTGTTAAAACACCAGATAAGACAAGTAAGTGATACGGTGCTGCATTCTTATATGTAGGTTTTCAAATCCTTAAGAATTTGATAGCATTTAGAAATAGAGTTGATAGTGTACCTTAAAAAAATAAACGAAAATTATCCAACTCATAAAACTGTATTCTATGCCTGTTACATAATGCTTCTATCGTGCATAACCTTTAAAAATATGAATGAGCTCTGGAATACATTCTCAATCTTGAAAGTGAAAGCAGTTTTTCGAATTAATTCTTAATACACCCAGCTCTTGGCACAGTGCTGGGCACATGTTAGGGATTCTTTTGCTTAATGATGATGGCGCATTTTAAAACATTTATTTTACATTACCCTAACGATTGAACGATGCAATCTGTTGCCATCTAATATAGTTTAAACCTCATGTAATAGCATATTATTTGCATATACCACAGTTCAGAATCTGCTTAAGGCAAATTAGTAAAGGCTGGTATTCTATGGTGTGTCATCTGTCCAGGTTTGACACAAATCTATTCTAGTTAAATGATGGTCGGCATAATTGGAGCTTGGCCCTTAAGTGGGGTCAAATTTCTTCCTTAAAAAAAACCCCAAAACTATCTTTAACCATTATACAAAGATTTTCTAAAATGTACCATACATGTTTCTATTTTCTTAAGCAGTTTATTGAACTTTGGCATTTTCTTGAAAATTCAGTGTCCATTCATTGAAAGTATTAATGTAATAAGTTAATAGCGGACTCAAGAAATACTTTGAGTTTGCTTTCTATATCAGTCTTCTTCCTAGGTATTAAGAATACTCTCGAGAGGTATATTAGCTGTCAGTTGTTTCACTGAAGGATTCCAGAATACTCTGACTTACTGATTTTCTTTGCCTTTTGCACTCCCGCCCCCCCGACTATGTGTTGTTCTTTTTCTGTTCTGTTACTAGCATTGCTACCTCTAACATTCCCCCATGATGGCAGCTTCTAGTTTCATCCAGATAACTTCATGTGACACAATTCTAAAGTGAAACAAATTAGGTTCCCCCTGAGGGGAGCGGTACGTTCACCAAGGAATAAGGCATGTGCACCTTATGCATAGACTCTCAGACAGATATTTGAACTACTCATATATTGCTTTAAAAAGCATTTTTGCTTCTTAACTAGGTTTTAGATCATTGAGATTGTTCAACCAGCTAAGTATTGTTCAACAAGCTAAGTACTTCCAACATTAATTTTTAAAATCCACTGCCATATGTTAGATGACTTACCAAAGCTGCTCATTACTTACTGCTAATTTATCTTCTCAATACTACAAGAATGCAATGGTTGAAATCCTGAACACTTCTTGATAGTGCATTAGTGTTAATTGCACACTTCTTGTGGAATTCTTTTTATCTGAATCACTCTGTGTGAAGACTATTTTGTTGTTCTATTTTTTAAAAAAATCAATACCCAAATTTCCCAGGTAAAAGGGTCATTGCAAGGATATTGGGGTACATATGTAATATAAGAATGCCTATTCATAATTTGTATTTTGAACCATTTGCAATGTGAAAAGATGCCATTTAGTTTACATACTTAGACGTAGAAGTGTTGTCTAAGACCCTAAGCCAATGGGTTTTGTGGTATCAGATGCTATAATTTAGGCTCAATATGCTTATCTGCCACAAAGATATAGTCTGGGAAAGTTATGCTTTTGATATTTTCTCTAAATCACTCTTGTACAGCATTTTCAAACCATTTTGTAACTGCAAATTTACTTATTGATATTCCAGTCTAGAATGCAAGTAGTACAGGCACAGAGTCCATATCACTCTTGCTCACATTTGGCTACATCCAATTGCCTATCCCTGAGCTCAGCAAACAGTAAGCATTCGGCAGACATTGGCTAATATACTGTGTTAGACCAGAGGACAGAGTGTTCATTTCTATCTGGGGTGTGGATGTAGGGTAAGGGAGTTCAGAGAATATTTTATGGAGAAAACAATACTTTAACTGGCCATTAAAAGGTAAAAAAGTTTGCCAAGTAGGCTAAATGGAAAAGAAGTTCTCAGGAGAGGAAATAGATTACTAAACAATAAAGAGGCATGAGAAAAATATGCATTAAGAGATACTGAATTTATATTAGGCACTATAGAGGTAACTATGATCTTAGGAGGAAAAAATGTGTAAAATTGATCATGCTCCTAGGAACCCAGTATAGCTGTGCTATTAGCTTGCCTCTTGAACAGTGCTGTCCAGGAAAAACTAAAAGTGAACCAGCAGTGTTAGCTACATTGTGGAACTTCAAAATTTTGAGTGGTCACATTTTAAAAGTACAAAGAAATAGTACTAATTCAAATAGTGTGCTTTAATTAACCCAATATATCCAAAACATTTCAATGTGTACAACATAAACAATAATTAACTCTATATTTTACATAGTTTCTTTTTTTTCTTTTGAGGACTAATCCATTGCTCTTTAAGTCTTGACTTGGACTGATATTTAAGTGTTCAGCAGCCAGATGTGACTCGTGACTACTGTAGTCTCAAGACAGTATAGAGAACATACAAAATCTTTAATGATATAAAGGACATTTTCTTAAGATGAAAATCTAAATCTTGTTAAGCCCTGAGATTTTATTTGTATCAATTACCAGTGTTCAACTATGCTATGTTGTAAAGCTCACTTTCGTATGTCTGGGCTTTTATACCAATTAGAGAATCAGCAAGGTTTACATTTTATGTACTGTGTCTTCATTAACCATACTGTAGTTACAACTACTCCTATCTCTATTAACTCCAGTGGTGGACTGTAAATGTAAACTGTCTTTATGGCAGAAATAAAATGCTATAAATTTGGGTTGAATAAACGTAAAAAAAAGGCTTCCCCACAACACGAAACTATCTCTCTACTAGTTGCATTCAAGCATCTTCCTAGCTGTAGAAACCCAGAAAATTGCTTTTTAATTCTTCCATGTCCACTTATTTGTGGACTAGAAAAGCTTCCCCAGTCTTTGTTTGAGGGAGTCACCTATCCAAAGCTGCACCATTAAGGATGTGGGGCAGCTCCCTAAGTGCTGACTAAGGTCTAAGGAACTAAACTGAAGATACTTAGACACCCTGTCTGCAGGTTACTGCGTAGTTTTCTCTAATGAGACTGGAGCCCTTTTTCTTTTGGTAGGACTTGAGTGCCAAAGATTGGCAAAACCAGGGCATTCAATTTCTACACTAAAATGAATCTTGAAAACTAAATCTCAAAAAAAAAAAAAGAGTCTGAAAA
This sequence comes from Hystrix cristata, assembly GCA_004026905.1. Classification (NCBI taxonomy): domain Eukaryota; kingdom Metazoa; phylum Chordata; class Mammalia; order Rodentia; family Hystricidae; genus Hystrix; species Hystrix cristata. The sequence goes on from PVJO010000039.1 coordinate 164,715, forward strand.
TGATTGCATACAAGGAGCTGAAAGTGTGAGAGAGAAAGTCAGATTCGTGGATAAAATGGATGGGGCCTACTCATTCCTTCTCAAAACAAGAAAATATCTGGAGTAGTTAATGGGTTCAAAGCGCCAAGAGAGCCCAATGAAGCAATGAAAATCTATCAGTTTTGATAACATATTAGTTTATTATATTTAATTATTGAAAGTAAATATTACACAAACTTCATCCTATGTAGAAATGGGGTAAATAGATCTCACCAAGAAGTTTTGTCACAAATGAATACCAAAATTTCTCTTTGGGTCTTCACAAATATACATCCACTTTATGAATCAACTTAGTGAATTCATGACCCTGTTAATATTTGAAGATTTATTCAGATAGCCTTCAATCAAAGCAGTGAATATATCTGTATTTCTAAATTATTCAGAGTTCTATATGGAGGAAAGCAATAAAGAAAAAATGGCATATGTGTTCAAGTACCTGTGCAATTGACTCTCAAATATAGACATTATCTGTTTTTGATCTCTTTAGTTTTAGAAGCATAAAATATTATATAGCCAAACCAAAATTATCTTCACTCTAATACACATACATGCGTTCTCAAGTATGCCTGAATGCACATAGCAAATTACCTCAAAACTTACGGGTTTAAAAACCACAAAAATTTCTTGCCTCAAAGATATTGGAGGTAAAAAACAAGAATCAGTCTAGCTGTATGTTTCCGAAACAAACTGTCTTATATGGTTGTAATAGGATGCTGGCAGGGCTATAGCTATCGAAAGGTTTTCCTGGGTCTCTGGAAGGCCAAATTTTAGGAAGACTCCTTTTGTTGGCAGAGGCTGCAAGTTATCACCATGTGGGCCTTTTCATGGGTTGTGTAAGCCACCTCACAATGATATGGCAGCTAACTTCCACTAAGACAAGCTACCCAAGAAAGAGCAATGATGAAGTCGTGGTGTCCTCTGTGACTCAGTCTCCGAATTCACACACAATTACTTCCATTTTATTCTAATTAGAAGTGAGTCACTAGGTTCATTCTGCACTTAAGGGAAAAGCTGTCTTGAAGAGAGGTATATGGAACAATTTATAGAGATGTTTTAAAACTTCCACAGCAGGCTATTAGCATTTTCTACCTGGGTCTGCCACTTTGGCTTCCCAAACGAACACACATACTCTTCTTTAACACATGGCACTGGCTCGTTACCAACCTCATCCCACAAATACAAAGGAAAAACACCTAAATCTCATCCCAATTTGGCATCAGTCCCACTGTCCAAGATTTCTGAATCGTATGCTGCCCTTTCCAAGAGGCCCAGATCGTGACTCCTTGTAGGCTGGTAACCAATAAGCTAAATCTTTTCAGTCACCAGAACATTTCAAGTTTTAACCATGACAAAGGAACAGAATCACCGAACATGTCCACTGGAAAATGAAGAATTAGTCACCATTCCATAGCAATTAGCATAGTGAACAGGAATAGCCATGACTTCCTGCACTAGACCTACAGGAAGCTCCTTGCATAACCAACCTGAGTCTCTCTCTCTCTCTGTCTCTCCCTCTCTCATGTTCTCCTTCTCTGTCCTTGGAATAACCTTCTTAGAAACCTCATGGATTTCAAAATATTACAAGGCAGGATTGTTTTACCTTTTGACAATCACAAACTGTTGCAAAGTTTGGGATTTGGGGTGGGGGTCAATTCTTTCAAATATTTACCAAGTTTGATTTGTTTCCATTCTATTTCACATACAAACTACCACAGCTGAAAGTCTTGCCAGACTTGGTTTTCAAGTCTCAGTTTTTATTTAGTAGGCTCTGTACTCTGTCCATCCTTCTGGCCCTTAAATTAATAGGGGCTACCTTGAGAATCACCTGAAATAATAGGCTTTACGTAGGGCAGCAATACAATTTATCACCTCTTGCCAGCAATATCAGTGCTGCTTTATGACAAGGCAAGAGTCTTACCTCCTGCTAAACCTGCAGTTTCATGGTCACAGTTTAAAACTTCTTCAATTTTAGGTACAGCAGATAACTTTTAACACTGCAAGCCCCAATTCACTGGACCCTCCATCAAAGTAGTTAGCAGGTATAGGAGAACAATGCCTTTTTAAACAAATCTTTGCTTCCTTCCATCTTTGTGTCCAGAATGTTAGATTCCGGGTGAAAGTTCATCTAACTTATAAGATTCTGCTGAAAATAGCAAATATGAACCACCGCCTACCAACATGGTGAATTTTTTCTACCATTTCCCTTAACATTATAGCCTCTGTCAGCAAACAGTCTGCTTTCCAAAGTAAGCAAGTCGCATTCTAACCAAATATTTTACTACCCACCACGTTAAAAGTAGACTCTTGTCACACGTTGCCCAACTGCTGCCGCTGAGTTACTGCAGTAACTCAGCATCCCATTTCTGTTCCAATTTCTACACTGGCTGTGGTTCTTTGCTGCAAAACACAAAGTTCATACTCAGTAGTTTAAGCTGAACTGAGTTTATTATAACATCACAAATAGTTCTTCTGGGACCCAGCAACCAGGCTTGGATGATTCAAGTGGAAGCACCACCCAACCATCTGTCACTTATAGCTAATGAAGATACAGTTAAACACGAGGATCTTCATTACGACTCTGTAGAGCCAAGTACTTCAACCACCCCACCTGCCAAACACCATTGTAGATTCTGCTTCACAATGTTTATATCCACTTTCTATGTGTTATGTAGATGCATCTGGTTGATGGAAATCAGGTGCCATGCAAAAACCTTAGTTTCACCTGAGTCTGAAAATACATGTAATATTCAGCTTTCCTGCCACTAGAAACCAGGAAAACATGGTAAGAAAAGAGGATGTTGTTCAGTGCGTCATCTCACACATCTGTCACAGTGGCCAAAGTTTTATTTCTGAGTTTTAATTGTATTTTAAGTTATACCTTTATATCTTATCTATATCTTACATCTTATAACTTACTAAACTTTGAGAAAATGACTCTATATACAATAAAATTAATAGGTAGCACAGATTAAGTTAACTTGCCATGTTTTCCTTTTTCCCTATGGTCCTTTTTGTACTTTTTTGTTGGTTTTACAATTTGTTTGGCCAACTATTCTAGTTTAAAGTCATTAATAACATTCCCAAAGTATTTAATATATATTCCTTTCCTCAGAGGAATCAGTGAACGCTCAGTTCACTGCCACATTTTTCTATTATTTAAGGGAACTTCCTTCCTTGGTGGAGACACAGGAGTGAGACAGATGTGGGGCCACAGTGGAGCTGGTATGTGTGCCCGCTGATCAGCTGGTATGTGTTCCTGAAGACCAGATGTATCTCTTGGTGAGGAAAAAAAAAATTCATCTGGAGCAAAAACATGGGTCCAAATCAAAGGAAAAATACGAAGTCAAGTATCTGATAGAAAAAGCAAGACCCAAGGTTTCTGAACTACGGGAAATATTTTAGATTGTAAAAGGAACACTAACTCATCCAAGGATCATTAAACTTGGGTACATTTTGCATTAATTATATTTCGTTGTACTCTATCTCTGAGAAAACTGGCTAATGACTGATAGCCAGTATACTATATGTTGATCTTGTTGGAGAAAAAGAGTACTTGCTCTTTGATAGGGTGCCTTTGTTTGTAAAGAAGAGATACCTATGCAAAATTGACTTAAAATTAGGAATTTCTAAGGTATAAAATTCATGAAATCTAAGGAAATGCTGTTCCACCAGTCCTAAGGAGATTATAGCCTTCCATCTAGGTGCTCCACCAATAATATGCCTTGTCTCATTCCTGAAACCCTGTCTCTTTGCCCAATTCTCCAAATAGAAAATTAATTGACTAATGGCCAGCCAATGGACTACTTCTTTTATAGACAGGTTCCATCCTGGTCTCATTAGCCATACCTAGGGGAGGTGAGGGAAAGTTCACTTAGTACAAAGGAATGACATTCCCAAGTCTGTGACTAGGGTTGGTAAAACTAGAGGGGCAAAGTGGGTGTGGTAGATCAATAAACTCATGTCTCTAGTACAGTCATTATCATTTACACCACATAAATTAAGACCTGTAATGTTACAACAGCGTCATTAATCTTATTTACAAACTACTTATAGATTAATGCCTGTGATTTTTGTATATAAAATACATTAATGATATTCATTCTTTCACTGGTTATTTACTAATTGCCTACTAAGCACCCTGGGGTACACTATGCCAAAATCTCTTGATATCAAATAAACTTGAGCAATCTTTCAGTCCTCCATGGTTGTATCTTTTGTGGAGCCCACAGTAAGAGACAGCTAACATCTAGTTCAGTATGTTCAGTTTTAAATAAGGTGAATCTTATAGGGAAGAGAAGCATAGGTTCATATTTGGGGAATTCAAGGAAAGATTTTTTTCATAAAGGAAATGTTTTTGGACAAGATCATGATGAAGAATTCACCAACATACTTTTTTTTTTTCTTGTGGTCTTCAACGATTAGCTTTTATAGACTTACTACAATTTCTTGTTATCGAATCATGTTTTGCAGGGCTATTATCCTTCCAGGAAGTTTTATTGATTTCGAATGTGTTAAGATACAGTCCTAGAATGTAATTTTATCAATAAGAAGCAGACTTCTTGGGGATTTAGCTTAGCGGTAGAGGGCTCTCCTAGCAAGCACAAGGCCCTGAGTTCGATCCCCAGCACCCCCTCACTCCTCAAAAAAGAAGCAGATTCGGATTCCTTCTATGGGGTGAAATCTGTTTTTCTAATACGGAATCTCCATAAGCTACAAGCACATCTTTTCAGGTGTGTTTAGCAAAAGTAGTTGTTATTACTGCCATGTTCTTCCTTGGCCTGAAGGCTAGTTTTAAACAAAGTTGTGAAAGGTACCAATCTTACCTTTGATAATAATACATGTCTTTTCCCTAACTCACTTTTTAACACAAAACTCTTTCAGGTGCCTAGTAACTTCAAAATATTATGTATTTACTTACTAAATTTCTTTGATCTTACTACACTATCAGTTGTTTCATGGACTCCTAAGAAAAAAGATTGCAACCAGTTAAATAATAACGCAAGACTTTCTTGTTGTATGAATTCTAATTTTATACTACTAGAAAAAACCCCTTTAAACCTATTCATATATAGATTTTTTATTTTAGATCACACTTATGTATTCACAAAAGGCCAAGGCAAGTGAAATACATTTTAGGTATTCCTAAAACATTTTCACACTGAGTTTTTCTCCTGAGAGTCATTTTTGACTTAGTCATCAATGTTATTTTTTAGAACATAATTTAATCCCTTATGCCATCAAAAACTGCTGCTGCTAGTGCAGCATTTCTCTACTACATCTCTGGGATTTTTTTCTCAAGGTGCTGGCCTCCAATAGATATGTAGACTCGTGATACCCACAGACAGTGAAGACAAACACATTCCCATTTCAAGGATACTAAAATGCAAATGATAAATCAATAACTTACAGCATAGAAGCAACCATGGGTATCTAATATTGCTTGATAACTTCCGAAGTGTTATTGCATAACATTGTGTCTCTTTAGTCTCATCATAATAATGTAAGATAAGTAAGATAGACATTAATTCTTATTTCACAAATGAAGTACTGTGTATGTCCCCAACTTGAGTAACTTGAACCAATGATATAAAGCAAATTAATAGAGTTGGTAGTATTCTTGTATTACAGGGGCATTTTATTCATAATTCAAGTCTCTTTCTACCCTTTCATGACACTTTTCATCATACTTCTTAGATACTCATACACCTACACTGTAATCTTCAATTTCTACCTATTAGAAAGTTTAATCCAATACTTCATAAACTGTGCTGTAAAAATTATGTTTCTTTAAGATTTTTTGTTTTTAAAATGAAACAATAGTAATTCTCTCTCCCAATTTACGGGGGAAGAAAATCAGCCATTACTTTTCTAAATAAATTTTTTTCTAATATTTTTTCTTTAATCCTAGTTTTTGCTACCATTTGTTGATATTAGAATCTTGTTTCATATGGTATCAAATTTACAAAAGCCTGTAGTCAGTTTTAGCTTTCTGTAGCAACATTTTTTAGAGGATTATGGAAAAGTCCTTGCTACAAGTGCTTTATTTCTTGAATAAAAATCCTTGATTTCATTCATTCTTTAAGCCTACTCCCTTCTAGGTTCATAAATGTACCGATGATTCAAATACACTAATCACTTGTAATAAATTGGCAAGTTATTGTATTAAATTCCTATGAGTCCTTAGAAAATTCACAAGGAGTGAGTTGGAAAATGGAAACTTCTGCTACTACACAAGACAAAAGAGGTGTCATTTTTGCCAGTCAGATTTTTTTTCAAATTTCTTCAATTACATTATATGAGCAAGACATTCTAATTTCAAGGTAGCCCTGCCTGTGATCAGTATTTTTCCCAGCCCATTTTTAGGGGTGTAGCTCAATCCTGCATCAAAGAACCAAATGTATAGCATTTTTTTTTTAACCCATGAAAGAGCTGATGCACTTAATTAATCTTTCCAGGAAGCCAGGCAGACTCATTACTTTGACTCATTGTATGTTTAAAGCATGTATAATTTAATCCTGTTTGAATGATGTGTGAAAGAGAATTGACATAAAGTAGCAGGAAAGCTCTGAAGTGAACTGAACTATATAATTTGGGCATAAGCATTCTTAGAATCACCTTTAAAGGAACTTGAAATGCATTTGATGCTGAGAGAAATTTTAATATGGATTTGAAAACTATCAAACAGCATCTGTTGCCTTCTCCATTTTGATGAAAACATGCTCACAGGGAAAATAGTGGTTTGTCTGTTAAGTCAAACACTAATGAAGCATTTGCTAAAATAATCTCTTTAATTTGGACAACATTTGGCAATAAAGTGCACTCGGTGGATCATTTGCTTGTATTTTGAGGCTTCGGCATTAACTGAGCACAGCTGAGTCTAATATGGTAACGGGCTCTTTGTTGAAACCTGGGCACATGAATTTCTTATGCTCTGCTGTGTTCTACTCTGTTTAAGAGAGATAAGAAACGTTACTGTATTGGCATTAGAGGTTTCTCATTGACATATCTTAGTATCATGAGTCTGCACTGTCTCATTCCATCATACTCTATTGCTATATATCCTTCGGATCAAAGGCATAAGGACTATAAGGCTTAAGTGGGTAATGAAGACTAGCAATATTAATCAAGTCATCAAAAAAGTTGTTAATTAATGTTCAAATACTGTGTAAATGCTTTCTGAACCAGCCTATGGTAGTTCATATGCAAACACAATACTTCTGGCAGTAGATAATAACAGTAGAGAGTAAAAATAGCACATTGTATTACAACACACTATTATTTTATAAAAATTCAGTGGTGTTAGAATTCAAATTGGTTCCCATTTCTAAGTTACTGTTTACATTTTATGCAAATGTATGTGTTTAAGTATATATGTGTACACACATTCTCCGCACACACACCTTGTGATGTGCCTTTTGTTAACATCTACCACTTGCAGTAAATTAGGCAAGTGACTATGGAATATAAAACAAAACAGAAAACCATACCTTCAGCCTCTCTAACATGGTCAAACCAAGCCTCATCCACACATGAATACTTGGAAATAGCGACTTGCATGTGTCTTTTCAGAAGTCATAAGAAGCTAAGTCACCCTGTTCAAAGCCTTCATTGCTTTTGGGTTTTGGTACTAGTAAAAGAACAGCAGAGTTACAACCTTTTTAGTTGCTTATGCCATTATCATAGCCTGAGATGATCTTCCTTTTATTCTGTGTCTCTGAAACTCTTCTTTGCTTCCTGGAGAGCCAGCTCAAACAACAATCTCTAGAGAATATTTTGCATCCTGTATAATATATTTCTTACATTTTTATCAATACATGCTTTGTCTAGGCTTAAATATGGCCATATTTCCATGCGACCCCTTAGCCTTTTAGACTGTAAGGTCCTAGAAACCAGGGAGTTCCACCGATCTGGGAGTAGCTAAAGAAGGCACAGAAGTGACAACATTTGAAGGTGCTGTAATGGAGATGAAATGACACATAGCAGGGTGGCAGAGGCTATGGCAGAGGAAATACTGCCAGCAACCATAGCAGGGTTTGAATAAGCAGAGAAGATGTAGGAGAAGTGGGGTCAGAGGAGTAGTCAGTGAGACTGGCTAAGGTTGTTCCATTAGGAAGACACTCATATGCTATATCATATTACCATGTCTCCTTTCAAATCATTACTGATTTCAAGATGTAACTTTTTGATATTAGCACGCAATCATATAATTTGAGAATACGCTGTTTTGCCATGAGGAGTTACTAAAATTTACCATTTAATGTTATTTCTTGATAAATCCTTCTTCATCCCTAACACTAAGAACATAATTTCCCTGAAATCTAGTTAAGGATCGGATACTCTACTTAGTTAAAGATCAGATACTCTATAGATTAGTATTGAACAATTAAAATGTCAAAGAAAATCCCTACACAGAAGTTAGTTGTTAAGAGACTACTCCTATCTTCTTGGTCAAGTATTCTCAGCAATTAGCACAGGGCCCAACACATAAACAACTTCAACAGATACTTTTTAAGTGAGTGATTAATAATAAATAATATTGATGGGGTTTATGTATGTCAGATGTGGTGGAAAATGCTTTATAAATACAGTGTCATTTCATAGTAATTATGATGATTCCTAATTTACGGCTAAGTAAACTGGAACTTGAGAAATGAAGTAACTTGCTTAAAGTTGCATAGCTTGTTAGTGTCAAAATTGGGATTCGAACCGGAGAAACCTACATCCTGTGCCAGAACTCATAACCCATATTTCTATTACCTTCCTATACTGAAAACACATAAGAATGAGTGATTGAAAGTTCCACACCTGATAAGAAGCAATGATTCTTTAGGTGCTTCGAGTACAAAACTGGCTAATACAAGTGCAAGGGCTCGTGGCACTGGCTATCCACATAAACAATTTGTTTATAAAACAACTACTGATTTTTGCTTATTTTTTACTTGACATTACTTGTAGATGGCATGCTCTATCAAATTTTCCCAATATTATTTTTAAACTTAAGCATCTACATCATAAAAGGAAATTTAAAATGACGACTGCTCCAGCAAAGAATGATAAGCGAAACACCAGATGCTCATATTTCCAACTGCGAAAATATCACTAGAAGCCAGCTGTATCTTCTAAAATTTCATGATGTCATCATACGGCTTTGGGATCTATTTAGCTGGTTCATAATCTTATTAGCTTATCTCTGCTTCCAGTCATGCACTGGGCCTTAATTGCATAGGTTTGTTTATAATATTGGTAAAATTAGAGTTCTCATATTTCATGTAAGAAGTGTCTTACAGGGTAGTGCACAAAATCTTGCCATCCCGAGCTATACTTAAGTGACCCATTGCAAACTGATATCACTCCCATTTTTCTGACAAGGTCATCATTTCCTGGCATTGAGTTATGGCATTGAGCTCTCATCCTAGTGACTCAGAGGTTTTGATCTTGTTCGACTTCTCCCAAGAGTTCAAGTCTAGGTTGATGATTTCAAAGTGTGATGGAAAGAAAGTGTTTCAGTTCAGTAAGTTTCAATGTCACAGTGAAATTTACCGTGTTTCCCAGGTATCAGGTATGCTATCAGTTTCAGAGAGATTTCAATCATTTTGGGGAAGGGAATAAATTTGCATTTCTCACAGTTTTCCTCTGAATTTCATTATCACCTCTTTTTGTATCATCTCCCAACTTTACTCAGCTTTTTATTATTTCGAATCTACATTCCTTCACAAGTCTGTACTTTTTCCATTATTAAATTTTAGATAAGTCAGGGTCAGATGTTTGCTTAGAAAATCCAAAGACTTAATTAGGGTCTCCCACTTTTGAAAAATTTGAAAAAAATCGCTAATATTTATTGCCAAATAGAAGCACTTGTTTCCTATGGTACTACCAGATCTAGGCTGATTGGCAAGTTATCCCTGTAAAATGTCCCTACCTCTATCTACTGGTTTGTCAGACAAAAGGGAGACCGTCTTCTGTGAGTGTATTCCCGCTCAGTCCACACTGGTGGGAGGGTGTGTGTATGTTGGGGCAGGTGAGTCGATCAGTTTAAGGGACTGAGAAATCCAGGCATAAAAGGGTCAGCAGGGGCTGCTTGGGCAAGGACTCACATGGTGTCACGCAGTTCTTCTTTCCTTTCAGTTCTCTTGGCTGGATCCACTTCTTCATCCTAGTCATGTTAGCTTCGTTCTCTGCTTGATTCACAGAGACAAGATGGCAGAAACCTCCCCAGACTTCAAATTCCTCCAATTCTTAGTCCAGCAGGAAAGAAAAAAAAATCTGATTTTTCAAATGTGAAATATAAATATTTCAAAGTCAGCATTGCTGGCTTTGACCTATCCTGTGCCATCAGCTCACTGGGAACCAACTCCTGTTACCAAGAAAATGTGATACTCTGCCTAGTTCTAGGTCATATGCCACCTCTGGAGTCAGGGTTGCACTCACTCTACAAATATCATTATAAGCAATAAGATGTGAGAAGGACCAGATTACACAAATAGGTAAATTGGAAACAGTTACCAAAATAGGATGAACAACTTTTGAGCACCTGGTATATAATAGGTGTCTAATTAGGGCCATTTCAAGTATCCATTCTGTGCATTCATATCATTCGTTACTATCTCTCATTCCAGTACTTTTAACAAGTATGTTAAACAATTGGTCTCTCTTCTTATTTACTGTTCTTTGATTCTGAGCAGTCATCTTACATTTGGCCTTTCTGTATTTATTCTTGGATCATGCTCACACCATTTTACTTTGTGCTTTTTATGTATTATTAAGCTTGATGTTGTTTTATTTGGTTACTATCCTGAATCCTAAACTGCAATTCAACACTTGCTACTATATTTGTTTCTTTACTTTTTTATTGCCCATATTTCAGGATTAAGTTTAGAAAGTTGAATGAGTAACAGGTAAGCATATGAATAATCCTTTTCTCAAATAATACTTTTGGAGACTAGGAAAGAGGAAAAAAAGCCAGTACTTAGTAGTAAGTAGAGTGCATTGATATGAAAAAATTAGGAACGGAGAAAAAAATAATAAACTTACTAAAACAACTCATTTAAATCATGACACTCAACCATTTTTTATAAAGTCTTTTTATATGTGCAATTAACAATAACAAATAAATTTATTTGAGTTTTGCCTTCCCTTTATGACCATGCCCACTGGACCTGTTAATGAGCTGGAAAATGATGAAGTGGCAGGCAGCAGAGGAGCTGAGGATGTGAATCAGTCTAGATAATGCACAAACTCAACAGTAGGTGCTCAGTCACTGACTCTCGAGTGTATTCAGTACACAAACAGAGGACTCAGATACGCAGAGCAAAACACTATGCTTACTAGTGGTTTCAGATTACCAACTACTACCCAGCAATAATAACTTTTATATGTAGTTCTTATCATAATACTAACCATGTTTTGTTATCTAAAATACCATTAGATAATAAGAATAGGAAAGTCTGTCACATATTTATTTAAACAACATCATCGTATATATCTATTAGGAGTAGAATGCAATTTTTGAAGCCAATGAAGTCTGCTCACGCTTTTCAGTTCAAAAGAAGACAGTGTATATCAGGAAAGTGTATCTTTTACCTCTGAATTAGCCAGGTCTCTGTAGAAAAAAATGTACCTGTTTCCTAAATATACTACTACAGGCAACCTAAATATTTGCAAACATAAACATACATGCATTTATAATCCCAAACTTTTTTCACTTATTACTATATGTTCAAATGTACAATGGATAAATTATTAATATGGTGTTTATAACCAAGTTTCTAATATAAATTCTAACATTTGGAGAAATGGTATTATAATTGTTATGATTGCAGGCATAACATAACACTGTCCGACTAAACCAGACTAAACACTGTCCTAATTAAACCAAAACACTGTCTTGACCAATAAATGTATGAAAAGAAATGCAAACTAAAAACCAAACAGAAAGTCACTTTATATCTAGTATATTAATAACAACATAATAGCAATATAAAATCTACAATCTTCGATCACTGAAGCCAAAAACCTGAGAATCATTTTTTATTTCCATCTCTCTTCTATCCACTTTTAATATCTCAATAAGGCTTAACATGTTATCCTCTAATACATATATAACATATAATTATCATGTATTACACATATATAAAATCTTTCAAGAGGGAATGTTAAGTTGCACCCAGATTCCCGATCCCCAGTAATGTTAATTTAAGATAATAATATTTATTGCTTTACACTATTATGGTTTGAGTAATTTGTTATATGGTGATGTATAACCAATACATATCCAATAGTACCTTGTTTATCATTGTCACAGTATGTTTTGAACTTTATCGTTGGTCATTTTCTTAATGTCTCTGTCTCCTCTTTCAAAATGCATACTTAAAAGAATGAGAGCCTTGTATATTTGGTCCCAAAAATATCTATAACACTTCTCATAATCCTGAAATAAAAGAATAAATAAATGAACTGGCATTGTGCAAATGCTGCTGATAGGAGGATATAGATTGGCATGAGATTATTGTGTGTAAATGGCTTTGTAACTTTTATATCAAAGGTCTCTACACACAATTCTAACCAACACTTTCATTATTAGGAATTCATCCTAGAATATAACAATTTAACTAGGATAATGTTCATGGTAGCCATGTTTCAATCAGGAAAATAGTGTAAAAAACATGTCTAGCAAGACAGTATTAAATTATGGTGCATCATATGTATCCATTAAAAATTATGACATAGAAAAATATTGACCAACATGAAGCATATGCACTACATGCTGTTGAGTGATGTTACCAAGTTACAAACAGAAACATAGCAAGAGGTCATGCTTTCTGAATGTTCACTATGTGCCGGTCACTGTGATATACACTTTTCATTTGTGATCTCATATGTATATGTGCGATACACATGTGAGCAAATTTTATATGGGTGATATATATGTGTGTGTTTACTAACAAACTCGATATAAGTCTAGAAGGATATATCTTAACATTCTCACAGTAATTATTTCTAAAAAGAAAAGTGGGATTATTTTCACTTTTGGTTTCTTTCCCTCAATTTTCTACAATGGGAATGAACCTAAAGCCCAAAATGCCAAAAGGAAAGTTGCCAAATGATAAGGGTTACAGATACCAAAGTAGAAAATGGACCCAGAGAGACAAAGAGCAGAGCAATAGATCAGAAGTTGGGCAGGAATCCAGGACATGCCTAGAATAAAGAGCTATTGTTAATGGTTCTGCTGGGATGTGCTACCATTTTTCTAAGATAATACAGGATACCGTGAAGTCTGGGGAGGACTCCAGGTAGTATGTCTGTTCAGCAGTGATGTGACCAGGCATTTATATTCTGTCTGAACTGAATTGTTTTGGTCAGTTGCACCGCGCTCTGCCGGAGCAAAAAGCCCCTAGGTCTGAGGAGTATTTAGGGAGATAACACTTTTACGAAGCCCTGATGTCTTTGTGTGACCTGCTGTCTTTTTGGTGCTGGCTACTCAAGAGTGAGACGATATGCAGACAAAAGAATTTAGAGCACAGCTGTGTATTCTGGTTGCGTAGGCTTTCCAAAGCAACAGTGTTTAGGTGCCTTGTTATCACTTGCTTGAAGAATTGATTGATGGCTAGAATTTCCTATTTCATATGCAGTTTTGGTTTCAGACAGAAATATGTTCCTAGGGATGTGGACATGGAGATTCCTTTAGCCAGGATGCTCTTGTTTTATCAGCTGCATTGTTGGTAGGAGGATAGGAGGATAGGTTCATCCTATGAATTCCACCTCCAGACTGCTCAATATACATGTTATTGGTATTAGTTCCTGGATGGTATATTCACATTATATCTACAATAATTCCAAACTTAGGAGAAAAGCTTAGTTATACATTTCAAGATGATATCAGCATTGTTTGGTCCAGAATCATTAGCATCAACTATTGGGCTACTTAATGGAATTTTTATAATGCATTTATTTGGAAAATTGTCACCTAGTCACTATCCTTGCAGATCAATGGCTCAGTTTACAGAATCGGGAGTGGGATGATGTCATATGATCCAACCACCCCACCCTAGATAGAGCTTGTCCTAGTAAATAGGTAAGGATCCCCCAAAATGAATCTTGATAAAGATATGGCAGATGTAGAAAACAGATATTTCTGTTCTTTTGCAAAAGAGGTACCCTAAGACCTAATGAATTCTCTATATTTATCTCCATCTATGTAAATTTGAATATGTAGAAAGTGAATGTACTTGCTGAGGAGAGACTTGTATGAGGGGCAAAAGCATCTGTACAGAGTCATCCCCATGCACAGTTTGTGCTACCAGATTTCCCAGCTTGGAGCCCCTAAGGCATTGCCTGGGAATGGATTGTTTTTGAATAGTTGCTAAATTCACCAAGTCAGTGCTTACCCGAGTACATGTTCAATGACTGTAAACCTATCAAGGATCAGAATTAGACATGACTCCCCTGCACTTTTAACTCCAAGAAATGTGGAACATTTGTCTTTCCTCTGCACATGGGTGTGATGAGGTATGAAACAGGGCGTGGCCAGCTCCCTTCCCTGATGGGCTGAGTGGGTTGGGTTGGGTATGTACACACGAAATAGCCCATTATTCTAGTTTGCCTACCTCTATTCTAGGCAGTGAGATCAGCTAACAATTGTGACCTTTTAAGTTTTGTCCTCTACTGCCTCAGTCTTTAGGTACCATGCATGAAGAGTAGCTATAGCATTAAGCATCTTGCTTGGAGAATGAGAAGGAGAAGAACAGAGCAGATCAGCAGGGTTCACTGGGTCACAGAACAAGTGATGATACTCAAACAAGATAGACAGAGATGCTTAACCAAATTGCCAATTTAAATATTGTTCACGTCAACAAGGGGTAGCTAGTTAGACCATTCAGTGCCAATCCTTTGACTCTCTCAGCAGACTATGGCGCTCTGTGTAAATTGTATGTATGAATTAAGAAACAGGTTTCCTGATTATATACTTTAATTTGAGCACAAACTAGAAGTAAAGAACCCTCTATAAATACAAGCATTTCTCTTAGTAAACATGTCTTTGTTTTTTTATAAAACACAAATGGTAACTAAAAGTAAACAGTTTACTTGTGAAGGTGTTAAAAGTTAAAGAATGTTGGTTGGGGATTTAGCTCAAGTGGTAGAGTGCTTGCTTAACAAGCAAAGGCCCTGAGTTTGATCCCCAGCACCTCCTCCCCAAAAAGAATGTTTCACAGAATATTATTGTATGAGAATTAGACCTACAACTAAGTCATCAAATATCTAATATTGAGTCTTTTACCTGGGTAGATTATTGACCACTATATAGCTTACATTTATCTTATTGATCCAGTAACATAAAAAAGATAAAATTTCCTGGAAAAATGATGGCTATTTCTTTAATATCAATATTTGTATTTGACATCTGTCAAATAAAACCTACATTTGTTTTTAGTCATTCTAAGTTATTAAAACTACGTTTTATATTATCAGAATATAAAACCATTGATCTTTCTGGAAAAATTACAATAAAGCATGTTTGGTCACCTTTTCCCATGACCCAGCTTTATTCATCTTGGAGGGAAAAATTTTTCTATAAAAAGGATCTAGGTCATTATTAAGAAAAATGGTTCTTCAAATCTCTATTGATTGCCAAAAAAACTATTACTGTGAAAAGAGAAATCTTCAACTACTCCTAAAATAATTGACTGGACATATGTTATGTGTGACCCAATGACACAAAAAAGAATTTCATTTAATCAACAAAATAGATCTTTCACATAAAAGTTGGCCTCCTATAATGACATATAATAATCACCAGTTTTATAGTGGACTCCAATATTAAAGAAGTCCTTCTAAAAGCAATTGGATTTTAAGTGGTCTCTACTTTTTTTTTTTTAACACATCATCTGATTCAGCTGCTGTCCAAACTAATTTGTCTCAGTCAGGTGCAGTATGGACTGAATAGCCAGAGGAGAGTCCTCAGGTTAGAGAAACTTTCAGAGAGGTGTTTGTGCCACTGAAGTCATGCCAGTTTATACAATGTGTATCTGCCTGACACTGCTTGCCAAGGATTTAGCACACAAATTGAACAAAGAGGATGACCACAAAGAACTCTTTGGGATTTTTGTTGTTGTTTTCATTTCTTTTTTTGTTTGTTTGTTTTGTTTTGTTTTTAAGAGCACATGAAGACTTAGGGATCTTTAGCCACAATCTGAACAGGTCATCTTTCTTTGACTTGGTTTTCTCATCTAAAAAGATGAGAAGGCAATTGAAACGAGAAGTCTGATTGGAGGGTGAGAGAGGGAAGAAAGGAGAGATACTCTGTGTGCAGAAGCGATAGCACTCAACAGCCATTCGCAACTGAAGAAAGGAAATTAAAACCACAAAATCTATCGAAGTGAGAAGTATAAAACATATTGTCTACTACCAAGAATTATAAATAAAGAGTCAGTTTAAAATAATCTAGTAATTGTTATATGGAAAAATCAAGACCGTCTATTACTGGTCTCAAGTATATTTGAATATGTTTTATGAAACAAGTATTTACCTGAATGTTCTCAATCCCAGAAATTGATTCTGCGTCTACATGTGACCACTAGATCAATGACTTTTACCTGACTCTCTCTCTCTTTCTTTTTTTCAATCTTGGTCATCTAGTTATGTTCAATTGATCACATTGGTTACCTTTTCAACCAGATTCATTGAAAAGATCATCGAAATCTTGAAATTAACTGTTTTCCACATACATGGGTTTCCCTCCATATAAACTCAGGAGAAATGTTTACTTTTCACACTTCTATTTAAATGTACCCAAAGTCTTCTGGCTTTCATGACTGCAGACCACATATTATAGATCTCCTTTGAGCTGGTTTGTTTTCAAATTGCTGGAGTAATGGAAAATTGCCTTTACTTCTGAATTCCATTGACACATTCAACCTATCTCTAAAGCTTCTTTTCTTTCTTATAAACATACCCACCCCCCTATATACACTTAAAGTTATTTAAAGTAATACATATACAAGTCTATAAAATTATGGGGAAAGTTAAAGAAGAAAATTCAATTGTAATTCTGGTTTTTTTTTTTTTTTTTTTTGGCGCTGGAGATCAAACTCAGGGCCTTGTGCTTGCAAGGCAAGCACTCTAACCACTGGGCTAAATCCCCAGCCCCTCAATTGTAATTCTGTTATTCAAATAAACATTAACATTTTTGTTTGTTTTTTTAAAATTTTAAACTTTTCCAGATATAAGTGTAAGTGGATATTATTAAATATGCACACATAAGTAGAGACCAAATATCTTTTATCTATATACCTTATATGTCTATATATATGTGTGTGTTCATAGATGTGGCATGTTGTATATGTAATTTATTATATTTCTTTTTAAAAATTTCTTTAAAATATTGTGTGATGGGAAGGCAGGTATATTACATAATCTTGAAAAACCCAATTTCATATGCTGTTTAATATGTCATCAAAGTATTGACCATATTTTATTTACGTATTTCTTTATTGTTGAACATTATTACTTGCATTCAGAATTTATTTCATTTTTTGAAGGCTGCTTCAGATTACCATTTCTGATAATTCTATAGCCCTTACCAAATAATCATGTCCTGCTCTTCGTATTTATTATATTTAATAGTGTTATTATCTCCTTAACCATATAATTTGGTGAAGACCAGAGTGAGGTGATTTCCTACTGTCATTTCTTTTTGTTGATTTTATGTATCAGTAAGAAAGCAATTCTTCTTTTCTAAATAATAAGTTCTATTCTCTTTAGTGCCTATCTCAAGAGTCTTCAACCTTGAATCTACTTCTGGTATAGGAGTGAGAAGTAATTGGATTTGCTCTTAAGAGGGAAAAAGAATTAGCAGTTTTCTTTGACTGTTAATCTAAAAATTAAAACATTTGCCAAAGGCTATGATAATTTAGTCTATTTTAATACAGGAATAGAGCACATATATGTGACTTCTGCTTTTTTCCTGCGTTAGAGAAAATGACATGCAGCTATACTTTTCTGGGGATGTTGCTGGAAGTTTAATGCCTCTGTCTTCTAGGTTTTTAGATTTCTTATGATCTGGGCTCTGAGTTTAATTGGTCATTGAATTATATTATATATCAATTAGAGAAGACCTGAAAAGATGGGCATTTTCATGCACTTTGGTGATGCATAGGCTAGTATGACTTTTAGTGCTTAAGAATATCTGCTCCATTAAAGGTGTACCTTTCCTGGACTAAGCAATTCCATCCTCTGTTAGGTACAAAGATGACAACTATATTCAATCATGTTCATCACAGCATTGTTTACAGTAGGAAAAGTACTTTGTTTGTGAGGCAGGGCTCTTAGAACGAACCCCCTGCAGAAACTAAGAGATGAGTTGTTCTATTAATGTTTGTATTTGTCTGCATATTTGAAATGTTTCATAATGCCTTAATATATATGTTTAAACTTTACTGTAAAATGTCAGGGAAATAGACTAAAATATTTGTTTTGAGGTGAGTAGGAGGGAGAAGAGAGAGGTGTGAACTGAGAAGATTCAGTGGATTGTGGGTAATGAGTTTAGGAGTGCTGACTGATGGTTATCAAGCATTGTCCCTGAAGGGAGGAGGGGTATCTTCTTAGGACCAAAGAGGACTTACTCAGCTTTGTTAAAGGCAAGGCATGAACAGCATGGACTTTGCTCGGCTCTTATCTAGTCACACCAGGTGGATATCTCCCATAATGCCCAAGGCCAGCCGGAAATAGAAGGACCCTGGCCATCCAGTACCAATGTGACTGGGAAGTACATCTCCCCAGCTCTAATGCACCTATTCCTAAACATGTTAGCTCTGAGATACATACCCCACCCCCACCAAGTTAGGAAAAAATCATACATTAAAGCTATTTGTTGGCAAAAAGAGGTTATCTTGTACACAGTGTTGGCAATAGTGGCGACACTGGCACTTTGCTCTCTGCTAGTGAGAATGCTAATTGGACAATTTGCCAATAAGGGTCATGAGCCTTAAAAGCACTATATTTTCTGACCTAGTGATTCCTTATCCTAAAGAAAGAATCCAAAACATGAAGGAATTATAAGCAGCAGTGGTACTCATAATACAAACTGCTGCAAACAGCCTAACTGTACAATAATAGTGAGGTAGACAAATTACTATCTTTATATCCATACAATGGAATATTCTACAATGTTTAAAAAATGGAATACTTTACAGCTATTAAAATCATATTACTGAAGCATACTGATTTACATGAGGGAAAATTCACAATAGCTTTCATTCAAGGAAAATATCAGGATATAGTAGATACATACTACAGTAATACCACTTTATAAAATACCTACACAAGTATACAAATGGCAGAAAGTAGTTTAAAAAGTTGCTGTCTATGATTTTTATTTGCTCTTCATTCATTTCTATTTTTAAATATCTTACAATAAACTTGTTTTAATTTCCACAATAAAAAATGAAGCTTAGAAAAAAATTGGACACTAAAATTGCAAACAATTTTGCAGTCTTCAATTTACTTTTATAACAGACATTTCATGTAGGAAGAAAACTGCTCAAGCAGTCAAGAGACTAGAAACTGTCTTTTCTTCTGCCATTTATTTTTGTGTCTTCCGCTTCCCAGAACTTGTTGTCTGTAAAACTGAGTGATTATGCATACTGTATCTAGTGAGTAGGTTGGCTTAACCCTTCAGATGTTCTTTAAAATCTGTGCCCTTTTTATTTTTTTGTCTTGATCTTTCTCTCCTCACACTCCCCTTACTGTCATTCATTAGTTTACCACTTTTGGGAACCTCATTCACCTGCCACTCTTCCTACAAACTCTTCTTTCATCCTGTGTAAAAAGCACTGCCTCCTATTTCAGGGCACTTAGCACATAGTATATGTTTAGGAATTGGTTGGTCTCATCACCCCCACTAGACTGGAAGCCTTTTGAGGTTAATTACAAAATTTTATGATCCTTTATCCCATTAAGGCCCTATACAATTTCTAACACACTATTGGTAAATATTCGTGCATCTGTTCAGATAAAGGAAAACATGTACTATAGAAGCAATCTGCAAACTGCAAAATGCTGTAAGGTAGGTAAGTATTTCTTCTTTTATATACGTAAAGCTCTTAGTGTTGAGTGTATATTAGCAAAGCAGGACTTGAATAAACATTTGTACATTTGAAAATTCGTTGGAATATTCTGTAGGTTTTAAAATGAGGTATTTTCCTAACCTAAAGCAAGAGGAAAAGTAAACACTAGTTCTGAAATACATTGAAAAAGAAACACTAGAGCAAGAAGAATAGGATATGATTTGAAACACTTAGACAGAAAAAAGTGTGCAATATTAACACTTGGTTAAAAAAAATGCTTAGCTGGTGCCACCATTCTAATGTCATGGCCGTTAAGCATCCTCATATAGCTGGAGTGCAAATTACAGTAAACCATAGAGGGGGTCACTGGTGTCAGTCTACTGTTATGGGAGCTGATATAACACGGGGATATGCTTGCATCCACCATTAAGCATAAAATGCTGCAGTGGCCAGCAAGCCATTGCAAAGCTCAGACTAAGCCAGCCCCACAGAAGACTTTGTCCCATTTGGGCTTCTATATTTTTTAAGTGATTTGGAAAGTTGGAAATGAACCAGGGAAGAGCAACAAGAAATAATTAGTGTTGGCAAATGGACTTATGGGGAACAAAAGCAAAAAGAACTTGGAATTATTTGAGTTGGAAAAGAAATTGCTGCAGGGTGACTTCATAATCATTTTTAGCTGAAGAAAGAGTACTGTAAGGATAATAGATGTTGAGGATTGAAGGTGCCAATTAATTATTTCCCTTCTCACTTCCGTTTTGCAAATTTCCAGAACAAAATTGAGAATAAGTCGAAGTAACTGGGTAAGATTTCAAGGATAGAACTGGCTCCATTGCTTTTTTTGGTTGTTTTTATTGTTTTGGTTTTCGGTTTGTTGCTTTGTTTTGAGACAGGGTTTCATTATGAAGTTCAGACAGGCCTTGAACTCACTGTGTAACACAGGCTGGCCTCCAACTCACAGTGATCCTCCTGCTTCAGCTTCCGGAATGCTGAGGTTAAAATTGTTATGGTTTGCATTTTGATGTCCCCTTCAAAGCTTCCTGAGCTCATAAGTGGAGCTTTTGGAAAGAGATTGGAACATGGGGGTGAGATACTCGTCAGTGGATTAGTCTACTGATGATTTATAGTTAAATGTGAATGTGCAGTGAAGCCTGGTCTGAGGAAGTGGGATCCCGGGGCATGGCCTGGAAGGGTCCATCTCCCTTCCTTGGTCTCTCTGTTTGCTTCTTGCCATGATGTCATGAGCTGGCTATCCTCGGCTATGCCCTTCTGGCATGCCACCCTGCCTGGGAGCCAGCTGACTATGAACTGAAACCTCTACAAAATATGAGCCAAATTGCACCTCTCTTCCTTTAAATTGTGGGTGTCAGGTATTGTGTCTCGATGATGAGGAAGTAACTAAGACAATAGGCATGCACCACCACACCCAGCTATTGTGCTTAATAGTCATCATTTCTTATGTCAGAGGATGGAACTTAGCTTGAGACTCAAGCTAGATTTTCTATTGCTTTGCTTACTTTCATACCTCCACAAACAACACTATTTTCCCAGCTCAGTTCCACAAATCTTAATGAGGGCCCAATCATAAAGTGAGTTAGAGAGTTAGGTCTACAAGGCAAGACATGCTCTGAGCCATGGATGGTTGTAGTCTGCCTCAGGCAGAGAGAGAGAGAGAGAGAGAGAGAGAGAGAGAGAGCGAGAGAACTCCTATATAACGCTTCTTCCCAGAAAGGGAAGTTCCAGGGTTTTGCCGTTTGTAGATATTACAGGGAGATGAGTAACAACATCACCGCTCTCTTTTAATAGCAGGAGCCAAGGAATAACCATTTTCTTAATACACAAATTTAACAAACCAGGGAATTCTCTTGAAACTAAGAGTAATGCTGAATATTTCTGGGAGAACAGCATAGCTCTCTTAAGAACAGTTTAAAATTTTCTGTAGAAATCTTCTAGCAATTACAATAATTTGATTAACATTATTCCAAGTATGTTTCTGTATAACTATTTAATAGGGGGCTAAAGGTTCTGTGGTCAAACTCATTTGAGAAACACTAGGTTAAGCCAAGTTAAATAATTTTCTATACTGAAGGTTATAATAAAGTTTTTAATATTACAATATTTATTATGAATGGCCACATTTCCCAGAATATCCTACCCACCTTCTTCTGGCAGAATGTGTCACTTGGCTTGCGTTTCATGAAATACACTTTGGAACATGTATCCTTAGATGGTTTCATAAACCTAACATAGAGGCAGTGAGTTGGATCTTGTCTACAAGCCTCTTCTAGCTCTACGATTTCATGACTAAACTTGGTGCAGTGACTCATCACTACCTACTCTAATCACTACCTTTCGCCAAGCCCCAACCTACAAGTGAATGGTGCAACTTTATTAATGGTGATGAGACTTGGATTCAACCTACTATTTCTCACTGAGAGACAATAAGGCTTTGTATTAACACTGTATACATGGAAAACACACAAGCCCAATCCATTTGCGAGGGTTTTCTCTGTTTATCTGTATTTAGGGGGAACATGCTTGCTGCTTTGATGGTTAGAATAGAGTGTTAATTAATTTAAGTTTTTTTTAATTTTATTTTTACCAAGAACATGTATTGGTACATTGTATACATAATGATCATAATCAACACGGTTATTTTGTACCTGTACATGATGTATTTTGTCTTTTCCTCCCTCTTCCCCTCCTTGCCCTTTCATTCACCCACCCCTGTCTATTTGCAATAAGTTTATTTACACTTTTCCATTTTTTCCCTTTCATCTTACTTTTCTTTTAACCTTCTTTCTTTATCCTCCTTTTCCCTATCTAGTTCTCCTCTCTTTTGAATACTACCTCTTTAACATCAAATTGTTTCTCTGATATGAGAAACCATAAGTGTAAATAAGGACAAAGGAATATAATAGATATTGCGAAAGTAAGTTTTTTATTGGACAGTTTTGTTTTATTTCACTGTTGTTTATAAATTGTATTACGTCGTCAGTGAGGAGGAGCACACAGCAAGTGTGGACACGCAGGGCAAAGGCCTAGATGCTCCTGCATAGCGAATTACGTTATTGCTTTCCCTAGAAAAGAAAAAATTCCCTTTCATAAGAAAACGATATAATTAACTCAAAAGGACTTGTGATATCTTTTGTTTTCTTTTAAATAAAAGCTTTATGTACATTTTCAGATTCTGGTAATGTTCTCTTCAAAGTCCTGTTCTTAGAGATAATGAAGTGGCATCTGAAGAGCACCATTCAGCTGGGCACTTTGGCAGGAAGTGGCTAATAGAAACTGCTTCCATAGGCAGGGAGGCCTGCTGAGATTGCAGACAATTGAGGAAGGAGGACTCTCTCAGCTGCTTTAAGCATTTTGCAGCTTGGTTGGGTAGTCCAGAGGATGGTAATTAAAAGATCCCTTCAAGAGAAAGAATTGCTTCAAGAAAAAGCAAGATTTATGAGTAAATTAGGAGAGCGTCGCAATTCGGCTGCCACATAGAACCTGCAGCTGGGAATGCGTACCTGAGCGCCTCTGACAAAACCCAGAGTCTCATTTGATTTCTTGTGCAGCGTTCCAAGTCACTTAAAAGTTGCTCTGCTGACAGCATGTGTGTTACCTCCTTTCACAGGAGAGTGCTGAGAATAAGACAGCGTATCATATTTCCAGCTTTGACGTACTTGTTTTGGCTATATTGTTAGGAATCTGCCATTTACACTGAAGATTTATCAGCTACCTTGCCAGTTCTGTCAGTAGGGCATTGGGAATGAGCCTTCTCTTGAATGAAGTGATGAGAACGAGGCATTGGCTGGATACATGAAAAGTCAAACATGATCAGAGGTGTAGGTAAAATCTGGCCACACATTGCTAGGAGCTGAGATGGCCTGGTCTGCTCTCTGAAGTTGGCTAGAACAAACAGAGCTAAATATACACATATTTCTGTTGCCCATAAACCCTTAAACCTTTACCTACTTCACTGAGAAACTCATGGCTTTCAAGCAAAGCTACAGACCTGATACACAACTAGAATTCATCTGGTTAGCAATGACCTGGAATAAATGAAAAGAACTAGGTCACGCAATGTCCTCTATGCAGCCTATTTGCAACTGACAGTACCGAAGACCACCAGCCTGGACTAGGAATGGATCAAGGAAATAGTCACAGCTAGTTCTAGGACTTTGAGGAAAAATTTTTTATATTGATATAAATAGATGGGATAAATAAGAATAAAATGTTAAAAGAAGAGACAAATCCTTTTGTTCCCAAAAGATTTATAATCTCTTCATGATAATTGACACATAGCACTATTCTCCAAAACCAAGGAAAGCATAAACTTATTTTGTCTAAAAAAGCTATTTCTTCTTTTCAAGACTCTCACTGAAAGAGTAAACATGGTTAAAGTTCTAGCAGGTGGACAATGGGGACATGTATAAAGAATATGAACACAGGTAATTGGAAAGACAAATATAGGAATCACAGTATCCTTCAGCATCTTCAAAAAACCATCCTCATAGTTTTTAATGGTTATGGAAAATAAAGACAGGCTAGATAAAGATAAGGAGGGAAATGTGAAGGCATTTTACAGATCAGAATACCCAAATGGACAATAAGTGCATAGAAAATGTATTTCACGAACAAAACTAGTAGTAAGGGAAATGGAAAACGAAGAAACAATGAAATATCACTATCTACTCACTGAATTATAAAACACAAATGATTTGTGTTTGGTTGCTGGTCTAGGTTATAGAGAAAAGGATACGCTTATACATTTTGTTGTAGACAGGTGAACTGTTTAGGCTATCCTGAGAAGTACTTTGGCAATATCTATTAACATCAAATATGTATGTGTTTATACCTACAAATACACACTTTTGGCTCAACAATCCTACTTTGAGACACTTTTCTATAAAAGTAAAAGCACTAACTTATAAAGGTATTTATTGCATCATCAAGAAAACTGGAAACCATCTAAAAGTTATAAACAGAACAATTTCTGAATAAATTGTGGTACATTCACACTGGCATTTATTGCACAACCATTCAAAATAATGTGTTAATTTTATATGTGTTTGAATTATCTGAACAATGTGTGAAAAGGTGGAAAAATCAAGGTGCAGAAAAGGGTAAGAAAAATGAGGTATTTTGAGGTTTTTTAAGTAAATTATTTTTATGAGTACGTATGTTTGTATATATTTAATAACTAGAAAGATGCAGATGAAAGAGAGAAGGGAAGGAGAGAGGAGGCAGTGTATAAAAATAAAGTTGTATATGGAATGTTAAAAATAAAGTTTGTAGGATCATATTTACATGATATCATACAAGTAATTCCATATAAACAAAAATGTTATGGGATGCTTACTGAAATTTTAATGTTTCTGAGAGCTGTGGAACTTCAGGTTTATCATATTTTTTCTTATTTTAAATTTTTTTTACAATGAGAATGTATTATTTTGATTAGAAGAATAAAGAGATGTTTTTGATCACTGAAAACCTTAATATAAACCCCACAGTTATTTCTATTAAATATTTCTTACAGATTAGTATAAATTGTGCAAATTCTCAGAGAAAGAGGTAGGAGAGAGAGCTTAGGGAAAGGAACATTTTAGCCAAAGTGTGCATTCTTTTTATTTCTTTCACTCTGGATCTGTTCAAATCCCATCTCCTACTAAGGGATTCAGTGCAGAACTAAAATATGATGACTTACTTGGCAACAGCAAAAAAAGAGCATTTACTCAAATGCAATAAAGATAAGCAATAAGTTTCAGTGATGCATATAGTATGCTCTCTGCTCGCCTGCTTGTTCTTTCTTTTCTCAGCAGAAGTTCAACTGAAAATACGCTCAAACAGCAATTTGCCAAATTAGCTAGTCACCTCGTTTGTGACCAAATCACACCCCACAGAGAGATGCTGAAGCCCAAGCTTTTGCCTCTTGGAATATATGCAATTTGAAGAGACTTTTTAACTTTACAAGTGAAAGGGTAGCCCGGCAAGTTCGTTAGCTGGAAATGAGATACAAGAATAATATTTGCACATGATATCCACAGATATTTTCCCAGTTATCATTGCTCCCTGAACTACTACACTCCCAAATATAGCCATGTAAAAAAAAATTTTTACTTTGTCCCTTTTTTCCCAACCAAGAAAGATGGTAAAATATTAAATGCTTATTAAAATCCTAAAAAAGAAAACTGTAGGAATAAATAAAAAGAAGAGATTACAATTTATTTATTTTTTTGAGATTACAATTTAGATAATATATTTACTGTATAATGTATGTATGATATAATGTATGTATTTGATATTTGAAACAATCAAGCTTTGCCCACAGAGACCTGGCATAATTCTACTCTTCCCCTTCCTCCTCCTCCTCTTCCTTCATCCTCTCTCTCTCTTTCTCTCTCTCTGTCTCATCATTCACAGTAGTTTGCTGCTATATCAGCTTGGAACCTATCACTATATCTAGACTTAATAGATGTAGTGTAGAAGTTTGGAGTGTTCTGTTTGGCCATTATTCAGCAAGTGTCAACCCGTTGGAGGACAAGTATCTTGCAAACTGAGCTATCAGGGATATGTGCAGTCCCAAAAAAAGAAAAACATGCTACACGAATCAAAAGTATAAACTATTCCCTGTTTTGAGATAGGTTTGTACAGTAGAATTTTAGGTGCTACCTTATCTTAATGTTTTAAACTCTATCTTTTGTCATACTTGTCTAATACCAGCAATATAAATATAAAAGAATTGATTCTAGCCAGATGCTGTGGCCCTCACCTGTAATCCCAGCTACTTGATAGACAGAAGTAGGAGGATCATAAGTTCAGGGCCAGCCTGAGCAACACAGTGAGATCCAATTAAAAAAAAAAAAATTCAGCTGGAGATATAGCTCAGAAGTAGAGGACTAGCCTAGCACCAAAAAAAAAAAAAAAAACAAAAAACCAAAAACAAAAACAAAGGAATGCATTCTTCCAATGGTGGTCTAGAGTAAAGAGTTTTTAGAAAAAAAAAAGACTTGTAGAATATATATATATGTATATATATATATATATTTCGGTTTTGTTGTTGTTGCTGTTGGCCACTCATGTCACTGCCCTCTACTTTTAGTAGGGTGACACTCGATTCTTAAAACCGTTTCTGTTTTATGCTATGGAAAAAAATCCAAATATTACCTTTTGGTTGTTTATTAAGATACTCCTGCTGGATTCTCCTGCTGGATTTTGCAAACACAAAGGTGTCCTTTCTTTTTGGAAATTTGACCTACAGTCAGAACATGTATCCTTTCCGGATTGTCTGTTTTAGTTATCTATGCCTGTGTAACAAATTACCACAATCTTAACAACTTAAAACAACAAGTGTTTATTGTCTCACATTTGTGAAGCACAGCAGTCCAGGTAGAGACACAGGGTCAAGTCTTCTGTTGAAGTCTTCAAGGCTGAGATCAAGGAAGCAATGCGCTTGGCTGCTGTGTGGAACATCCAGGCAAGAATCCACTACCACACTCACGCAGATTGTCGACAGAGTTGAGTGCTTGTGGTAGCAGGACTGAGGTTTCAACTTCTTCACTGGTTTCAGCAAGATGCTGTTGTCATCTCTGAGTTAGCCCACATTCCTCTCCACATGGCTCCCTCCATCAGAGAGCCAGCAATGGCACGATAAGTCCCACTCGTGCCTTGACTCTCTCTGACCTCCTATTATGCCACCATTTGGAGACACTCTGCTGTTAAAGGCTCATGTGAGCAAATGAGGCCTACTCAGAAAACCAGCCTTCTTTGAGGTCAGCTGTGAGGTGTGACATGTACCATCATCAGGATGATGGTTCATCTAATTCATAGTTTCCAGAAACTAAGGCAGGGCATCTCTGGGGACTGTTTTAGAAATACCTGTTTATTACTACTACTAATAGAGTTTATTCAGTGCTTCTTATGTCCCTGCCATGTGTGTTATATGGATTATTTTGTTTTATATTTACAATAACTCCATGAGGCAGGTACTATTGTCAATTCTGTTTTGGAATAAAGATACAGTTTTAGAGCAAGTAGCTTCTTTGTCCAAGGTGACAAACCGGCAAGTAGTGATAGGTTTCATCCTTAACCGCTACCTTAGTTTGTCATTAAATCCGGATCCTCCAGGAATAAACTTATAACATATCAAATTAAAGCCTATCTAAAAAAGTAGTTTCAAACTTATATTTCCTTAACATAATGTGATATTAGTTATAGTATTTCATGTTGACAAACAAGACTACTAAGTATGTTGCAAAGATATTTGCATTGTTTTAATTTTCAATAATAAGTAAAAGTTAGCATTCTTCAGAACCAAAATAGAAGCCACTGTCATTTCCATGACAGGCACTGTGGATTGGGTTTCTAGAAAAAAATGGTTATTTGTGCCCAGCCAAGGCCATGATCAGTTCTGTGTCTTTGCTTACATACTACAACAGGTATCACGTCTGACCTACAAGCAGACCATTCAGAGAAGGAGGGAGTCTCTCTTTAAGTGGGTGAGTTAGAAAAAGGCATCTTGTTTTGTGGGCTGACACTTGGGTAGTGAAATGTAGGCAAACTTTTGCCATCTCTCACACCCTTGGCGAGCCGCCCTCTGGGTGCACCACCTGACAATCGCAGCCTGAGACCACCTTGCACTGTGCGTGTTCTCAGAGCCCACCTTGCACACGGCAGTGCTCGTTTACAAAATTTAGACACGTGATACCATCTCTTGCTGAGTTCCTAAATTGCTGGCCTTCGGAGGATCAAATATCTGCCCAGCGGCTTCAGCTTCCATTAGATCAAATACTAAAGAGACCTGGCTAAGACTCCAGTGGAAATGTTTTACAAAGTACACTGTAACTAATGAAATAAATTCTAGGAGTATCAATTTAGGGATACTTTGCTGCTGTATCTTGATTATAATTCATATTAATCCTTTCCATTTTATGATTTCAGTATAGAAACACAGAAATTAGGGGACAAAACTCGGAAAAATAACCTTTTGTGTATTCATAAAGTAATTAGTTTACATTTTATAGCAAAGCCTAGGAAGTAAAACCCGAAGGACAGGAATAAACATTTATTGTGTACACAAGTCAACGATTATAAACACTGTTGTTCAAAAACTGGCTGATTTTTCACATTTAAGGTGGAATTTGTGAATGGCTGTGAACCACTCGTGTTTTACTCAGCACTCTTTAAAGTACTAAAACATTTTTTGTAATGCAGCCCTTTGGTGTCAGAATTTCCAAAGTAATAGGCCAAATTATTTTGTCTTGATAGAAAATAGTGTTTGTTTTCACTTTTATGGCATGAAGCATTAACACGAAAAAAAGCCAAATTTAAAAAGTGATTGCCTTAGAAAATTCATCTCTTTTCTTTAACACCACAGTTTGTGCCTTTCGTCTACAGTGTTTTGGTTCTGATTGCAAACTTTGCTATAAGAGTTATACATTTAGAATGTGAGTCGCTAGGGGCCTGGGTCAAAGTCCAGGCCGACAAATTGGTACTGCTGTCCACAGGGCAGCAATAAAAATGCAAAGCCTTGTCCTAACACCCAGTATTTGCACCTTTTTAAAGGTCTAATGTCTAAGAAATTTCTGATTGGATTTTTAAATTCTATTTTGCAATTGCTTTTTAGAAGCAGATAGTTTATTAGTTCTTATGTATTAAATTTTGGGAATGCCTCAGTATTCTCCCTATGTTATTGCTTAATTATGAAATAGTCCCAACATTGGTACAACATCAAAGATGCATTCTCTGAAATAGAAGAAACCCAAAATATTCTAGGATTTAAAAGCACAAAGTTAATTAGTTAGAAGATGTTACTCAGGTGAGCTTCTATTCTGTATTTGACAAACAAAACAAACCATTACTGGTGGCTTATGTTTTATGTCCCTCCATAGAAGCCATATATCATAAATTGTGATCCGTCTATAACCTTCATTTGTTGTGGTGGCTATTCAATAAATATTGATACTCAGACTATTGATGCAAAAGATCTGCCAGTTAAGTACCATCAAAGAAAGGCTCACAGATTAATAAGTCCAAAGTGCTGATGAAGTGTATGAACTGGTGCATGATTAAGGCGTCTGCTTCTTTATTTTTCTTAGGTCAGGTGAAGTGGGAATTTTGCAAATTTTCGAAGACAAAACTGTTGACCAAGATTCAGTGAACTTACCCAGATTATGTTTTTATATTTATTGAGTTAATTGGTTAGAAGTTAAATATCCATATTATACTATGTATAGTTTTAAATTTTGCCTTCTGTATATAAAATGCATTCCTTATATCTTTCTTTAGCTTTTAAGAACAGTTTTTCAATTCTGTGAATTTCTGTTCACGAAGCATTATATAAGGTCATCAATTCTCTTTTGAATATATTTTCTCTTTATTATTGCCTTTTAGGATTGTTTAGAACATCCATAAGTTGGTTTATTTCATGATGTAATAAATAATTTTATTCTAGCAAGAAAATTGGTAAACTGGTGAGACTCTCCTAGGGAAGGAAAAACATGATACAAAGCCCAGGTGTGACTTGAAAAAGTGTCAAGTAGCAAGCAATGAAGCTGATTATGATACGGAGTGGATGAACTAATTTCCAAGATTAGTAGATGAAAATATTTTTAAATAGCAAAAATATATGTTGAAAAGAAAACTGTTTTGTCTGAGAAGATAGCTATTTTTTCTTTAAAAGAGGATGCAGACCAGCAAAATAAAGATATAATGAGCAATAAGAAGGTTTTAGAAGCTACCAAAAGATTATTGGCAAGGGGACTCCCATAATGTGTCTGAGTTCAATTATATGAAAGAATGTATTGCAAAAAAGGAATAGAGATAGCTTTTATAGTTTCTAGATTTCAAAGTCATATCATTTTGCTTTTGAAAGAGATTTCACTAAACTATTACTCTATTTCATTATGTAGCACTTTAAATGACAAATGGTTAAAACAAAAGGAAATGCATATTGAAAATAGAGAGTAACTTCACATGCAGGTTTGACTTTTAACAGTCACCTCTAAAACCAACTAATTATCTTGATATTAGTTCAAAAATGGAGATACGACTGGTGTAGAAAATATTTAACTAGAGACATCATGAAATCTGCCTGTTTGATGATACAGAAATGGGCAATATTAAAGCTATCACTAGAAAATAAATTTTTCCAGATAAATCATCAATTCTGACATGAAGGAATTGTTAATTCTGTCCAGTGTTTAGAAAGATGTTGAAAAATCTCAAAATCTTACCTGCAGTTTCTTTTGCATACTAGTTTTTCACTCTGTTTTTCTTATTGTTTTGGGATTGTCAGTGTACAGTAGTGACAAAAATCACAGCCTCTGACAGATTAGTCTGACATGGTCCTTTCTCATTGAGAAACTTTTATATTAGGAACGAATACTGGTAAATAGAAAAACTCAAACTTGAGGCTAACTGCTAGGCATGGTAGCTTTGTGATTTTGCTAAAATTGTTAAAATTCTCTATGCCTTAATTTGCTTACCTTTAAAATTGAAGCGATGTTAATCCATGCCCCTAGAGTTGAAGACAGGATAAAATAAATTAAGACGTGAAATGCATGAAAATGCCTGGCACAAAATAAGTGGTGTATGTGTTGTTATCTCTTATTAGTATTAGTATTATTGTTAGAAAAGAATTTGAGAAAACCACTAAGTTTCCCTTTTAAAATGTGATTAATAGAACCACTTTTTTGGGGGGATGCTGGGGCTCAAACTCGGGGCCTTGAGGTTACTAGGCATGCACTCTACCACTGAGCTGAATCTCCGGCCCCAGAATCACTTTTTTTTAAACCTACTCCTAACCATATAATGAGAACAAAATAAATTATAGATGAATTCCAACAAATTTAAGAACTCTGAAACAATGAAAATGTAGTTTCTCCTAATTTAGAAATTCCTCTTTCACGTGGAATTGCAATCACCATAGCTCACTTATTTTCTCGCTCCACAGACAGTTATTGACCACGTAATGTACGCCAAACATTATTCTAGAGGCAAGGGATGTAATAGAGAATAAACATCACCCTAAGAAATGGAAACTGTTAAGTTTTCTTTGTCCTAGAGTATGTGACTTATGAGGATAATCCTGTGTAGGTTCTTATGATGTGGCTCTTGAGGAAGTATGAAGGCAGAAGTACCTAATAAATGAAAAACAAAGTATAAAGGTAGGCAAGTGGTTGAGGATTTAGCTCAGTGGTAGTGCACTTGCCTAGCAAGGCCCTGTGTTCGAACACTAGCACCCCCCCAAAAAAAAATCAACAGAAAATAAAGGTAGGCAAGGTTGCCACAAGGGAGCTGGGAGGGGGCCACAGCTCCCTTGGAAATTTATTTTAAAAGTCATCTCAGTCCTATAACACTGATGGAAATAAACTTTTCCTTTTCTACTCCCTCTTTTTCTCATCTTCTGTGGTCCAGAACAGATTTATCTAATATGCTCCCAGTGGTTTTGTCCTAGGTTGACTAAGTGGGTATTCACAGATCGAGCGATAGTCTTAGCTATGATACAGAAACGTTATTTCTACTACAAATGTTAATGTTCTAAACTACCTTCTTGCAAATAATGCTTGGGAGTGTAATTCATTTCCCTGTTGGCATCAGTATTTTTTATTATGGCTGTGATAATTTTTTGCTTCTGATGAGTGTCATGAATTCTGTAGAGTAGATGTTAAAGTTTTCGTTTTCTTTCTTTCTTTCCTTCTTTCTTCCTTCCTTCTTTTCTTTCTTTCTTCTTTCTTTTTTTAAATTTGGGGTGCTGGGGACCGAACTCAGGGCCTTGTGCTTGCTAGGCAAGCACTCTACCATTGAGCTAAATCCCTAAGCCCATTTTCATTTTCTTCATGTGTCTTACACTCAGTTTTTTTCCTGGATAGTTATTGAGTAGGTTAAAGGTAGTAATTTTATTTTCAATTGAGTTCCAAAATGTCTTAAAGAACAACAAAAGATGGATGGTTCGTACTTGAAAATAAATCAATTTGCCAGAATAGTATATAGTTTCAAGTTGGAATGAAGTTGCAGATAATCTAAACCAGAGACTAAAAGAGAGAAACAGTCTACCCTTTCTTCATAATGTGCTCGCGCAATGGGTCAGTAAATGACATATGTTAAAATATAATCCTGTCTACTTAAAAAAAAAATGCCAGTGATAAATGAAACACAAAAGGCTAATTGTTCTTCTGGGCCTAAAAAGAATGGACTGGAAAATTCTAGTTAGCAAATTTGTTTTGATCTTTTCTTTCTTTTCCAAAGTTTGGACTAACTTTGTTGTTTCCCCAAAGTTAGTTTTACTTGGATCTACCACTGCCTGAAATGGTGATTCAAGTAGCAGAAAATGAAAATCCTTTCACAGACTGAGTGAGATAGTATATTTTTAAAAAAAAGGTAAAAAGGACACGAGGAAGATTGTAATCTTAAAATTGTACTTTTAAGAAAAACTGCAGCTTCAAAACACAAAGTAATCCAAAGTTACAATAACTTTTCCCTTTCTGGGAAACTCATAAAAACAAAACAAACAAACAAACAAAAAAAACCAAAAAAACTAATCCTCTAGACTGTGTCCACACTTCCCCCCTGTAAATTGAGTCTGGTGTTTCTTCTGCAGACTTCCATCTTGAAAGAAGCAACGCTATTAAACAGATATGAAAACGTCAAACACTTGCAAAAGGTTTACATTCTAACCTGGCTCACTGATAGATGGGGGTGTACACTTTAGATGTCCTGAGGACGCCCCCAGCCACAGACCACAATGTACCTCCCTCTCAAGGGACCACACTCTATTCTCTCTGCGTGTGGATCTCTTTAATTCTGTGCCTCTCCTTGGCATGTCCTTCAATTCTTTTCTGTGACATAAGTCAGTGAATTTATAACCTTCCCCTTGGATATTGTCAGATGAGGACCCCACCTCCTCTTTGGTGGACTGCCTTGATCTCCGTCCATTGATATAACAAAAAACAAACCATAAAACGCCCAAATTAAGATGCAAAAATCTCATTGCTTGCCAAGAAAGCAGTGGCATATGATGTCCGCTGTCTAGCTATTCCAGACTTAACCACCGATAAAATAAAATCAAGTTTTCTTACATAAGAGCTTATTTTAGAAATATTTCAGTGCCATCATTGGCTTCCTATAGAATTTCCCTAGTGCTGTTTGACATTTGCTTTCTGCTACTAGACTCGTCCTTACCATGGAGCTCTGAGCCAATTTTGTGGAAGAGCCTGGGGTCTTATATCTGTCTTTTTGTGTTGTTGCTTCCAGATCATGAACATTGCAAAATTTTTTATATATGCATGTCTCCTACACCTTTTATTTGATTTATACTTTAGGAGTTGGAAAACTCTCAAAAAACAAGCTGCTGTTTTACTTATCTCTATCCCTGGTTTCTCCAGCATCTGATGAGAGGATAGAGAGAGTGATCTGGATCAGATATTTGCCACCTTTGTGCAAAAAAAAAATCTCTACACTCTTTTATGGCTTTATGCTTGTTCATTACTTTTAGCATTGTGTTAGAGTCTTTCCCAGTATATATCTGCCTGACCGCTGAGAAATTTAGTGGAGATGTGAGTAAAGAAAGGAGGAAGGTTGTGTGTGTGTGTGTATGTGTGTGTATTTCAGTACTTGTGTGTGTGTATGTGTATGAGACAGAAAGAGAGAGAGAGGCTGAGAGAGACACAGAGAGAGACAGAGACAGAGAGAGAGAGGGAGAGAGAGAGAAACATACATGCTGCAGTGGAGGTATTTAAAGCCAATTTGAAGAAATGTGTATTTTGAGTTGGGAGAATGCAGGCTCTACAAGACAAGAAAAGGATGGAAAATAAAGGTGGTGACAGAGTTTCAATGATCAGTTGTCTCTTTGATATTTTATCTAGGTTCTGGGTGCTTTGAAAGTGCTTTGAAAGACACTGAACCCCAAATTTCCTAGTGTCTTCATGCAATGTTCTCATTACCAGAATTTGTTCTAACATGTTTTGTTGGAAAATAGCCTCAGAGAATAGAGAATGTGGGCTGAGATTGCATTTTCCCAATGCCAAATACAACAGTTGAAATGTTCAACATGACAAGATGGAAATAATAAAATAACCACATTTGATTGGTTTAAAAGGAACTGCCTTGTATGATGTCCATTGTTATTTGTGCTTTTTGTGATTTCAGACATCTGTATAAAAGATGATGTATTACCTATTAGCTATGGGCTGATTTTCCCTGTGATTTCATCTTTATATTCTGACTAAAATTTCTCAGCCATGACTTACAAAAAGTGCTTGCTCATGTGCTGTGTCATTCTTTGTCCTTATTTCAACAAATACTGACTAGGCACTTACGTGTTTTAGGAAACATATCAATTGCTAAAGATATGATGGTGAATGCAAAGTGCTGCCTTTTAAAATCATGTAGTATGAGGAAGGTGGGTATTAAAACCTATGTTACAATATTGGAATTTTTAATAGCCATTATGATAGGCCTAAAAAAATAAATAAGGCTTGTGAAACATGTAACAGTGGGAAACAAAGTTAATCTTGGGAGCCAAAAAAAGACTTTCCTGGCAAGGGTCAAAGGGTGAAGTGAGACACTGATGGTCCCAGCAGTGGGAAAAAGATGTGTGAAGAACCTGGTGCATGTTAACCATCAATTTGCAATAAATATAGACTTGTCAGTGTGTAAGTAATAGTACATAGGCCTCTTAACTAGTCACCCACAATGGTGGCATCTTACATGACTGTGGTGTAATATCTAAATCTGAAAATTGACGGTGGTATTATACTAGAAACTAGACTATGGTCTTTCTTCAGTTCCATTGTCATCGTTTTTCACATGTGATTCTGTGTGCGTCTGTATGGGTGCAATTCTATGCAGTTCAGCTTCAGGCAAAGATTCATGTAATTACCACCACAGTCCAACTACAGAACTGTCCCAATGTCACAAGAGATTTCCCTCATGGTTGTCTCGCATCTCTTCTCTATTTCTTTCATGTTTTTCCACATCTTTGTCCCTTTTCTTTGGTAATCATTAATCTGTTCTATTTTCAGTTTTGAAATTTCAAGAATGTTGTATAAGTAGAATTATACAGTATGCAGCATTTTGAGATGAGCTTTTTTCATTATGCTTCAAGCCTTTAAGATCCATCCAAGTCGTATGTTATCAACAGTCTGTTACTTTTTATTGCTGAATAGTATTCCACTCTATAGATTCACCCAAGTTGAATGACTCACTCACTGAAGAAAGTTTGGTTTATATTCACTTTAGGACTATTACAAATAAGGCTATGGTGAACATTTGCATACCCTGATGCATTTTAAAGAATGAGAAAAAGGCAATTCTGGCTCACAAAAAGAGGTTTGTTGGGGGCCCAATTACACAAAGTCACAATTCCTTTCTGGATATAGTATATAAAAGTATAAAAATGAATGACTAAGTAAGAGGAAAATGAATGTAAACATGGAGTGTCTTAAGGACTCTGACTACTGGTGTTAGATATACAGATAGCTGCCTTCTATTTTCCATTTTTTAATCTAACTGTTTGCACATAATGTGGCGGTCATTTTTGAGCACTAGCTTACAGATGGATTGGGGGTACTCTCTACTTGAGATAGCTCATTAAAACATAATTCTAAAAACAGGCTTATAAAAACTTCCTTCCCTCTGTTCACTTAGAAAAAACTTATATTTAGCATAAGAATTTTATTGGAAGTACCAAATTGAAAGCTACCAGCTGAGATTCTGCAACTTAAAGAAGGTTTTGCTTAGCGGTGTGTGGATTAAGAATGTAGAAAAACCAATTGAGAAAAGATGAGCATACCAGGTTTCTTTAAATAAGCAAGTAGGGCTTAATGGGCTCGGAGAATTCCGGCCAAGTCAAAGGTTCTCCACCAAATACAAGGTGAGAGGAAAAAACCAAGGAGATTGTAGAATCAAATCAGTCCTATCTGATTGAACTCAATTTATCAACGCGATTGTTCTTAGAAGGTATGTTCATCCAAACCTCATGAACTTTTTCTGTCTGTGTTTTTGATGCCCCTAGAATGGCACCTCACCACCTTGAAGGACACCAGTTCTTTAGGATAGAGTCTGGGGCTCGCCCTTTCATGAAGCCTGCCATCCCACTAATACCTGCCTTCTCTGATGCCCTGTTATAATACCGGGATCACATTGCTTAATACTTCATGAATGTCAAATTGCCACATGTCTTAGTCATAAATGCCCAGACAAATCTAATTCATTTAAATGTAAATGTAAAATAACTGTATTAGTTACATTTCTAGAGCCAATGGTTTGCAAGAGAGTAGATTTAATGCAGGACATTTAGAAATTACAACATTCACCCATAAGCCAAATGCAGGAAGAGTGAGGAACGTCTATCTATACACTGGAGACTCGAAAGATCCAATCAAGGGCTGGGAGCCCACAACAATGTCCCGTGTATATCCGTGCGTTCACTAAAAGGCTGAAGGAATCGGTACTGGAGCCAGGATATGACACTTGCCACAGAGATGGAGACCAGAGCTCCCCTAAAGTGAACAGCAACCATCCCCAAAGACAGCAAGGCCCTGAGCTCCTTCTGCGACGAGAACAGCTGAGCTCCATTCTGGAGAACTGGCCACAGTAGAGCTTCTCCTGGGAAACAGCTGACCCCCCTCTTCTACTCCTGTTCTCCTTTATGTTGTGTCAGCAGCAATCCTCAGGTGGATCTTCTATGCCCGGAACCACAGCAACTCAGTGCAGGTGGGCGTACCTGCTCAATTTGGCCATATCAATGTGCCGCAATAACAAAATATAAAATTTGGAAAATGAGAGAGGAAGGTGGGATGGAAAGATCCATATTATCTTTATCCATGTCATTTTTTTCAAAAATTGTCTGATGCAGTGGTAATAATACCCAGTCTTTTGGAGGGCGAGGTGAAACACTCAAGACAGGTATGGTGAAGCCTTGGTTTATGAACTTAATTTGTTTTCTGATTTTGAGAAAGATGGCTGCATTTGTGTTTGTGTAGGGAAGATGGCTGTGGTCATGTTTGTCACCCAATGTCGAGTTTGTAAACAGAAGAAAAATTTTGTTGAGTCTTTTTGCTTGTGAGTCAAATTGTTTGCAAACAGAAGCATTCATGAATAGAGGTACTACTATATTTTCCTTGGGACTAGTCTTTCAGAAAACCCATTTAGACTGGAGATTGAGCTCAGTGGGAGAGTGCTTGCCTAGCAAGCACAAGGCCCTGAGTTCAATCCCCAGCACAAAAAAAAAAAAAAGAAAGAAAACACATTTAGATTCTTAAAAGCTTTTTTACATCCATAGGTCCAATAAATCTACTTCTATGAATCTCTGCTAAGATAATTGGTAGAAGTGTAGACAAAAAGTCACATATAAGATTATTCGTTGCAGCATTATTTCTGATATAAAAATGAAAATAAGCTAGTGGGAATTTAATAAATGTATATATTTATTTGCAGAAATTGTGTATTGGAAGAATAATGACATCAGAACATTCTAATGCTATAGTATGTAAATGGGAACATAGAGCTCACATGATCATATCTATCTATCTATCTATCTATCTATCTATCTATACATACCCTGTTCAAATCAGTCAGAATCCTGGATTCTAATCCTTGCTCTTTTCTCTTCCTCCTTATTTCTTCTGTCAACATTTTAACAATAAACTGTTTGCATTAGGAAACCTGGGGATTGAATCTAACATAAACTTTGATTAATTTTTAAAAAGTAGAAGAAAATATTTTTAACACTAAGCACATGCAAATCTAAAAACTTAGAAGTTAATATTTTGTCAGTTATTCAGTATAAATCATTATTGCTATGGCTGTTGGAAGAAATTTCTACTGATCAATCTGCAAATTATGCCATCTATGTCATTTCCATATAAAACAACATTATTCTTGCAAATTTCTTTGAAAATAATATTGTACGTGGTTTTTATAACTCTTGTTCAGCCTGAATGTGTTTGAGTGATACTGGAAAGTCTTTTTAGCTTTCAGAATCTCAGTCTCCCTGTCTGCAAAATGAGCATAAGCAGCTTGTCATCCTTTGAGGGCTATTAACGTGTGTATATGAATCATGTTCATAAGTTTTTAATAATAGATGACAAATTTGAAGTGTATCACCTCTAATGACTCACCAAGATACAGAATTTTTGAGTATGTGGTTTCCTGACATCTATTTTTTTCTCCTGCTATGTTGTTTATCCCTTTGTAACTGATGGCTTATTTTTTGCTGAATTCCTTCCAGTTTGCCTTACTGAGTACACATGCTTAGGGATAAAATGAGGTCCTACCAAACTGGCAAAATGTTTCTTCAAATAATGCATAAATATGTAAGGTAGAGTACATGTTTCCCAAAACAAAACTGTGAAGTTGTGAATAAGTTTCTCTGACAGTTCTTCTCTATTTGGAAAGCAAAGCAGTGATGTGGATGATTATGGTTTTGATAGATGACTGAAAATACAATTCTGTTTCTTCCATTAAAAAAGAAAAACATAAAAAGCCATGACTGTTGGTATTTAAGTGAATGGAATATTCTGACTCCTGGAACTGAGATGTATATAAAAATTAATTAAGATAAACTAGTTTAACTTTTAAATTTATTTATCAAAACTGGCAAAAAAGTTTAATGAAGTAGTCTGGGGATTATTTTTTCACAGAGGTTTGCAGAATATATTTCTAAAATATGTGGAACAATAAAAAAAGCAAAAAATTGTATTTGGGGGCAGAGCTACACGATGAGAAGATAGAGGGTAGAGTTTGAAATGGGCTAGATCTTCTAAAACTGAGACAGTCAAAGAAATGAGAATCATAATCTGAAATTTATAGTACAATTTATGTAGCAAGAATCAAGAGATATAGCCCAAGTAAATATATTTACCCCATTTATTAAAAAGTTGATATAGAATATCTGAATTTTGACCTGCAAAAAGTTTCACCACATATGAGCTACGTAGTAGATACATTTTCTTTCATTAATTAGTAGTACATTTTATTTTGGCATCATCACTTATTCCTGCATCTTAAAAGCTTTTTTTCCCTTTGTTTCCTCTCACTTTGTATACTGTATGCAAGTATACAAAATTTGAAATGTATTTTAGCAGTTTGCATTATTGTAAAGCTATAAAATAAAAAATATGATCACTAAATATTTTTTTAATGGGTCTGGTGTTCTTCTATATACTTATGTTAACTCACTCTTAAAATGTCAAATGAAACTCAAAAATCTGTTGAGTTCCAAATGTAGAACTATTAATTTTATGGTCTAATATCTGATTAAATTTAACTGCTTCTAAGAGTGTATAGGTTCTACACATTAGAGGGTCTGACTTTTTAATTCCATCATTTTAAGTGCAATTGAATTCCATTTTGCCAAATATGATAATGTCC
Source organism: Hystrix cristata (assembly GCA_004026905.1). Lineage (NCBI taxonomy): Eukaryota > Metazoa > Chordata > Mammalia > Rodentia > Hystricidae > Hystrix > Hystrix cristata. The sequence goes on from PVJO010000039.1 coordinate 205,178, forward strand.
TGGGGGAGGGAAACAGAGAGTAATAAAACAACTGAAGATGTTAGAAGGCTCAGTGAATTCTAATACATAGCACTTGGGGTACTAACTAAAATATTTCCCTGACTTCGGTATCCATGGACTGGATAAGAGAATATACAAGTGAAAAGGAAGCATTTTCACTGGATAGACCTAATTGAATAGTGTGTCTGGATACTAACAGGCTGTCGGGTGGGCTCTGAGCGTGGGTAGCCTGCAACGAACATTTCTAAGGTTATTTCCCGAAGGTGGGCTTTTGAGGTAATGGCATTCTTGGTCTGAAAAAATGGACACTGTCAAGCTACACTGAAGACTCTTGTGAATCCTGCTGACTAGTTCACTAAACAGAACTGGCAACTGACTCTTAAAATAAAAGTTCTGGATGGCTTTCCAAGCAGAAGGAAGGGTGCTGAATGACACTTAAATACACAAGTGAGAAGGTAGAGGTGAGCTCCGAGGGCAGGGATGTGTTCGTGAATAGTTTATGGAAAAGGAACTAGTTACAAGACCCGAGATTGCATTCTGGAGAATTTGTTCACCACTAAGTAAATGGTGGAACGCCCAGCCCCATTCTCAAAAAGGAAGAATTTTGGATATTATTTATATATAGATGGTAAAACCTTTGAAAATAATGTAGTCTCTAAGGGAGATCACTCCACTGGACTACTGCACCTGTTCTTTTCTTTAGTTCAACTCTTGGCACCATGTGAGACTTTTGAAAAAATTTCCTGAGGATTCTTTTAAATAGGAATATTAACTTCCATTATTTTGTCTTTGAGTATTTGTTGCCTCCATAAGTAATTTGAGATTTATATTATGTATATAAGAAAATACCTGGAGTTCCTCAGAAGAAATACAAAAAAGGATAGTAGATATTTAGCTATTTAAGAGATATAATTGGGTATCTTCTATTTACTATTTTCCAATTTTTTCATAATAAATACATCCCAAAGTCTAAATGATAATAAATTATCTCATTAGTCCTTTATTTTATTTGGATATAATTAAATAATTCAAACATTCAACCAGAGATTTAGAGAGATAAAATTTTGTAACATGCACTGTATTCTTAGGTTTTAAAAAATCAACATAAGTTGTTAGTATTATAAGAACTTGGAGTTCACCTTTAGGAATGGATTTCCTGAAAAAGTAAAAGAAAATATAATGTTTTAATGTCAAATTTCTGTGAGGATAATACTAGCATGCATGATATTGTTAATCACATGGTAACATATTTGATTTTTCTTTTAAAATGTAATCTTAATTGCCACTAATTTCTATATTTTAGTTCTTTTCACTAAAATTAATGTCTTATAGGTATTATAATTTACTTACCAATAATTATAATAATTTTATTATTCACCAGTAACTATGTAGCATATGAAAAAATTGTTTAAAATTATCTCATTTATAAAATATACTTTAAAAGAATTTCTAATTTCTTTCATAAATTCGAATGTTTGCAATGAAAATTTAAGGTATGTTAGTAAGTTTCTTCTTGTCTAATTTAGGGAAGAAACAATGATAATGTTGTATGTTTCAAGTCCTTTTGACAATGGTTCTTGTGTGCTTTTCCATTATTCTTTATGGAAAAGTGACTGATTTAATAAATTGAATTTTAAATGATCCTAATGCAGCATCTACATAACTTTAAAATGACTATATCAGAGCCAGAAAGTAATAAAAGATTCATAAACTCACAGTGACATTATGCAATCAACTCTTTACATTTGTGTAGTTCAAAGTATGGTAATTTAAGAAAGCTCTATTTCATGAGAAGATCAGATAGAAAAAATAATAGGAAAAAAGAGAAATTGGTTTCTGGTAAAAAATGTTAGTAGATAATGACAGAAAAATAACTTTAAGAATAATTTTCTCCTTAGGACATAGTATCAGAAATTATGTCTGTAAAGTATTTATGCTAGGAGCAATTTTCTTTCATTAGTAACAATAGTAACAAAAATTGGCAACCGATAGTACTATATCAAAACAGCAACAATGAACTCATGTAGTGTATATTAGAGTAAATGTTTTGATTAAGTCTTACATAAAGTTAATGTGTAAAGTAATTCTTTAAAAAACATTTCATTTCAAATTCTAGAATTTTCATTTTTCTAGTGTCTGTTTTCTGAAAGAGGGGTAGTAGGCAAAAAGAAAGGGTGGATGGGAGGGAGGAAGGAAAAAGGAAGGATTAGAAAAAGAAGAAACATAACTCAGTAGTAAATTATATAACTCGGGGATTAAGTGCACTATCTATATATTATCTTTACTAAGTCAAACACTATTGATAACAAACCTTCTTTAGCCATATATACCATCTGCTAACGGACATGTCTTCCTAGCCCTGTAAGGAGCAGCATTTTCCAAACTTAATTCATCACTTCTCCTCTTACCCCTCTGTATTCCCTACTTCAAGTACTATTTCTAGACCTACCAGGCTAGATACACAGGTACCTTTACTGATACTTATCTTTGCTCCAACCACTTCTTTCTATTGGCTTAATCTCAAGTCAGCTTCATGGTATACCATCGACTGCCTTGAATTTCTTACTGGTCATGGGAATCTCTGGCTGAAAAACTTGCAATTTCTCTCCAGCTATGAAAGTCTTAGAAGGCATCCTTCCCTAAAATTTTCTCTCTGATTTAAAAATAGATCGAAAATCTATTGTTTAGTGTCACCACTTACATCAATTATCTCGCTGGCTTCTATATCTGCGTGTGCGGCTTATCTTGTAATTCTGTGTTATGGAGGCGGTTTGGTCCCCCAAGCCTCATAAACCAGGCTCTACCAGCTTTCTCTCCGGCAGCTTTCTGACCTTGCTCAGCCTTCAAAGAATTGAAGAGACGTAGGACCTTGCTCTTGATTAGGCTTTGGTTTAAGGGAAAGTTGTGGCTAGTTTAATCTTCTACCCAGACTACTAAAACTTCCCCCACAGCAGCAATGAGGCTGTTTTGCTTTCTTACCATTAGTGTGTTCACTGGAGTAGTGCTTTTAATTTCCTTTAAGAAATTTTCCTTTGCAGGCACACCGTGGCTAACTGTTTGGCACAAGGGGCTAGTGTTCGGTTTATCTTAGCTGGCGACCTGATTTCCTCACTAAGCTCAATCATTTCTAGTTTTTTATTTAAAGTGAGAACTGTGCAACTCTTCTTTTCACTTGAACACGTAGAGGCCGTTGTAGGGTTATTAACTGAGTTAATTTTAATATTGCTGTATCTGTGGGAAGAGGGAGGCCCAAGAAGAGGAGGGTGTGGGAATAGCTTAGTGGAGCAGTCAGAGCTCAGGAAACATTCACGGATTAAGCTGGCTGTCCTCTGCGGTCGGGGTTGTGGCTTTCCAAAACAGTGACAGTAGTAACACCCGAGGTCACCAATCACAGATCTAACAACAATTAAAAACTCCGAAACGCTGTGAGAATGACCGGTGTGACACAGACACGAGGGAGACGTGTGCTGTTGGAACATGGTGCCGACAGATGTGTTTGGTACACACTTCCCACAAATTTGTGAACAATGATTTTTCTGCCAAGCGCAATAAAGCAAAGCCTTAAGAAAATGAGACACGCTTGTAAAATTTTTCGGTAATCTATTTTTTTTTCCTGGGTGGCCTACGGCTCCTTTCTTTGCTTAATGGATTTCTACTAGTTCTTCAAGATACTTTATAGTCAGTTCCCACAGCAGTCAAGAAAAACGAGTATCGACGTCACACAGCAAATTCATTTTCTTATTTGAAAATATTTGCCTCCCTCACTGGAATGGGTGTCACATCACTGATCAGGAGCTGTGCTTTGGGAGGGTAGAACAGTCTTCTAGTGGAAGTGGTGAATATAGCAATGTATCTTACGTATTTTATTCACAGAATTCCATAATTTAACTTTCTCAAAATTGTATTATGGGATGAAGTCCCTCACTCTTCGCACCTTGTGAGGACACAGTTGGAAAGTGTCCATTGACCAGGAAACTGCTCCTCACTTGCCACCAAATGTACCACTGCCTTGATCTTGGGACTTCTCAGCATCCAGAGCCATAAGAAATAAATTTCGGTTGTTAATAAGATACCAAGTCTGGGTTATTCTGTTCTGTACCTGAACAGACTAAGACTTACAGCATAGCCCCGGGTTTAGATTTTAGTATCTCAGCCTTTTGCAAAAAAATAATCTGTAAACTCTTTTATTTCAATGAGTCACCTTAAATAGAAGAGTGTATATGATGTCTTGAAGGTGCTCTGCTCCCGGGCTTGCTTCCCATGATCTTTACCTCCTGGAGCACACCTGGGGCTCACACTTCGTGCCACATATTCCCTCTGGTTGCCTCAGCACATAATAAAAGGTGGAGGCTGGAGTTTGGGCTCTCTATCTTGTGCCAGGGTGGGAACTCTGTGATCTGAGATGCTAGATGGCACTGAAAGGTGCTGTGCTGGTCCAAAATCTTAATTTTATGGAAAGAGGCTGCTGACTTGTCTTATGCCATCCAGCTAGTTAACAGCAAAGCTTGGTCTAGAGCTCATGTCTTTTAAAACCCAAGTTTTTAGATGAGGTGATGAAGATTATAATTGGCATCTTGGAGAAAACTCTTGCCTCCACTGCTTATGTGATTACATCTTGGTCACTACTACATTATGGATTAAAATCTCTCTTTCCGAGCTGTTATCTCCACATCAAAACTGACTTGCCTAAATTTAGTATATAAAAAGGAGAATTCATAAAAGTGTATTTCCTCACACATAATGCAAAATTAAGGCTCTGGCAATTTTTCCCACCTCATAATTAGTTGCTTGAGGTTTTTACAGACTTAAATGAAGGTATGATGTTGGAAACCAGGAATATCAAATCCAAGAGAATGTTAATTATCTTCAATTTTAAGACAGCTGTGTTAGTGACAACGACTTCAGGGAAGAGAAGAGCTACTTGGTCAGTGCCCAGAACTAACTGTGGAAAATAGTTGAGACTCTATTAACAAAAGCCAACTTGCAAGCTGGATGTGGGAGTGGAAAACGGTAATCCCAGTGCTCAGGAGGCTGAGGCAGGAGAAGTGCCGAGAGTTTAAGGTCAGCCTGGACTACACAGAGTTCAAGGCCAGTCTGAATTATATAGTGAGACCCTGACTCAAAAAACAAAAAAAACAAAACAAAACTAAACAAAATTTGAAAAAGCCAACTTGCAGGTCACAAGTACTGTAATTTCTTAAAGAATATCTATTTATTCACCAAAAAACTATATGGAAATACTATTATAGCTCAAGAACAGTTGAATATTTTTGCACCACACCTTGTAGACTGTGGGGATTTTGCACAAGATAAAGATTTTTTAATAGACCAACTGACCCAGCATTAGAATAATCTAAGGAGAAAATACAAGCATGAATGAGCAATAAGGAAAGTAAAGTCTACCTATTTAGTTCAACTGAACTTCTTACTTGTTTAATAACATACTAAAAACAAAACACACACTTGAAAAAGCACACACACACAGCTGCAGAACAAGGCTTTCAGCAAATGCTCATAAGCTGAAATTTTAGTTCAGACTATAAGGAAATCCAAGGGAGTCAATAAAAAGAATTGCTTCCTTCAAATTTAAAGGAGAAAAATACACACACTCTTTTGTATGAGCACCGGGTTGCAAATGTGATTAAAACAGAACAGTTTTCCATGGCTCAGTTGAGAAATAGATTTCTGAGTTGTCATAGGTATGAAACCAATGTTGTGCCAGCGAGTAGTTCCACCCCCGGCAACCTTGATGAACTGAGCAAGATCAAGGCCAGACAGTAATCCCTTGAAGCACTGATGATAGGCACATTATGGTTAAAGGACACAAATCACCCTTGGAATCACAATGCAGGTACACACACGGGATGGAAGAATAATGTGATTCAAGCTAATTTAGGACTGTGCCAAGCAGGAAGAGAAAGTCCTTTGGGCATTCAAGAAGAACATTTAGACAAAGCAAAACAAGAAGGGGAATTTGTGGTTAGCAGGAAGCTGTTGCTCATTTATATTTTACTGAGGATTTAAAATGTTGGGCAAAGAAATCTGTCTGTAGCAAGCAGAGACAGAAGTTTGGAATGTATGTTTTATAACTGAAATAATCAACTAGGAGAAAAAATAAGGATCAAGCCAGTGAAAACGGTGTTGTTTTGGGGGTTGGAAACATTCACATATTTTGTGTTTCTTGTATCTCTTTGTGATATCTCATATGAGTTAGCACTATTCTATATTAATCAAGTGAATCCCTTCCAATTACAGATTGCCATGAAAAACCATGAGACATGACATTTTACTAAATGGGAGATAGTATTGATCTAATAAGAGCCATTGAATAATAGAAGGGGGCCCTTTTTAATTATCTACTCCTTCCAGCAAAGTTGAGTGAATATACTGGTGAGAGATGGAAGAAATAATTGAATTTTGTAGTTTCAGATAACTACCTAGTTTCAGGCATATACGTTATGATTTGTTAATAGACTCATAAATATTTTAGCTGTATACAGACCCACAGGACAGTGCTAAAAATTGTTTAGGATATTTTTAGTAAGAGTTCTTCATGAACTCTTTCTAAAGAGTTCATGAGTTTATCTACATACCAGTGACAATAGTGCAAATAAATGCATAAAAGTAGATAAAACTTCATAGGCCACAAATCTAATGATGTTCATCAAATGTAAGTGCTTTTGGTCCATTGGAAATGTGGAAGAGATGTGCTTGCAATGAAAGGATAAAAGAAAATACCTTGTATCTTATGATGCAGTCGGTTCTGGGTGCTAGCAAAATGTACTGAAAATTCTTTAATTTATGTAAGAAATGAATTTGTCTATTTATTTATATCATCTACTCATCTCTCAGGGGCAAAGACTTAAAGTGAAATGATCATAGGAAGAGGGTAGTAAGCATACGTGTGACGGTCCTATCTTCAGAGACGCAACTGTGATTCACTCCAAGTGTATACAAGAAAAGAAAAAATGGTTAGTAAGTGTTCCTTAAAAAATTAGAATGAAAGACTTTGCAATTCGAAGAGAAGATCTAACACATGAGGTGTACGGCAAATTTAAAAAATAATACGGTGTCAGGCAAGTCTGGCATACACAAAATGACAACTGAAAAAATAACTTTGACCAAAGAATGGAAGACATAACTTGTAGGAAAAAAAGAAGGTAAGGTGGGATTCTGGAGAAATTTGTATCTGAATAGGAGCTAGAGGATTATATATGAATTATAAAATTGAGTTTATTTATAGGCCAAAATTATTTTTTGTATTGAAGTGAAAATTGCTAAAATATTTTTATTATATCCATCCTAGAGCTAGTATAATTTAGTCATTAAAATGACCAAAATAAACAGATAACAAAACAGTGAGCACATTTGTTGGAATACATTGATGATCAAATTGAGAAACGATACATAGCATCCATTTGTTTGTTCAGCCATCACTCAACAAATATTAATCAGCTGCAGTTTGCAATACATCAGGGCAAGTAGTTACTCTGCAAAATGCCAACTGAACACAGACCGCTGTTAAAATTTATCCTGCACAGATATTGTGCAAATCCATTGGAAGTGCTGAAAAGAAGGCGAATCAGCCTCAGAAAATGCCATGACTGCAAAAGCAGATTTAATTGGGAACTGGAAATAGAAATTGAAAAACAAAACAAAACAAAAAAGCAGGGAAGAGTTTTATTTGGGTGCTTTGTTATCTATCAGTATTCTCAACTGACATATAGATATTGGGTGTGGGAAAGATTAAAGGCTGATAATAAATGTCTGCTTATTATGATATGGTCATGCAACTTGTCTTCTAGCCAGGTGCAAAGTGAAGGACTGAAGCGAATATAGAAATTGACTTACTAGATATGTGCATTGATTCTGCGAACATTCTTTTGAGCTCCTGCGATTTTGCAAGCACTGTCTAGGCACCAGGCTTCTGAAATGGACAAAGCATGCTCTCTACTACCAGTGAGGTGGCCACATATAAAGTAGATAAATGGCAAGAAACTGGAGGAAGCCTCATGGAAAGTGGAATGTAGGGGATGTAGGGTAGAGGGTCTCTAAATCAGATGAAGTGAGAGGCAGACTAAATGAGGAAAGAGGCTCAGACTCCAAGAAGGGAGAGTTGTGTAATTGGTTATCGGCAGTGTCAAATTCTGTACATAGGTCAAGGAGCATCACGATGGAGAAGTGCCATTTCGTTTTGGCAGGGAGCATGTTACTGGAGACCTTGGCAAGGCTGGCTTCTGGGAAGTGGCGTGGGTTGGAGCTGGACTGGATCAGGTTCAGGAGTATTTTCACAGAGGAGCTGAATACATCTCGTGCACTCTAGGAGCTGGAAGAGGAAGGGGGGGAAACAGTTGTTAGAGGGTTTGTGCATTTTATGAGGCCCAAGGATGTAGGAGATCCAGCAGGAGACCCTGACTGCAGATTTTTAAATTCTATTTTGTGACAAATCTGGCTTTCACTAGCAATAAGGAAATAGCATTTACATATTGAATTAGCCTTTCTTGAGCTTGTTTGTTCTATCCGGCAATGAGTCACTGTAACACTGACCCTGCCATTGAAGTCAGCAGATTCTATTTGGAAAGCTTTAGCGATTGTGGGGGAAGTTGTTTAAAATGGTGGCAAAAACATTTACTCTCCCTGATATGCTAAACACCTGTGCGTATTAATTTTGACTTGTGACTATTAGCTTGGGAGCGTGTGAATGCCGTGTCTGAGTCAAAGAAAAGGGAAGTCTCATCTTCAGAAGCTAAATGTACAGGACACAGGAAGAAGTTATAATACTTTCTATTCTGGTTTCCTCTCTTTTGAAAGAGTTTTAAAGAGAAAAGTGGTTCTGCAAATGCCAAGTGCAATTAAAATGCTAAATACAAGTTGCAGTTTCCCCACCTCCGCCAGAGGGAATGCGTCCAACATGACCAGCCACCTGTTTCCCTTTTATAAGGCTCAAGACTACTGCCTCGTCCAGCATGCTCCTCACTGACACTAAATATCAGCACGATGTTGAATCAAAAGTCATCAGCAGCACAGCTCTATTTACCAAAGAATGACACTTAGTAAGGTCATCTCTTTGCAAGAGGACATTGCAACCGTTAAAGTTGACACGGCTATCAGAGGTTTTTCAAAGTCAAGACCTGAGAAAAGTGTGCAGAAGGAATATGGCACTTGGGTATCTCCAACTTAATTAAATGTATCTGCCAATAGGCAGGTTGAAGATGTTTCAGCAGGGAGAAACGACACATGGCCTGTGATGACTGTGATGACTTAGCTAGACACGGTGAAGGTCACAGAACTAGAAATTTAAGAATCAATTACGAAACAGGTTAAAGTTGCAGTCTATTAGGGAGTGAGTTTGAAGTCAGTATGATCTGAGTTCTAATGATAGCTATGCCATTTATTAGCTGTTGGACACAAGTCAAATGACTTAGATTTCGAAGCTGCAATTTTCTCATCTGTAAAATGCAAGTGCCAGTAGTGCCTACCCCAGTGCTGTTTTAAGTATAACACAGTGCAGGCCTCTTAACCCAGAACCAGGCATATCATAACTGCTGCATAAGTAATAACTATCAGTTCCTCAAATCAAGCATCCTCGATTCTTTATTGATCAGAAAAACAAATCATTGGCCCCCAGTTAAGAATATGAGAAGAAATGTCAAAATGAATCTACAAAATAGCTTGCTGTGAAAATACTAGTTTTTTAAACAGTGGAGATATGCCTAAGAGAAAAACAGTGAGCACTATAAAATTCAATCTAATCTAAAGGGATTGAAGTAAGAGTATTTTAATCAACAAATAAAACCCAGAAAGAAAATCTCAAGTTACAAAAGTTTTATTCACTTCTAAAACGTAATAAGATTCTGATTTTACTAAGATTTAAAAATAAAATTGTGCTTATTAAATGTAAAATTAGCTTTATTATACATATAAAGAGGCTCGGTGCTCTTGTTCAAATTAATAGTAAAAAATTATTCCAAGTAAGTTCTATGGGACATATTAGCAATATTCAGATAATAATCGGTGCACTTCTCTCCACATATAAAATGCCCTGCTCCACTTTTAGGATAACTAGATGGCTGAAGCCTTTCAACACATTATCTCCTTTATAGTCCCTACTTCCTCATTTGGTAAGGAGGCCCTGGAGCCCTCTTCACCACCAGTCGGACCGGTCCTTCTGCCAGCTCTTAGACCCTTATTTAATGGGAACACCCTGCTGTCCAACCCCGACCCACAGTATTCATTTTTCCCATTCTAAAGGGGAATTGGTCACTTTGAGATATGTCATCTTTTCTTCAAATCGAACTCAGAAAGAAAAACTTAAAAATTATAAAGAATAGGTGAGTAATATTTTAAAGAATATATGATAAATTGTTAAAGAACTTTAGATCCTAATGAACCTTGGACCTAAATTATATCCTTAGGGAGAACCCAGAAATACATCCTGTTGCCCTTGACGTGGCATGCTGAGGAAAAAGTAGACAGCCGTAAAGTTTACCAAATGTAAACTTTATTTTCCTGATGTGAAAAAGAAAACTACAAAGGCAAGGCAGGTGTGGAGAACCTGCCACTCACGTGAGCAGGCGGACAGAAATTCTTCTTGAGGAAGCTTTTCTTGACCTCACTGCTGGAAAGTGAGCAGACTCTGCACTGTTTTACGACTTCTGGATTTCGCCTTGTAGGTTCACTTAGCTCAGATGAAGGGAAGACCCGCAGAAAGGCGGCTGAGGGTGAGGCTGCGTATTGCAAAGACTTGAGCCCCTTTTCTCTGGCGCTCCCATCTAAGCCAGATCTCACTCTTCTTTAAAGTCCTGAAGTCTGGGAGACTGGGAAGAAGAAAAGAGGAAGAGAACTTGGGCTTTTTTTTTTTTTTTTTTTTTTTGCCTTTGTCAACCTGTAAATCACTCAGCTTCACTTGCAGTTATTCTTTTGTGCAATGGAGGTAATTATAGATACCAGTTTGAAATGTGCTTTGATATCTTCAGATAAAAGAGGCTTTAAAAGGGCAGAGGATAATTATTATTAGCAGCTCAGTGGTTCATAGGTTTTTCCATATGTGTTTTCCTCCAGGGAAGCTTAATCCATCAAAATACAACCAGTTTGAGAGGAAAGGTACAATAGAAAACTATTTAAATAAGGAAAATGACTTCAGAAAGATGAACCAGATGAAACATAAAAGTGAAATAAAAAAATTAAAGCAATAACATGCTTCTAAAGAAATCTCTACTATCTTGTCATGAATGTACTTAGCACCACACAAAAGTGGTGGTAGTAATAATGACATCTTGCATCTGCATAATGCCTTTAGCAATAACTTTACGACTCTCTCTGTGACACGAAGTGATGCACATTAAAACTTTGAGATGCTAGCAGGTTTATTTTTAGGTGTGATAACTGAAGGCTGACTTGGCCCTCATCATAGAAAAATAATAATTAAAATCTGGTTTTCAATTTTTTAATACAGAAGGAAGAAATGAAATATTTGCCAACTCATAGATTACATATGGAATCTCCTTGTTAGAATCGAGTCAGCGAAAGGACGCAGATGGAATTCTCAGCATCTGTTCTGAATTTTGTCTTATCATTAATTTAGCAAGTATTAAAAAACAATTGTACATGACGTGTCTCCTAGGCAGCAAATCCTTGCCAAGAGAGTACATACAGGGTGTAGAAGAGCAAGTATATATAATACACAGTTGCTAGCCGCAAGAGTATGGTGTAGTTGAGAAGATACACAAAACAGTTTGTGAAGAAAATATTATTTGATACTTTAGTACTACATATTATCCTCGCTATAGAGCTTTCCCTGATTGCATTAATGGAAAGTTATCTTTTTTTTAATTCCTGTGTTTCTAAAAGCAGTTATTAGAAGCATGCATTATGCCATGTCTTCTGTTTGGTATCAGAGTTTAAGCACATCAAAAGTAGGAAACATGCTTTATTTTATCTTGGAGTTCCTGTAGTGCTTCACATTGTCCTGGACATAAAGGAAGAGCTTGACGACGTATGTTGAAAGATGCACTGATGTAATATTTTAAAAATATAGACGATCAACTATATCACAAGGAGAATATGTGTAATGATATTGCAGGATGTGTTTCACAGATAATTAAAATCTATTCAGCTCTAAACAATTAAAAAATAAGCACTGTATGCTTGATATTAATTTAGTGCCTGAACAGTATTTACAAATTAACTTATAGCTGAAAAGTTCTTTACGAGTATTTTCCACTATTGTTCAAAACCATATGAACACAGTTTAGTTTTTCACTTCTTCAATAAACAAATGACATAAAATAATGAAGAAAAGTGAGGGACTGGTACTTGTCATCAAGTTGTCAGGATTTCCTTGTTTTCGCTGTCCTTGTCCCCTACTTTAATATTCCTGTGAGGCTCCAGGCAAAGGAGCTAATCCTACAGCACCGAGATCTGGAGAATATAGCCACTTGCATTAGTGATGAGAAAGGAGAGAAGAGGCTTGGAAAGATAAGATCCTGCTTAATGTCTCCCACTGGCACAAGCTGAAAAGGTCTACTGCCTGCTTCTCCTAGAATAAGGCCATAGTCAGAGGTGGGGCAGGGAGCAGCATGTTAATTAAGTATATTATGCACAAGCTTAGGAATACCTGGGCCATCTCACCTATCTTACCAAGTCCTTCCTCTTGTGGGAGAAGGAGAAAAAAAGAGAAAGAGTCCAAGAGCTTGCCACTTAGGAACACGTGAAAATACTTTTCTCGAGAGGTTCTAGATTTATTTTAGTTATCGGCACCATGTCCCTTACAGGCAATATCTTCACTATTTTCTGGTAACTTCCCAAGAGAAGCCATGATGCCCAGGCCACCCAGGGTCACTCAAGGTCAGCTCTCGTTCCCACTATAGGCAAAGAGACACTGGAGATGGCTTTGCCCAAAAATAGCTGTGTCTATGCTGTGGAATCAGCTTGATATCACCCAGTCCAAAACTTGGTGCCAGAAGTCTTGCTTTCAGAGAGAAAGGACTCTCAGCTTTTTAACATTAGTGTTATGCAAGATTTTTAATTAGTCGTGAGAGCACCGGTAGCCAGGACACGAGGATAGTATCATGATGACCAGGGTGGCTGCCTTGGGAGGAAGCCAAAGGCACAAAGACACTACATTTGAAGGACTATTTTCTTTCTACTGATTGAATAGACTCTAAGTAAGAAGCTCTTGGCTTTCTATTGGCAGAGGCTCATTGGCCCCACATCCCTGTAATTCTCTATAATTTATTATGGCATATCCACCTTCCTTATTTTCCAAGAGGCTGATCATCTCACAATTTAATCCGAGTAATGACGAATTTGATTGATAGGCAAAACCTCCATTCGACAGATGGACTTTATACTCCGTGCTTTCTCTGACATTTGAGTACATGCATCATCATTGGGTAGATGAAGCTTTAATTGGGGAAGAGATAAAATTAGTCAACTTTGTGTAGAATGCTTATCATTCTCCTCAATGTGTGCTCAGGAAAAACTTTATTTTTAAAAGACATTTGCTAAACTATTACTGTACCATAAATAATGACTTATAAATGTTGCCTAATAGATCACTTCCCTGGCTCACAGCTAAAAATTCGTATCACTTTTGTTTTTACAGATAGACAAAATGAAAGTCATAGATTAAATTAATGGAAGGAAAGTGAACTACAAGCCATGGTTACTTTACTTTGGCAAAGTGAATTATTCATGAAAACTCTACTGTAGGCTTCCAGTGCCAAAGGTAGCCCTCAGAATGATTTTTTTTTTCAGCTTCTGGGCCCAGAGAGTAATTGCAAAGTGGGTAGCAGTTACTTTTGGCATCTTCCCACTTCGTATTCACTGTCCTCCTACCACCTACGTTTCTGGAACCAAGTATTTAGTGGACCTTTCAAAGCCTAGATGAGTCATTCCACTCATCTTTGCACCGAAGAGATCCAGAGTCTTTAGTTACATTCACATGCATGAGCTCACAGACACACGTACACAGTCACAGTCACACACACACACACAGCATAGGAAAAAGCATTCCTAATACAGGCATGATATCCTTCATCTTGTGGCACATGAATGGCTGATATGTTTATGACTTTTAAGAGAAGTTTGTTAGTTAAAATGAAACTTTAAGTGGCTGTGATGTGCTAGGCAGGTTGTCCCCTGCCCAACTCCTACCTCCGTATGATATTGAGAAGAATCAGTTGGCAACTGGTATTCTGCTTCTGAATTATTTGTTGACCTTCATTCTTCAAAATGTAAATATAGAGACCAAGATTCTGTATACCTCAGGCTTGCCCTTCCATCCCTTCTTCCTTTCACTTCCCTGGCCCACCTTTCCTCCTTCCCCCTCTCCCTCCTTCCCGCCATACTGTCTTTCTTTCTTTCTTTCTTTCTTTCTTTCTTTCTTTCTTTCTTTCTTTCTTTCTTTCTTTCTTTCTTTCTTCCTTTCATTTTTTTTTCTGTCTTTCTTTCTTTCTTTCTTTCTTTCTTTCTTTCTTTCTTCCTTTCATTTTTTTTCTGTCTTTCTTTCTTCTTTCTTTCTTTCTTTCTGGATTAAACCTAAGGCCTTCGCACCAAGCTACATCTCTAACCCTTTTCATCTTTTATTTTGAGACAGGGTTTCTCTAAGTCACCAGATTAGATTGCTCAGGCTGGGCTTGAACTTGTGATCCTCCTGACTGCCAGAATGCTGGGATGATAGGTATGCACCACCAAGCCTGGTCCTCAGGGATTCTCAAAACAATCTCCCTTCATACAGGTAGAGGAAGTGCTAAGTTTCAAACACCTTGATCCCTGGTTTAGTGGGTATGAGCAGGAATGCTGCTAAACATCCCACAGAGACAGACAATATTATATAGAAATTTACAGTAAGGGCCTCCAGATTAACGTTCTGGGGTATGGATTCTTTTCCATTTTACCTGCTGTATGACTGTAGGAAGTTTCATTAAGCTCTGTAAAATGGGGTGACCTTAGGGACTCCACAAAAATAAGACTTCAGTGCAAAAGGGTTAAGAGGGAAAAGTAATTGCAAGAGCAATTTCAGCAATGAAAAGACCTGGACAAAAAGCAGGTGTGATGAACATAAACTTACAGGATGGGGAGACTATCAGGGTTAGGTAGGGTGCCGTCTCCAAGGAAAAGTAGGAATTAGGTAATCCAGAGTTGGCAGAAGCAGAGTAGAAAAGAAGTAAATGTAAAAGCACTGAAGGACTGCGCTGAAGATGTGAAAGGGAGCCAGAGTGGCCGGAGAATAGGACAGTGGAAGTGGTTGTTGGGGGTTTTTAGGGAGAAAGGTGCAGAATTGGGCTGGAGGCAGCCCAGGGTCTAGATAGCTCAATTGTTCTCAATCAGGTCAGACGTTTGATAATATTGGTGACATTTTTAGTTGCCACAATTAAGGCTACAGGGTTCTACTTGCGTTCAGTGGGTGTGGCCAGGAATGCTGCAAACATCCCACAGAGAAGACCGCAGAGAACAGCTCACGCAACAAAGATTTATGTGGCTAGCAGAGCTGAGGGTACAAACTCCTGGATAAATAGATCATACAGTATCTTGAAGGGCAGGTTAAATGTGTTGTGCTTTACTCTAGGCATAAGAGAAATTCAATGGAGGGTGGTAAGAATAGGTGTGGTATGATTGTGTTTGCTTTCTCAAAAACAGTGTCTGGCTGCTGTTGTGGAAGAGCAGCTGGCAGACTTCTGTACAAGACAACAGTAGCTTGGACCCAGCTTGCTTTAAAATGTAAACCCAACATCCCTGAACTTTGAGCTGGGAGTGAATTAACTAGCTGTGCAGGGAAGCAGAGAAAATAACTGGACTCCAGAGGAAGAGAGTTGTGATCTCTTTCAGGATTCTTAGGGCCCTTGTATAAGTACCTTCCTTCCTGGTAGGCACGAATCACCCAGGATCTCGCCCTGGTTGGCAGTTACCAGCCAAGCCTCAGTACCTGCTCCGTTTTCCCCACCCAGCCTCTACTTTCACTCTTCCCTTTCTGCTGAGAATGGTCTCGTGAGCTGCTTGGCTCACTCAGACTTAGCCCAGAAACATGCATATGCTGATTGCTGCTCTGGGTCTCTCAGGACCCTTCCCCAGCCCAGGACAGAATCTCATGTCTGTCATGTCAAATGCTTTGAAAGTGAAACATCTGTCTCCTCATTCAAAAGCACATTTCTAACAAATTCCACAAAACAGCAGTCTTCTATGCCTAACTTCTGCCATGAGGACAGGATATTACTAAGATGATCCAAGACATTATTTGATGCTTTTTGGGGGCGGGGGAGGCGCCGGGGATCGAACTCAGGGCCTTGCACTTGCTAGGCAAGCACTCTACCATTTGAGCTAAATCCACGACCGATGCTTTTAATACAAATAATTCATCACGGAATTCCAGAAATATGTCTCACGGCCTTTATATGTCCTTTCTAGAAAAAAGGTGTGCTATAAATAAATCTAATTGTAATTCCAGTTTTGAATTTGTAAAATTTTTTTCCTGTCTTACATCCATAAATCAGAAGAAGTCCTGACAGGGAAGGGAAAAGCAAGGTAGTTGTATTTAAAAGTCATACTCTATTCCAAAAGAGCAACAAAGTAAAGAGTCTTACACCAACTTAGGAATGCACGTAGTGTTGGATGTGGCAAAATACCCATATCAGCCAGGTATAGGACAGACCAGAGTGGAAACTGGGGACCAGGAAGAAGGGAAAAGTAAATGTATAGAGCAGCCAGATTAAATGAGCAGCAAGTACTGGAATCTACTGGAAACTACATAAGTCCACCTAAAAAAAAAAAAAAAAAAGCAATAAACACTCCCACCCAGATGTCTAGAAGAATCATTTGGCCAATGATAAGTTTACAAATTCTGGTCAAGAGAAAATCAAAATCAAAGGGTTATAGGTTTCCACTAGATCTTTAAAAGCAGACGGGGAGAAAAATTGCTAGAAATATTGGTAGACAAAAAGTGGGTATCTGATTGAGACATAGTGGACTCTGTCTTTCTTCTTTTGATTTTGTATTGTTTATGTTGATCATATGAATACAAAATTATTTATCTCACTTCTTTTGCCTAAGCATCTCACCATTTCTCTCTTTACTCCTTCTGTACAAAACATCACCATTATGGTAGGATACGAGGTTAGTCCATGTAAGCAAGGAAATTCACAAATCCTTGCTGAACTACTGTCCTTAATGTGTACTGCCACATTTGTGAATGTGGCAAAGTAAGTCATCAAAATCTGAGGGGACATATTAACTGCAATGCCTGATGCATAATAGGGCACATTAACAACAGACTTTCAGTCTTAACTCTTAATCTCTTTTCTAGCTTTGGTAGATTTAAAAATGTGATATTCCAAGCACAGCATTATTCTTCCCAGGGCTACAGCTGTGCGTTGCTTTCTATCTTGGGAGGAGATGTTTTGCACAGGTCTTAGGAAATGCAACACAAGGGAAATGCCATTTTAACACATTCTGAGGGAGAGGAAAAGGCGCTCTTCTTTTTGCTGCAATAGAATTTTACTGGAGTAGAAATGTTATATAGTTATCAGACAGATAAATAAAAGTGAAATTTTCAGTTGAAGGAGATGCTAGTATTTGCACATTTATGTAATACCATTTATTCCTTAAGAACTCAAAGATCTTTACGTACATTAGACATTGTCCTTATGCCATAGTTCACGCTTTGGGGATGTTCAGACAGTGTATATTTTCTCAACTTCACTGTGTAAGATTGGTAGAGAAAATGAGAGAGAAACCAAATGGAGAGAAGAAGAGACTCGTTTTTTGGTTTTGTTTAATTTTTCCTGGTAAAGGATAGTGCTATGGTTTGTTGACTGTCCCTACCAAAACTCATGTTGAAATTTAATCAGTATAGTGAGATATTAAAAGGTGAAGAGGATGAGACTTCTGGGAAGTGATGAGGTCTTGAGGGCTCTGCCCTCGTTAATGGATTAATTTATTCATTGATTAGTGAATTAATAGATTGATGGGCTATTTTGAGTCTTGGTCTGTTATAAAAACCACCATGGCTCTGTCTGTTGTGTGAGCTCCCTTTCCATCTGCCGCCTTGGGAGTCCCCCCAGCCAGCAAAGAGGCCAGCATCAGAGTCAGCCCTCTAATGTTGTACTTCCTAGTCTCTAAAACCATAAGAAATACATTTTTTTCATAAATTTCTCAGTCTCAGGTATTCTGTTGTAGCAATAGAAAACAGACTCAAACATAAGGCTTTTGAAGGGCCTAAGAGACGATGATGGAAATATGTCTCTCATGACCACTCTCTGTATGTCTCAGGGACTTTCTGTGAGGTTGAGATCCACTGGACCATTATGGAGTTCCCTACATCTTACATTTAACAACTGCTGGTGAGAGCTGGACACTCTTCTAAGACCAACACAGGCAGGGTTCCTATTCTCATGGAGCTGACCTTACAGACAAGACAGTTACACACACACACACACACACACACACACACACACACACACACACACACACCAGAAAAATGGCACATACATACCCTGTGCAGTGAAGTTCTGGATGCCTCCTTAGAACAGCTAGTGGAACAGCCCTATGGTGAGTGGACTTACTGTAACAAATTACAACAAATTTAGTGACTTAAAACAACAGTTCACTGTAGTATTGTTTTAGAGGCCCAACATGCAAAACGAGTTTCACCAAGCCAAAGTTAAGGTATCAGTAGGGCTGCCTCCCTCTGAGAGGCCATAGGAAAGAATCTCTTCCCTTCCCTTGCCTTTTCCTGCTTGTAGAAGCCACCTGCATTCTCTGGCCATGGTCCTTTCTTGTGTCATCGTAACCAATGTATATCATCTTCAGACTTTGAATTTGACACATTCGGCCCACATTCGTCTATGATATTTGACGGAGTCATGGCTCCAATGTCTCTTTTGTCAATTAAGGTAACATATTCACAAGTCTGAGGATTAGAGTGTGGGAATCTTTGAGGACCTGTTATTTTATCTGCTATGATGAATATTTCTGTTTGAGGGGCAGAAAGAATAAGTATGGTAGGAACGTAGAAATAAAATAGAATGTGATAGGGTAAAGCTCATTTCTGATTTTCCAGTGGCAATTTTAGATGATGTCGCTACTGTCTCATTCTCTGTTCATCTGGATTTCCCTGAATATCTGATTTTGGCATAAGAGCAGAGGACTTTAGGGTTATTTGATTAATAGCAAACCAGTATTGCAATTCCTTAGTCTAAATTTTTAGTTCTACATGCAATAAAATTTCAAAAGTTACACTTGTATTCTGACTGATAAAATCATAGAATTTCAGATCAAAAGAAATTCTGAAAGATTACTCAGTTGAGTTTTTAATTCTTACAATAAAGGGAGGGGCACTGAGTCAAAGTGAATTTGAACGTCTTTCCTAAGGCTGGGTCTCGGACCAGAATTTGAGTGTGCAATGTCCTCTTCCATTTCTTCTGTGTTTTATTATATTTTAGGTTACATATTTCCTATTTTCAGCTGCCTCTGTGTGGACACAGGATATGGGTGTTCCCCTGGTCAAACCTGTACTGCTTTGCTTGTGTAGAAGAGTAAGTGGTAAATAACATTTGCTGATTAAAGGGTTGACTCAGTTCATTGTCCTTTTGGGTTCCCTAGGACAGACACAGTGAAAGAGAAACTTCCAAATTTAGAGGACTCCTGAAGGCATGTAGCATTTTTATCATCTGCAAGATAGCAAATGTCTACACCAATCAGACAAGACGAATCAAACAGTGGGTA
This sequence comes from Hystrix cristata, assembly GCA_004026905.1. NCBI lineage: Eukaryota > Metazoa > Chordata > Mammalia > Rodentia > Hystricidae > Hystrix > Hystrix cristata. The sequence continues at coordinate 224,900 of PVJO010000039.1, forward strand.
CACTTGATACTTTCCAAGAAACAGTCTGGTGATGGTACTAACCAAAATCTGCTGCTCAGTCTACTGGGGATCTATTAGCCATTCAGAGTAATATATTTAGAGGTTTCTTTTACCCCTATAATCGATTATTTTAACATAAATATCTGTATTTCAAACAAGTTTAAGACTTTCTAATCCTCCGTATTACCTCCTCTCTCACCCCCCAAGTCCGATCCGTAGCAAAAGATATGTAGATAAAACAGTTAGCTAGCAAGGAATACTCAACACATTATGAAAGAAAGGAAATAGCCTCAGTGATTAATAGAAATTTGGTTACATAGATTAGAAAGTAGATTGACAGCAGCAGGTACATTTTAAACTTCCGGCTTTTACTCTGGGCTTGGTAGATAACATAAAAACTACCAGCAACTTCCAACTCGTTCCTAAAAATAATCTATTGAAGTAACTTCTGAGAAACACAGGAAATGGTGAGGCAAATTGATCCACATGAAGAACAGAAGGGTTTCTTATAGCCTTTCCTGCATAAGAGGCTGGTTAGGGCAGGTCCCAGAGGCAGAGCTGGGTGTGTCTCTTGGGTGTGGATCAAGCCTATACAATTCCGAGAGGAAGGTTTGCTAATCTCTGAGCAGGTGGGTGAAGATCTACATTTTGGACTTTCCATGTCACTGCCCTTGAACTTTTCTCAAGATGCCTGGAGCAGAAATAAAAATATTTCTAGATCCTTTATAAACTGTGTCAGGGCGTCTGGACTTTTCACTGTTAATGTATATCTTATCAAATGTAATTTATATTCTTGAGAATGCTGTGTAAATCAGTATATTGAACCAAATGCAAGCCACATTTTATTTATAAAGAAGGCTAGCTCGCAGAACACTTGGCCAGTTAATTTTATTTCAGTGAGAAGTTAGGAGGAAATCACATACAGGGAGCATGTTTTATGCTAGTCATAGGGGTTTTTTGCATTGTTAAAAGAAAGAAAAAATGGAAACAAAGCTTTTGTAAATAGGGAGAGGGGAGGGGTGAAGGGAGGGGAGGGGAATGGGAAAAAAAGAAGCAACAAGATATATCATGTACAGGTACTAATCCCCTATGATGAATGTTATCACTACGTACATCTAAAATGTACCATTAAAATAAAATTAAATTAAAAAAAATACTTCTGATAAGAAAAAAAGAAAAAAAAAGAATGAAAAGCATTTTTCCAGCATGCTTTAATTGTAATTTTACAAAGTTTTTCAAATGTATGAACTCATATGTCATGGATTTAATGTTTATTAGAGTTGCTATATTGCAATGTTATGTTTTCCATAGCAACTCAATTAAGAGTTTGTAGCATGATGGTCGTGATGTAACATTACAAAATATGGTCCCAGGAAGATCAATGGGTACAAACACTCTGAACAGATTAAAATTCAACATCTATTTCCTGCTCATTTATTGACTGCCCAGAGTTGAGTTTTAGCTGAGATTCAAAAGGTTTAGCCTTTGCTTTCAAAGACTTTAAGATCAGGACTGTAACATATGAAGTAATATATAATCAAGTATGAAATTATATGAAGAAAATATATAGATTTGAACTGATGGGTGAAACGCGGTTTCAATAAGAACTTGAATATTAAACTTGGTTGAAGAGCAAGATTTAGAAGATGGGAACGTTTGAGAAAGGACTGGATGCTGATTATTACGACTACGGTAGTTCACTGAGTTCCTCCTGCAGGTTAGGGATAAGGCCATGCTCTTTATTTATATTGTCTCCAAGACTTACATTAACTGTGTAAAGAATCATTAGTGCCATTTTAAAGATGAAGCAAGTGAGGCTTAAAAATGTCACAGGTAGTTAATAACAGAGTCAGGATTCAGACAGATTCGGCTGGCTCTAATGACTTCATTTTCCACCATAAAAAAGTATAAGCATAGGAATAAAAATATCATAATGAAGTGGCTTGAGAAAAGGATATGTTATGCATAGTAATAGGCAGTAAATTTGGATGGGTCACACGCAGCTAAATTATGAAAAGATTTGAATGCTAGGATAAAAAGTTTAGACAAGTTCTATGATGGAGTAGACAAGGTTCTTGGCTAAACTGATAATTCTGGCAAGCATTGTATGTTCTGTGCATCTGTGTAGATTTCTGGCTCAGCTTTCTGTCTCCAGGGCAAAACATAAACTCTCTTAGCCTAGTGTATGCCCTGCCTGGTAGATATGTGTTTAAAAAATGTCAAATTCCTTTTTGGAGAATCTAGACTTCTCCTTTCTTCCCTCCCTCTATAGTCCTCTGCAGAGGAAGTTAAGTCAGTGGAGCAGGATATCTTCTCTCTCCACCAGACATATCAACCCAAAACACAGATATTCTTTTTCTTTCCCTTTTTTCTTCTCTACATTCATATTTGAGAGTGATAAATGAAACATGAGCCGGAGGACCACGGCCACAAGGTGGTTGGATGAGCCTCAGATAAAACAGTGTCTATCAACAACAGCGGAAAACTTAAACTACATTTTTAAACAGGAAAAAATATCCTAGTAATTACATCATTTTTTCCAAGGTCTTGAGGTGAAGAAAAGATGCACTGAAAGGCCCAGATCTATTACTCACCTTCACAGACTTTTGAAATAGAAAAGACAACCGAGAAATGAAATGGCTTGACACTAAGGGGATAATGAGAGAAATGGGCAATGTATGAGTAAGGAGGTGAGTAAGTAGACACGAGGCTTTGACCTCATATTAAATAATTTTGGAGGTTTATTTTGGAAGTAGGATAATGCAAGAAACACAAAAATTAATAACCAGTAACTAGGTATTCATGTAAGTGTCAGTACTGAGAACCGGCAACTAGATGATATTTTAAAAGGGATTTACTTTTCTCTGCATTCAGAGCAATTCATCTTGGATAATCAGAGGCAGTTAACCCTAATCTATGTCAAAGATAAATGTAAACTTAGCACCAAGAAGAAATTTCAAGTACAAATTAGGGGTCCATAGAGCTTACTGATTATGTGAGCAATAATTAGTTGATTTAACTTTGTAATCTATCTAAACAGTTTAATATTAGGTAAAATATACTACAATCCTGTATTCTTTTATTTTTTACAGTGACAGTACATTTCCTATAAAGAGGAATTCTGAATGTGATGAAAGATCTGTCTAGAAATTTCAGGAGAAGTTGAGGAGATGAATCAGAGACAGCAAACCAAAGCACCATCCTTACAGAATGTGCTTCCCTTCCCCGTATCGCCTCTTTGTTTCGGCGTGGCAATGCCCCATCCTCACTCCTTCCCGTTCTTCCCTTCTTTCCTCCATTTCTCAGTCCGCATACTGGTGACCATATCCCTCAAAGCATCAATTTACAGGGGGAAATACTGGTGCCCGAGTGTTCCTATGACTCGCGCACCTGTTGCAGATGCTCATGTAGACATTTTTGGTTGCTGATTCTACCCAGTACTCCCCTTAATCTACAGCAAGAATACCATTGGCTTTCCCGTCTCCATGATTCTGTTCTTGTGGGTGGATGTGTGTACATGTGTACATACTAGAAGAGCCCGAAGGATATGAACAATTAAGGAGTTACTAGGATTTTCGTGACATACTGAATCCATCATAATTTTAAATTCTCACTCATGACCCTAATGGGATAATTGTGCTTATTTCATTGCATTCAGCTTTAGTCTGAGAAACAAATTCAATAACCTTATATTTCTCTTCTTTAAATTTGGATTATTAGGGTGCATATCAAATCTTATCCATTCGGTCTTGCAGTGATTGACTGTGCAAGCTGTAATCACCTTTGCTACACTGGGTTAAACCTTCCTAGAACAGGTGGTAAGATTCTGGGATTGAGAGGCAGGTGGAGCGGGGAGGGGTATGTATCAAGGTTTCATTACTGTGTTCTATCTGGGATAATTGGGACTGAATATAAAGGCCATGACTGCAGCTTTTGCCGTCCTAAGTGTGCTGCCAAAGCATCCGACTGCATTGCTCTCCGGGCAAAGGACTAGATGACTTCTATGATTTGTCAGATTGAGCAAATCGCAAACAGGTGCAGCCCTAATTCAAGGCCTTGGGAAGAGGAAGTGGAGAGCCAGCTGCAGGTGTTGAGGTGCTTTAAAAGCAAACAGTAAGTAAAGAGCCTGTTCTAAGAGTAGCAAGTCCCCAAAGCCGAAAGTACGTTGTTGGCAAAGAATCAGTGAAATGCATGCTCTGGCCTTTTATGTCTCCCCATCACCCTTCTGTGAAATGGGGTTACCTCAAAAGCCACACACGGAGATACAGACGGTCTGTGGATTACCCAGGGATGATGCTGAACCTAAACACTGGAGACACAATATTTTCAAACGATTGATATTTGCTTTTAATGTCTCTTCTATTATTATAAGTAATCCAAATCCAGATATTAAAATAAATGACTGGGTTGAATTCTTTTGGGCCGGCTCGTTCACATTTTCCTCTCCCTCTGTCCCTCCCTCTTTCCATCCTTCCTTTTTCCTTCCTTGTGTTTGGGATTATGCCCAGGACATTTTATCTACTAGGCAAGCAATCTCCAGCCAAACTACAACGTTAGCCCCTTCTGTTTGAAAACTAGTCAAGAGTTTGAAAACCATGTCTTTGTGCAAGTTAATTAAAAAATAAAGAGTAAAGAGAAGAAAAGTAGAAGAAAAAAGAAGAGAATGAAAATAAAAAGAGGACAAAGAGAGAAAGAAATAAGAGAAAATAAAATAGAAGGAATGGATGTATAAACCTAGAGTCTGGCTTTCAAAATAGTTTTGTTCAGCCATCTGTGGCATACAGGATGTGATATCTGAGGGCTGAAAAAGATAGAAGGGTGGGGCCGAATGACTCTGGAGGGTCTGCGTGGGCTGGGAGAGTGGAGGAGGTTGAAGAGTTGGAATTTTTGGAAAGGTGCCAAGACAGGGCTAACTCCAAGGTTGACCCCTTGCTAAATGGGAGCTATGGATGTAGGTACTTTTACACATAAAAAGAAAAATTAGAGGAGGATGAATTATTTGGTCTGAACTGATCTCAACTGTTCCTTAAATAGCCAAAGTAACCCGGTGGCAAAACCCTTAAATAAATCTTTAGGGGTCATTCTTTGATCTTCATTAACTACTAAAATGATAGTCAGTAGTCAACACCTCCTAGGTCCCAGAATCAAAACTTATGTGTTGGTCAGTACTGATCAAATTTTGGTTCAGTTTTTCTTGGTTTGTGGCATAGAATTCTGGGTATTTTCAAGACTGATGTTTATTTTATATGTGGTCTGGAGGGCTTAGCTTACTAACAATTCCACTCTCCCTTTTCTACAAACTAGCCCCTCTCTTTAAATAATTAACCCTTCAGACTTACTAAGTATTAGGTACTGATTTATTGCAGTTAAGTACAATATGTTTATTTGGAAAGGAGGATCTTGAATGTGCATGTAAATTGCTTTGGCTTCCAATTATGGCAAAACATGTCTTGCCTACTCTGGCTGTGGAAATGATACATGGAAAAGGGCATCAGCATCTCTTAACTCTAGAGCTACTGAGAGGCCGAACATGATGAAAGAAGGGAGGAGAGAAAAGAAAGGGAAAAAATTAGGCCGAAAGAGCAATAAGCAGAAAGTTGTCATGGTGAAGAAAGGTGCAGGGATAGCAGCCGTTGCCAAATGTGGTATTTAATGGTATCAGGACCACAGTTTCCTTCCCTGAGTGCAAACTTGAGAGCATTTGTTGGTGTTGCCTCTGGAGCTGTAATTACAAAGTGTCACCTCTACGAGGGTCAGTTGTGGAGAGAAGAAAGGCCCTCCCCATGGAAGGACAAGCTCCTGTGACTAAAAGACAGCGCAAACAAGCACAAACGCCCATCCCGGTGGTGGGAGTAAGGGGGAGAGAGATCGGTTTTTAAAGCTCCATTAACAAAGAACTTTACTCAAGGAGGAGCTGTTAATAAGTAATGGAACAAAGTGCCTGTTAGGGAGATTAAATGCCCCTGTGTCTAGGTACAAAGTTCAGGCTACAAAGTACAGCTGTCACCCGTCTGTAACCCCTCGGCAGCCTCAGAACCTCTGGTTCAAAGTGTGTCTTGCTGCCTTCCTGTTAGCAGGCTGCCCCGTGCAAGGTCCAGTCCGGGTTCAGAGTGCAGCGTCTGAGGCCCTGCTGACTGCCTTCTTTGTCTAGCTCGGGAGAGCTTCCCACAAGCCGTGCGTGACTTATTTAAGACGATTATTACGAACAACTGACATTATTTTCCCAGATTCTTTATGGAAGCGTAAACAACGTCAGTCTATGCTTTCTTGAGGATATGTATGTGGAAAAAAGCAACCACTATTAGGATCTATTTCTAAGGAATAATTATGCTCTGAGCAGGCACATAAAACAAATTCCCTTTGAAGTAAAGAACTACGAAGAAAATTTCAAGAGCTAGGAGATGCTAGGTTTAGCCTTTAAATCTGAGCCAAGCTTTCCTCATGAGAGTAGATCAGGGTTAATTCATTTCAGAATATAGCTCCTCCCTTCTGAAGGTTCTTTTCATTTATCCTCTCAAGAATTAGAGGGAAACTCACTTTTGCAAATAATTTCTATTTGTTGACCTGATCCTACCAGGAGTTTTGGGAAGGTGGCAAAATGCCAATTAGCGTATCCATTTGCAGATGAGGAAATTGCCTCACGACAGATTAAGAATTTGTCCAAGATTGTGGACTTACTATCTTGCAAGATGGAGCCCCAAATCCACCTCTTCATTCCTTCTTCTCAGAGTTATTTTTTTCCATTGTCCACTGCTCCCTTTGAGGGCCTGATACCAATTTTCTTTCGATGGCAGTAGTTCCTTTGCGTTCTTCATCTTTATGGACTTGAATGGAGCCAAAATAAACCATAGGGGGCAGGCTGTTTGGGAAATGTGATTGGCAGCTTGAGGAGGGGGCCCCGTGCTGGGGGCAATGTGACCAGGAAGAACACATCAGGCGAAGGTTCAGGGAAACAGGGCCTGACTCCGCACTGGCCCAGCGCCAGGCCCTTGTGGCTCATGCTCCGTCTCCCGGCCACAGGTGCCACAGGGACCGGATTTCAGCTTAGCTGCCCAGCGGGTCGGTTAGGGTGCTGCTCCTTCCGGTGATAGCCTGGATTAATATTTTACCTCAGAAAGGAACGCTGCCCATAGTGTTAGACTTGTGCCCCAAAGATTTAGCACTCAGGATCTCAATTTCTTTTGATTCATATAATCAAAGTAAGATTTCCCTCCTCCATAGTTGCTTTATATTAGAATATGGTTTAAAATGATCAGCAGGTTTCTTTCCTCTGGCAGATATATATTGAGGTCTTTTTTTTCAGATATTCACAGAGCTAGTTCTTAGTAAATATTCACACATAGACGCATTTTTACAGTTATTTACTGAGTCTACATATGTGCCTATAAAGAGCGCATAAACATAAATTCAAATGTGCCCCATTCCTTGTCCTCAGAGGAAGAAAAAGGTAAGGATGCACATAGCCAGTAACAGCAGAGCCACAAGCAATGTACTAGGGGACAGGAAAGAGCAGGAATAAGGCCTGAGTCTTTATTCGGGGACCAGCAGCTCAGGGCTAGGAGCGAGAGTGGGTAAACCTATGTTAAGGCTTTTAATCTACACAACCAAAGCAACAGGTGATATTATCTCTATTTTATTGAATCTCAATAAGGTTAAGATACTTAGCCAAAGCCATAGGGTCTGTAAAGAACTAAGGATAAGTTTGAACTCAGTGCTCCACCTGAACTCCAACTCGAGTTTGGGAAAAAAATAAAACCAGGGAAGGAGAGGCAATAATTTATTAAAAAGAAAAACAATGAGGATTTTGCATATGCCCAATGGCAAGATGGAAGAGAGTCTCCGAAAGACAGCAGATGTTTAAAGACACAGAGGCAAGGAGGTCAGAAACCAAAGCTGAGGTGGTTTTGAGGAAGCAAGCATGGAAGTGTGAAGTTCTAACACGTAATATTTTAAACACATGATGCTGGAGAGAAAGGGTTAAACAAGTTAGATTTTTACAGTCACCTTTTATTGGCCCTCTTTTCTCTGAACTCACCTCCACAAAACAAAATTTATTTCTCCTCATTGTTTCAAATACAGGCTGTAGAGTATGAATGTAGAGTATGAATATGTATGTATAGTAGTACGAAGGCAGCTATCACCAGCAATTTGAAGACGTGTCCTACCCTAGCTCTCGGATACTGATTTGTATTTTTAGCTGCTCATTCAGTATCTAACTGGACAACTCGGAGATTCTTTTGTCTGCTTCTGAAAACTTGCTGCTTCTGTACTTCCTGTCCTCAGACCATGACATCCTATTCCTTTAGTTCCCATGATAGAACTCTTGCTATTATTTTTGACACCTTCCTCACTTCTACCCTATAAATCCAACACATCACCAATCTCATAGTCTTAACCGACAAGCCTTAAATATAGATCCTTCCCCCAATCCGTTTGCCCACTCTTTTTTGATTTTAGTATATGCTATATTTTGATATCATAGATACATACATCAAAGATACACTTTAGCTCAAGTGTTCCTGACGTCTGGGAGTGACAAAAACAAGGCCGATCTGTTCCGTTATTTTCCATTCATGTCTCCCCTCTCCTATCTACTAGAAATGGTTTGAAAAGTCAGGGTAAATTGACTAAAAAATAGTTATGACTCTTTCCTGTTTTAAAACTTTAATAATTTCCATATATGTATGAAAGAGTTTGCAAACTGGTGCCACTAGACTCCTATTGGCCCACAGATTTATTTTATTTTGTTTGACCCAGACAAGTGTGACACCACTTTGTCTTAAATTTTTATTAGTTGTCAATCTCTAAAAGTTGGGTATTTCACATAAACAGTGACATTTCCACCTCTGGGGAAGAAAAATCAAGCTCGAAGATTCCCCCGGAACAGACAGGCAGCAGACGTGGCTCCACAGCTGCCGCCTGTTGAAAGGGGTGTTGCCTTCTCAGTTTGACACAGCCTTGATCACAAATCTTGCTGCTAATACGTGCCCTTGATGTGATGTGATGAGAATGGCACTTAATCTCTGTTGTCTCCCTCACCCCAAACCCAAACCTCAGTCTCGTAATGAGAAGACTATCCAGAAACCCTCACTGAGGAGCATCCTACAAAATACTGGCCGATGTTCCTCCAAACTCACACGTTCATCAAAAACAAGAAAAGTTTGAGGAACTATCACAGTCCAGAGGAGACTTACTGAAGAAAGGCGATGTGGTATGTGTACTAGATGGGATTTTAGAACAGGAAAAGCGAACAAGGTAAAACTTCGGAAACTTCAAGTAGGGACTCTGGTTAATAATAATGTATCATTATCGGTTCATTAATTACAAAAAATGGGACACTATCATAAGATGTTAGGAGAAATTTGGCACACAGGAACTCTTGGTAGTAGATGCACAATGTTTCTGTAAATCTGAATCAATTCTAAATTTAAAAGCTCTTTTAAAATAATTGAGTGAGTAGAGCACTTGCTTAGCATGCACAAAACATAGGGGTCTATCCTCAGACAGTACCACCGGAAAAAAAAAAAAAAAAAAAAGGTGAGTGAGTCCAAAACTAGTCAAGCTGTTTGTGAACTTCTGTCCCTCTATCTAATACTTGAACTTCTCTAACATTGGTATGTATTAGTGACTCAAGGAAGACACATAAAGTAGAACCTTTCTTATATATATACATATATATATGCACATGTACACACACACATACATGTCTCCTTTCGGAAATTGATTGCTTTTCTTACATATGTATAAGTACACACTTGTATATGAAAGATACTACTCTATGCACTTATAAAAGTGTGTATTTGGGAATTACTAAAGAATCAAAAGCCTTTGAGAACCAAAGGAATTAGTTTCTGCTGGTGAAGATTTAAGTAGTTGTCATTTTGGAAAGTGGAAAATAACTTGTGGCAGGAGTAGAAATTTTCCTACACGGTCCAATCATAAAACCATCCTGATTCTTAATCAAGACGCAAATAAAAGGAAAAAGATACACGGAAACAGCTGATTCTGTAGGCAGTGCTACTATTAATTTTCCTTGGTGGCACTTAGAGCATGAAGCATTGAAGAAGAAGCGAACACATTAACAAATTCAGAGATTTCCTGTCACCCCACCCAAAAGAAATGCGTGAGTTCCAAGTTAAAAGATATTACAATTAGCCTACGAAGGAGGGAAAATATTCCCGTGACCCTCATGAATGCTCTGGTTTGTACACCGTTTTCACTTTATTAATTTCATTTTGTTAATTATTCCCCACGGTCACCTCAAGGGGTACATTGTTCTTTTCCCAGTTTTTCAAGGTGAAGGTATTTTGGCTGAAAGAAGCTCGCTGACTTTCCAGAGCTTATCTAGGGATTCATTAACAGAATAAAAATTAGGCTGCAGTTAATGTCACTAAGCATTGCTATCCTCTACATCTTCCTGCTTCCTTCAATCCAGAGAGGCTCTAAATAAGGAGATAACATAATTAAATACCTTTAGGGAAAACACAAATGAATCAAATCTGCAGAAAAGATGAAGATAAATTCATCAGACAAAGTGAGATAGCTAAGGAATGCGTGGTGTTCAGGAGACAGCAAATTAGAAGGCCATTTGTAAGTAATAAGACAGGGCAACAAGAAAGGCTGGGGATATGCGGTCTGTCTTCAGAGAGGAACAGGAGAGCTTGAAGAGAGAGTGAAGGTGATGACCACAGCACGCTGAGACCTTCCCTGTCCTGGGGACTCCTTTTGAGGTCCATAAACACCAAATGCACAGACTTTGTGGACTCCTAAGGAGCAACATAGGTAGAGAAAAATTTTTTCAAAGTTCTGTACAGTTCCCGAGGCTCACTGTTTATCAAGTTCTAAAGGCGAAATTAAGTCAGATGGAATAGATTTAGGGAGCTGGTAAACTCAGGCTTTAAGTCAAGATTCTTCAACTTTGTATGGTTTCTTCCATTTGGAAGGTGACAACACTGCTTGTGTGTAAAATGAGTGACTTAGTTCTGAAAGGTTTGCTGCTACCTTTTCTCCACTGAGGCATGATCCCCTCAGCATGAGAGGGAAAGTTTCGAGAATGGGGAAATTCACTCTGCAAAGTGTGATTTCAAAAAGCTATAGGTGAAATGTTTGTGTACTGTTGCGGCTGAAGACCTCTAGTTCTCTTCCTTAGCACATCTCCAGAGGTGTGTTTATGAACCAATCTTTTTGTCATCCTAGAATTTGTAGAAGAGAACCTAGTCTAAGAGAATGGCATTGCATTAAGCCTGTTAATCAAGGATTCATTAGCCTCCTCCAATCAATGTATTTCCCATTTGACAAGTGGATCAATAGCCATCCTCTTCGTAAGGCAGGTGGAGCTAAGTGAGGTAATTGGGAAGACGAATTACGACCTGTTCAGGTAGGTGGGAGAAATCTACTAAGGCCCATATGATTTCCCAGTAACCAGAATAAATTCTGTATTTATGGACAATGGCTGCTGAGTGGAGATAAAGCAAGTTTTCCTTGGGAGAATTTAGAGAGAAACAGACTTTGCCTAATACACACTGCCTTAATCCTGCTAGCCAGGGGAGATGAGAACCATATTTTGACCTTTTTTGCATTCTCCCCTTCCACCCTTGACTATCAGTATGATTTCATCTAGCATCAGTGTCCACTGAGAATGACTAAGTCCCTGCTCTACTGTGACAAGGAAAATTTGTCAATAGAATTACTATTGTAAACAGATGAATACATGCTTTCTTCTAGCACTTTTTCAGATTAACAATATCTGAAAAAATCATTTAGTTGGTTTAAGAAATAATTTCAGAAAAGATGCACAGGAATTGCCACAGCTCGAGACAGTTCCTCCAGTTAAAGCAATGAGGAGACTGAGGATGTAACGCTGGAGTCTTGGTAAGCATGTTTTGACTCTAGAAAGAATATCAGGGAAGGACTTAAAGAAAATGTGCACTTGAGGATCTAGAGAGAGAATTGATGCTTCTGAGAGGAAGAGGAGATGAAGAGTTTTTCCCAGCAGAAGGCTGGATCGGCTGTCCGCAGAAAGCAGAGGAGACTATCTGCTTCTCCCTTTGTCCTTCATGCTGGTCCCGCAGTGAGGACAGAGACTCATCCCTCAGAGAATGCAAATGTAGTTCTTTCATGTTCCTATTACATTTTTTTCGTCCTTTTTGGTAGCAACCATTTAAACGTTTATACAAATCTACTCCTACATTGCATAATTCAGGCTTTGAAACCAGAGATGTCTGGAAGCCAAGAGCTAATGTCTTTTGTTTATTTAGTGTAGGAAAGCACCAGATAAACAAGAATTACTTCCACCATATGGAGAAATGTCTAAAATGCTTATGTTTAGAGTTTGATTTCTATAACTTCCTATTTTTTTTTATTTTAATGAACATGATTTGACACAACAACAACAACAACCTTTTCTTCATATTAGTATTTATGACCACAGTGGCTGTGAGAGCCTAACACTGAACTGCAAGCTGCAGAAACTCTGCAGCTTGAGAACAGAAATTCAGCAAAGCTTTCCTGGAGGTATATTATTACTTGACAACTACACAAATTGATTCGTCAGCTCAGGCTAGAGCCCAGATTGGGTAGCTCAGTGAACACTCAAAAAACAAAACAAACCCAACTTGCTGAGCAGGGACAGCATTCAGAATTCATATGCCATCAGAATAAGGTTAGATACATTTTAAAAATGTGTTGGAACTAACTTGCCATGACTACCGACAACTTTATACAACTACTTCATACAGTTCACTTATTACTAAGTAAAATAAGAGCGTATCTGGTTCATTGAAGGAATATATCGAATCATAATGGTTAAAGGCAGAATGGCATTTGTGGGAGAATAAACATTCAAAGAGGAGGGAAAAATGTCTAGAACTGAACTGTCTACTGTAGTATCTACCAGCCACATAGAGCTATGGAAATGGAAATTAATTAAAATTTAATGACATTTAAAATCACATTCCTCAGTCATGCCAGTACACACCAAGTGCACTCAGCCTCTGAGGCTAGTAGCTACTCCCTTGAGGAATATAGGTAAAGGGCTCATCCATTAGTGCTTAAGTTTCTATTGTACCATTGTTGATCCAGATCCTTCAGCCTCTGGCCCATTCCCTGCAGCATATGTAATGGGTAAATCATGACCAACATGATTTCGAGATTCAGAATGATCTTAGAAGAAACCAAAAAGGAAAAAAAAAAAAGCCCAGAGGAACAAAATACCTAAGACAAAGATGTTTCTACCATCAAGTGACTGGGCAGCTAATGATCTGGTGACGATGGCTACAACTTTGGAGCCTAAATGTTTTTGTCCAAATGAAAAGCTCCAAATTGACCCCAAAGCTATCACCTTACTCAGGTGCGTGGCCATGTGTATGAATGGTCTGCCTGCACTCTCCGTCAACTCCTGGCTGCTGCTGAGGCTGCACAGCTGGTGAACACAGTGAGATGAAGGTGTAAGAGAAATAACAAGCCCTTCATGGTCCATGCCTAGAGTTTGCCCAAATCCACCCCGATCGCTGCAGCTGCCTCACTGTGTGAGCGCCATGGGTCAAAGCTAATGATCAGGATCCACAAGGAGGATGTGAGACATAAAATAAGACCCCAGAATTATTAGACAAGAGCATGTGGATGAAGTTGTACAAATGATATAACATGGTCAACATGGCCAGGCACAGAATTTATTTCATGAAATAAATTTAGGTGCCAAAATCATGTCTAGTTGAAATCTTTTTTGGGGGACAGCTATGTGATTTTTCAAATCATCTTTATGTGAGTGTGAATAATTTTCTAAACCATCAAAAATTTCCTCTTTAGAACTGCCCCCTCCTGGGAAGGAAGTGCCTCATCCAGCCTTTCCTGTAAGAGTTGGGCCAGTGTCACCAAAGGAAGCCATGCCCTCTGTTTGCATAACATCTGGTAAGAGGGGTGACAGAGTGTAGTCACGTCATTCTCTAACTGAAATCAATTATTTCTTCAAAAAGAGGACAAAGAATCAGATTTAAAATAAGTACAAGTTGTTTTTATTTTGCTCATTGTTAGACACAATATTAAATAAATATGTCTAGCAGATAGTCCTATAATAGAGCTAAATAGGAGCATTCTGCTCTCTAGGCATTAATTATTCTCTATCAGGTTGCACCTGAAAGGTTAGTGCAGTTACATGCTGTATTTCATCTTAATTTCTGCTTCTGATGACTGGGCAAAGATGACATAAGAAGAGAACTAGAGACTACATTGACAATAGAATATGAAGAATACTCTTATTTTCTCTTCTTACACATATTGTTGCAATAAACAAACAACAAACTGAATATTTGTGGCATATACCCGGAACAGGTGGGGAAAAGCCTCGGCTTTCTTCAGTCAGAGGCCCTGTATTCATTGAATAGAGCCTAAAATTCTCTGTCATTTGGCAATAGTTTTGAGTTTCAGTTCAGTGGCTGCAGTTTAAACTGCAGAGTTGATGCACAAATGATCCATAACACATTTTGACATATTAAATCATCTTCACAGTTCTAATATACCGTGAAACCCAATTTACATACAACATAGGGACAGAAGATGAAAAGCTGAGAAGAGACTTCTGTTTCAAAAGGCATCAGGCACACTACTTTATTTCCTTGAAGCACCACTGACTTTCAGGAATCTGTTGCTGGAAACAGTTATTAAACGGCCAGGCCTTTCTTCTTTCTCTTCAATCCTTAATTTCCCTCTTCTCACACACCATCTGGAAACTCTTTTCTCTCTTCTTCTTCTTTTTTTTATTTTTTATTATTTTTTATCCCACAGCTCTTTTCCCTTGAGCTAAGTCCCTCGGCATCACAGACCATAGTAAACATGATTTTTCTCTTTCTGATTAGACTTACAATGCACTTGGAATTTTTGCTTTTGTTTGTTTCTGTTGGTGGCAGCTGTGATGAAGGAAGACAGAATGGATAAAAAAGCAGCTTCATCAGTTTCTAGATCTGACTGCACCGGGGTAGCACCTAGATAATAACATAAGGCCAAGTTGTAACCCGCTGGTATAATGTGCCACTGTATGACAGAATAGGTATCTGTTGTCAGTATAGATGACAGACTCTCAATACACTATCCAATTGTTATTAGCTATGTGGTTTACAGCCAAAGATATCCGTATGGACGGAGTGCAAAAGTTGGTTTTCTCCATCTCAGAATATATAATTTCTTTGAATTAAGCCAGTGAACACTAAAACATTACTTAATGGTGTCCCTGAGAAAACAGTGAGAATGTTTTATGTTATATTAGAATTAAAAGCAGTGCCGTCAAACATCTTTCTCAGGTGCTTGGCACCAGATAAAAAAGACACTGTGCCAGCCTAAGTTTTCCTTTTCCCCAGGGTCCCGAGATGAGGATTTCTCAGCCTTGGCACTACTCACATTTTGGGGCAGATAGTTTGTTGTTGTGGAGGATTCCTTGTGTATTGCAGGATGGTTAGCAATGCTGCCATCCTCTACCTCTTAGAATCCTCCTTATCTGTGATTCTCGGAAATTTCTAGATGTTGCCACATATGTCCTGGGGGGCAGAGTCACTCACAGTTGAGAACCATATTCCTACACCCAAAATACATGGATCTCTCATTTCATATCTCTTTTTCTCTTCTTTCATAATCCATTCCCATCCTTTGCTCTTCACACTGTCTGTACCCAATCCCACATTCTCCCCGTTTTTTCTTCTTTGAAACTATTTCTGTCTTAGTTATGTGAAAATACATTGGTGATGCCTGTGTAATCCCTCAGCCTCAAATATTACATATAATGATTCAATAGGAAAACTTGAAGCAATGCAGAAAAAAATAAGAACCAGAAAGTTTAAGAAATTCATATCTAGTTCTTTAGTTCTCAGTAGTGGAGAATCAAGTATGTGTTGGCTGGTTAGGGATTTGGGTTGTCTATCTGAGACAATTTGAAAGTAATACTATGGGGTTAGTTTAAAATTCCCCTGAAGTATAAAGGACTTTCTTTTAAATCCTACAAAAGTTTTTTTTTTTTCCTTGTGGAGGTTTATACCTCTCATTGATTTCCCATGTAAATTATTCATGATGCATTTTCCATAGCTTTAACAAATTCTCTTTAACAAGTTTCACTCCACTTGATCTCCTCTATCTCTGACTTTAAACTATGGAAATTGATGAGAAGACCCAAGCCATCTTGATATGAATTTTCTCTTTTTACCTCTCTCCTTTAAAAATTTCTTCTCCTCACATTTCAATTACATTGATCACTTATCAACTTCCTCTCCCTTAATTCCTATTTCTTTTTATATTCTTTTTATTGTTGCCTCTGGTGTCAATGGATGAGATAATTTTCTTCTGCAAAATTAATCCTTCCAATTCTGTCTGTGAATTTAAGCCTCTTATTATCTAATTTTCTTTGCATCTTCAGTATGTTACTTTCTATTGGCACCTTTTGCCCAGTCTACAAATACCGCTCCCCACTCTCCGATTGTCCTTTCCATTACCTTAAATTGTTCTCTTGTAGTCTTCCCTTACTCTGCTGTTTTTTCGTTTCTCTTTCTTCCAGCAGAATCAAATGAATAACCTCACTTCCCCTGCACTTCTCACTCCCCAAATTCCTTGCAGGTATGTTTCCATCTTTGCTAATCTCTCAAAACAACTCTTGCCATCTAAGAGTGATAATTCAGTCGTTAAGTATATTGGAGTTTTGGACCATCACTAATGAGAATTGGACACTATGGTCACTCTGGATTTTCAAACTTCCTTAGCTCCCATATTACTACTGAATTATCCTGACTTTGTCTCTGTTACCCTTGATTCTTCTTTTCCCTGGCCACATTTACAAGTGTTACAGAAGAATGAACTCGAGGCTTCAGATGCTGGCTTTCCGTCTAATGTATCCCTTTCACAACAGAGTTCCACTATTTCAGTGCTGCCACGAAAATAGATTCAGTGACTCCCTTTTAATTTAGGAGTGATATTCATTCTCCTCTGGGGAACTCCTCTTTATAGAGCTCTTTTCATTGCAGGAAAATTTCTTTAATAACCTTGAGTTAAACCTTTGAGCTTAGAGACCTGTTTGGCCCAGGAAACAGGGTTATCATTTCCCAACCCCACCAAGACCTTCACTGTAAATGCTGATGACTGTGTTGAACAAAGGAAGAAAGTGACAGAAGAGGATATATCAACAACAATTTTTGGAGTCCATTATTTAGGTATAACAAAGGGGAATTTGGACATGGGGAGAGCTGGAAGAGAAATTGGCAAATCACAAGTAATACCTAAGACTTTGAAGTCAAAAGTAGGCATATATAATATTTAGTTACGTTTATCAATATAAAAACTCATCTAAGAGGTTGACATTAACTGGAGAAAGGAAAATAGAAGAATACGATGGAGATTTGTTTAATTGTAGTGTTTGGAATTATTTATTCCTTTACACTACGTATATGTAAATGAAACACACATAAATACATACATAATAAACAATCCATTGACGTAAATAGTTAGCTGTGAGGACTAGAGAAGAATGCAGGATCTAACATAAGGAAAGTTTCCTGCCACGTGGACGCTTTCTGGACTAGATGGGAGAGTGTAAAAAGAGAGAGGAAAGGGCGAATGAAATGAGATATCTGCGTGGTGCTGGTGCTGATTCTCTGGCTTAGTCCATAAGTTTGAATTTTTATTTTTTACCAAGAACATGCATTGGTACATTGTACACATAATGATCCCATTTATCATGGTTATTTTGTACCTATACATGATATATCTTGGTCCCCCACCCCTTCCCCACACCTCCCTTCCATTCCCCCCTTCCTTATTTACATCAGGTTTATTTACATTTTTCCATTTTTCCCCCTTTCCCTTTCTTTCCATTTTCCCTTCCTTTTTTTTTTCCCCTTCTAGTTCTCTTCTCTTTTGAATATTATCTTTCTTTTACCTAATATCTATTATGCCTCTTTGTCTTCATGTACACTTACGGTTTCTTATATCAGAGAAACAATCTAATGTATACTCATGACTGACTGATTTATTTCACTTAAAAGTATGTTCTCAAGGTTCATCCATTTAGCTACAAATGACTGTAGTTTATCCTTTTTTATGGCAGAGTAGTACTCCATTGTGTAGAAAAACCACATCTTCTTTAGCCATTCCTTAGGTGTTGGGCATTTGGGTTGTTTCCAAGACTTAGCTATGACAAATTGTGTTGCTATGAACATAGTTGTGCATATATCTCTATGGTATGAGGTTTTCAATTCTTCTGGGAAGATACCAAGCAGAGGAATAGCTGGATCAAATGTAACCTCTAGATTTAGTTTTTTGAGGAGTCTCCATACTGATTTCTATAGTGGTTGGACTAGTCTGCATTCCCACCAACAGTGGAGGAGGGTTGCTTTTTCCCCCTCACAACCCCACCAGCACTTGTTGTTGGTTGATTTCTTGATAATAGGTATTCTTTCTAGAGTGAGATGGAATCTTAGTGTTGTTTTGATTTGCATTTCTCGAACAACCAGTGATGTTGAACATTTCTTCATGTGTTTATTTGCCAATTTTATTTCTTCATCTGAGAAGTGTTTATTCATTTCAGATGCCCATTTTTGGATAGGGTCTTTAAATTTGGGGGGATTGATGTTTTTGAGTTCTTTACGTATTCTAGATGTTAGACCCTTGTCTGAGGGGAGGCTGGCAAAGATTTTTTCCCAGCCTATGGATTTTCGTCCTGTTCTGTTAATGATTTCTTTTGCTGTACAAAAGCCTTTTAGTAGGATGAGGTCCCCAGCACTGATTCTTTGTATTATTTCCCATACAGTCTGGATTCTGTTCATAAATTTTTTTCCTACCCAATGTCTTCAAGAGTTCTTCCTGTTCTATTCTCCAGTAGATTTAGTGTTTCTGTTTCAATGTTTAGATCTTTGATCCACTTCAATTTTAGGTTAATACATTGTGAGAGACATGTATCTAGTTTTAGTTTTCAGCATGTGGCCAGCCAATTTTTCCAGCACCATTTGTTAAAGAGGCTGTCTTCCTTCCAGTGAGAGTCCATAAGTTTGGAACCCATGAAAGCAGGAAGAGACTATTAAATGGCTAGAGGATCTTGATTATAAGGAAGAGCATGTTCCATTCTCCACTGGGAATTTTGATTGTCTCCTTCAACCCTGGCAATGAAGACAGAGTAGAAACACTGTGTTAGACACATTAGGGCCTTGCGATATCTCTCCTACTACCTCAGTTGTCATGGCCTTTTGTTGCATAGAGGAGAAGGTGCTACCCTCAGACTTCCGTTTCATTAAAGAGTTTTTATATTACATTGGTCTTTCTCTGACCAGGTCCTTTCTTATAGGACTGAAGTCCTTAAACCGAAGAGACTTGCTTACCCAGAGATCAAACCACTCTTGCCGTTCTGGACCATGCTCTGGATCCCTTGTATCCTGGAAATTATGCCAGCAGTACCCCCAGCCTGCATCCAGGGTGTGTTACCTCCTGTTCTAGAAGCTGGGGGGGGTAATCCATGCCACCAGTGTGAGAATCTCCATGTCTGAGAGATGGCTAAGAAGTGGTTAATTGTGTGTGTGTGGAGGGGTGTTGGTATAAGGTCTAGATGGGAGCTTAGATATATAGTCTGGGATTTTCACACAGGTGTGTGCAAGGCCACTGGGAGAGGAGCCAGGGGAGTGAGAGAATGGAAAGCGGGTTATAAACAGGAACTTGCTTTCCATATGCCAACACTTTCCATCACAGGACTGTAAATAATCTAATAATTCTAAATTCAAGTGAAGTAAGCCATTGTAAAAATATATTTGTCAAGGTTAAAGTGTAGAATTCAGTTTATTTGTTTGTTTAACTCGTAATATGCAAATATTTAGAATTCAGATAGGTGGGACTCCATTGATATCCTTGTCCCAAGCCCAACAAGGGCTACACAGCAAGCCTGGAAGGGAAGACCCCAAAGGAGCTCTAGAAGTCAGTGGGGAGTGCCAGCGTGCTGCGAGGGCCAAGGGATAAATGTTGGGATCACAATAAAGGAGGAACAGCATTCAGCCTTCATGACTGGAGGCCAAAACAGAGCACAGCTTGTAGGTATGAAGGTCAAGGAGGACCAGTTACAGCGACAGCAGCAAATACAACAAGGACGAAGGCTGGCGGGCAACAACTAGAGGCCAGAGAGCAGGAGACAGCTTAGATTTTTATCGAGAATCTGGACAAAGAAGTGACGGGCATCTCATGTACACACACACACACACACACACACACACACGACATCATTAGATGAGCTTAGATATTAGAGAGCGCATCTTGGACCCTGAGGTAGAAGAAAGGACAAAGAAATCTTCGTAGAGCCTAGAATAGCCTTACTAAGTAAATTAGCTATAAACTGAATAAGTTTAAGTCTAGAATATGAATAAATTATTACCTCAAAGAGAATATTTAAAACTACTTTAAATTGCCTTAAACATACACCATTTTTTTTGTAGTGATCACAGAGACATTTGCAGGTAAGCTGAGGTCAACTATAGAAAAGTAGCCGTGTTACTTCACCGCATATTCATGTAAATTGACTGATAATGCTCTGGAATGTAGACTTATGAACGACCTCCTGAAGAAACACACTGGGCCCTTATCCCAGCGGCTGGTCACTCATTCTATCTGACCAGTAAGTGAAGTCTAACTCATAAGACTCAGAAACTCTACGTGATGGACACAGGGCCATTGTGAAGTTCACGGAATTTAGAATGCACTGCCTAACAGAGTAAAGCCAAAAGTTAAATTGGCTTCCAAAGAGGGTTTTGTGAGTGACTGTTAACTACAAGATGTTGTGCAATCCCTGCTGTACTCAGATCTAAACCAAAGGATGCAACAGGAAAGACGTAGAGTCCTTAGGCAGAGAGAACAAAGGCTGTTAGAAGCAGAACGGTTGCATCGTTTGAACAGGAGCTAGTCTGGACACTCAACTATGTAGTATTAGGACATTAGAGACATCTGAAATTTACACCGAAGAGGAACGGAAAGTAACCTATGATTATGATTACTCAGTATTTATTTTTCCTCTTGAGATAGCTGAAGACAGCAAGAATAAGTGTACTGCTTGATTTTTCAGTATTTCCTGAAAAACCCTCAAAATTAAAAATAGCTTTAGAAACTGTACATAGCTTTCAACCCTGGGGAAAGTCTAAAAATACCAATAAAAGACAAGGCAAAACTCTCTGCCTTTTGCAATTTACCCTCCAGTGGGAACGGTATATAATAGGGGCCCAATAAGTATTTGTTGAACGTGTGTGTAATAAACACATACATGCACCACTCACACGCACGGATACATATCGCATGTATATATATATATGTATTCCTGGGGGGTACATTTGGGAAAAAAACAGCTCAGTTGATGGGCCTCTGACAGTGTCCACAATTGTGCAAACACGGTGTAGAAAATACTTTAGTTTATGTGTGTGTCTTGCATGCTTCATTTTGGTCGCAGCAATGTGCTTCCCTCTTTTGGCTCCAGCAGTACATAAGAACTCAGAAGGCTGCAGACTGTGGCGGTGCCGACAGTCCCAGCACCCCGGGAGGCTGAGGAAGGAAGATCCAGATTTCGAGCATTGGCAACTGATTGGCTTAGTGAGACCCTCTCTCAAAAAATAAGCAAAGGGCTGGGCAGGTAGCACAGTGTGAAGGGCCTGGGTTCGAGATCAGGGCTGGGGATTTAGCTCGGTGGCTAGAGTGCTTGAGTAGCAAGAGCAAGGCGCTGAGTTTGATCCCTGGCACCAAAAAAAAAGAAGAAGAAGAAGAAGAAAAAGAAAAGAAGAAAGAAAAAGCCTCAGAAGATCAATTCATAGTGATTTATAATGACACCATCACATGAAGAACTTTTTCTGAAAGTGGTGTGGATACTGCAACAGCTTCATTTTCATTTGGGAGGAAGAGAGTATGCCAATAAGACAGGCAACGACGTGAGAGTTGAGAAGGCTTGAAGTGCTTTGTGAAGTGTTGCATCTGTTGCTGGAAATGGCCCCACAGCAGCACTGAGGGCTCAGTGAGGACCTGAACCCTGAATCTATGGTGGCGCCAGTTTCACCCAGAGCTTACTGTGATTTTCACTCGGGGACTGATGTTTAGGACAGTGGAGATGAGTCGCTGACTTGAGCTAGTGTTGGGGCTTCACTGGATTAATTCATTGCATCATTTCGAGGGAATAGCAGGTCTGGCTTGTGCTCTGATTTTACAGGAAGGTCTGTCTGATGGGGAGAAAATGGAACTGTTAAGGCGGTACAGATCCACACACGTGCGGTCAAAGGAAGGTGTACAGGCAATAAGGATGGTGAGGGCTGAACTGGAAAGAGGGTCCAGCAGTGGCCAATCTATGATATGGGTGCCGTGGCTGGCTCTCTGTTATCATTAAAAACTCTACAAGGTTCGCCATTACTGGTAGAGTCTATGAGTTGGATGCTGGCATTTAAGATTTCAGACACGGAGTATTTCAGAATGATTTCAAGGACTGCTACACACTTATGTAAGAAAGGTGACTCAAGTAGACTGGACATGAAAGGTTTAGATTTAAGATATCATGGAACTATGAAGAAAATATATTAGAAATAGTATATAAATGGCTGAAGTCATTCAGGGTAATATCAGAAATGAGGAAATTGGCACATTAGAGGAAAACTTATGATACAGGTGCCCAAAGTAGAGATTAGGAAGACATGTCAGCAAGGTATATAGCTACTGACATCAACCTCAACAGGCAGATTATGATAGACAGAAGGAGAGTGGTTTAGTGTCAACATTTCACTGGGGGAACAAGGATGCTAGTCCTCTCTCTCTTCATTGAAAAGGTCTCCATGGGAAATCAGCCTTCAGTCAAGGCAAGGGTGGCAGAAGCATTGTGCACAGAAGATCCTGATGAAGAAGCTTTGTGCCATGGAATGGATTTGGCAGATTCTGTAACTGGCACCGGCAGGGAGAAATGGAGAGGCAGAAGTGAAGTGCGAGACTGAGAGTAGGGGAGAGGGTAGGTGGTCAAAGGGACTTTAAGGCCAGGCAGAGAGAGAATAAACATGGGTGTGAGGTCTGATAGGATTAGCTGCTCTCCAGTTTCCAAGTAGAGCAGAGATACAAAGTGGTTTCTGGATGAAGATTGACTCAGGCCCCAGGGGTGTTGCCAGAGGATTTGTGACGTTACTAAAATTGTCATTTTTCTTAATTACCCAAACAGAATCTTGATGCGAATGACTTGGGGGTGCCTCTGAAGAGATTCTAGTTCAGGCATTTGCTGATAAAATATGAGATAGCATGAGAATGGGGTGATTCTGAACACTCTCAGAAACCAGCTATGGCCTGACTTAGTGGTCATTTTGAAAACATTGTAGCTGAGGATGAAGAGACAAATCCTTTATCCCAGCCTCCTTTTAAATCTAGTCATCACGGATGCTCAAAATTATGACTAAGGCTGTTCCAAAGAGCCCTTTAAGCACTATGGTTAATCCTGCTCACTTCTGAAGTTTGAGCTAAAATTTTGGCTTCTTGGTTGAACTATCACTGATTGAGTCGCTTTAAATAAATTCAGAGGCTGTAACAGCGGGAAGATGGTGTCCACAGCAGACAGCATCGTATTCACCCAGCTTTAAGTAGGCCCCGTGGCAGCAAAAATAGAATCTTAGAATATAGGATTTTGGTTAGCATGAGTGTGTGTGTGTGTGTGTGTGAGAGAGAGAGAGAGAGAGAGAGAGAGAGAGAGAGAGAGAGAGAGAGAGAGATGACCTTGTCTTTTGTTCTTAAGCAGAGCTAGAGAAACTGTGGTATGACTAATGTGGAGTAGAACTCCTTGAAGACTTTTCAGCCCTGCTACCTCCCTGAAAACCAGGAGTGTTTTGGATGAAAAATGGCTCATTTGTTCTGCAGGATAACTCAATTTGAAATAAATATACATGGATTTAAAATAATACATTAATTTAAATTCTCCAAGTGGAAGTACTTTGATGGAAAGTTCCCTAAAAAGTAACAAATGATTTGCCTCTGCATCTAATCAGCCAATCAGACCCCCCCCGTGCTGATTACTTAATGAGGTGGAATTTTAATGCAAAAATTTGTGATTATTCACAATTCTTCTCTGCCCCCCAAAACCCAAACACTGTGTGCTTATAATTCTTAACAAATTAGTTAATCTTTTCTTCAACCATATAACAGAATTTGTTAATCAAAACTGAATTCCTGACCAAATTTCTCTGAGCAGCTTCCAAACCATATAGACAAACAGATAAGAACAAGTTGACAACTCAATGAGTGATTCTTTTTTACTCTCAAGGCGAAAATAAATGCAAGTAGCTCTATGAAAAGGAAGTAAAAGGCCTTGGCAGAAATCTCACAGCAAAGAGTATAGAACATCATCATACCCATGGAATTCGCTTCATGCTATTTTGCCTGTTCAGTGTGAGGACCCATTGAACTAATGGACATAAAGCATGTGCAACTGTATTTAGTGCCCAGAACTATATGGTAAACATTTGGTATTATCATTAGCACTCACAAAGGAAGAGCTTGAATTTCAGAGCATTTTAATGACTTCCACAAGTTATAAGTTAAATCACTAGATGGAGAATGCTGCCACGTCAGATTGTAATGATCTGAACTACTGGCCTGTTCCTAAATCTATGTCCAAACTCTCACATTCAAAGTCGTAGTTAAATAGACTCTCACGAGGGTTGTCTGGAGGTACATTGAACAAAGTATGATCAAATCCACATTTTATAGTAAATACTGCTATAGAAGGAAAACATCTGAGGGGAAAGTCTCCAGATATCAGCAAAGGTCTGGGTTCCATCCCAACAACTCAGACCTTTGCTGATATCTGGAGACTTTGCAAGAACCGTTCTTCAGGGGTCTGTTGGTGTGAACAACCACAGACCAGCAAGGGGAGGAATTCACTGTGAGAAAACAGATTGAAAGTATCCAAAACTGTTTCCATAATCAGTTGTTGTCAGATGAGGCAGAAATATTTGAATATTTTGGTGAATGGTGATAGTCCTACAGATCTGACCACCCCCAGGAATAATGTATCTCAGCAAAGAAAAGAAGGAACCACGAAACTCTAGGATCAGAGAAATTGCTTTGCCATATTGAGAATTAAGACTGGCTGTGAACACTCGATAACACGACAGTGTTTACAGTGTGTAACCAAAATAGTGAGGATATTTTTCCAGCGGAAAAGGTAGCTGTAGAAAATGGTGGCATTCATAAAATAGAAGAGAAACCTAGACACGTTGGAAGGAACATCAGGAGAGATCCCAGGAGTGCTTGACAGTAAGCCCCGACTGTCTTCAAATCAGGATAACAACACAGCAGCCTAGTATCTGGAAGCTCGAGACGGAGGGGAATAGTAGAGACTCCATGTGGTGCAGGACGGCTGTATTTGCTGCGCATGTGAAGCACAAACTTCCTTAACAAATTAGAGGTGTTTGAGCTGGGTTGAAGTCTCTACGATTCAGCAGGTGGGAGATGAACCAAATTTTGTTTGAACATTATTACAATTCAGTTTTTCCCATAGGCTGTGGATACAAAAAACAATCTTTATGTTGACTTAGTAAACAGAACTGTTCTAGTACTGTGAATATGATGGAATAAAATAGTTACAGCTGTTTTTCTCAAGGAATTAAATGTCCATAGAGGAAAGTAAGTTTCGTAAGGATGGGTATTTTACCCATTTTGTTCATTTGTGTATTCTAGAACCTAGTACCTGGATGGGAAATGTACTGTATTATCAAATATTTATTGAAATAAATTTAGGTAACCTAAGTTAGTTAACTAAATGACTTAGAGTAATATATGCTGTCTTTATAAATATAGCCCCAAGAGAAATGAAGAACTATGTCCATACAGAAATGTGTACACAAAATGTTCATAATAAATTTATTCATAATAGCTAAAAAGCAGAAACAATTCAAATGTCCACCAGTGGATGAACAGACAAATGAAATTAGGTATGTCTACATGATAGACTATTATACGGCCATGCAATAAAGAGGGCTGGGAACGTAGCCCACTAGAACACTTGCCTTGCAAGCCTGAGGCCCTGGACTTAATGCCCTGAATTGTACAAGAAAAAAACAAAAGTTAAAAAAAAACAACTGAAAGAAAAAGAAAAAGAAATGAAGTACCAGTTTACACTACAACTGGATAAACCTTGAAACCACGCTAAGTGAAAGAAGCCAGTCACAAATACCACATATATAGCATGAGCGTATTTATATGAAATGTTTAGAATAGGCAAATCCTATTATAGAATGTTGATCAGTGTTAGTTGTCAGGGACTGAAAATGCGGAGTGACCAGTGATAGATGTGGCATTTCTTTTTTGGAGTGATGGAAATATTTTTAAATTTATTGTGGTAATAGCTGTATAACTCTGTGAATATCTTATAAACTAATGGAGTTTACATTTTAAATGAATAAATTACCTTATGTAAAATACTAAATAAAGCTCTCAAATTAAGTAAAATGAAAAGGAAGTGGGACATACAGAATATAATTCTATATACTAAAGCAAAAGCAAATTATTCTATTTTATCCTTAAGTTATTCTCCCAAAGAGAGAATGTTGAAATGATGCTCTTGTAGAGATTTGCTGAAGATGCTGAATGAAAGAAAAATCTCATTCAAAATCAATAAGTTCTCTCAAATCTTCTTCCTCACATATGGGGTGATGTGGTCTCTGTCTGCAGACTCAGACCTGCCCCACAAGCAGAGATCAATCTTGACCTTGACCAGGGGACATTTATTGAGCTCTAGTTCAATATTCCAAGGACTTAGTGTCATTTCTACCTTCCTGCATGCCTGGTTTTGATCTAGCATTTGGACATAAGCCTTATTAGTGAGTCTATTTCCTCCTGCAGTTCTAGGTCTATGACTTTTCCTTTTATGGCTGGCTGAGCCCTTGAACAGACTGAGTTTGTGTAGAGAGAGACTTTTTCTAGGTTTTCCAGGCATGAGGATCTGTTTCTTGACTATGAGTCAGTCCTGATCAGGATTCATAGGGTCAACCCCCTCTAGGCCTCCCTCTTAATGCCTTGGCCTTTGCTGATGCTGTATACTTGGTTGAAGGGCCGTGTCGCATTATGTGGCTACCAACATTCCAGAGGGCTGGCCAGACTTCCTTCCACATTGCTGGGCTTATCTTTTCTGCCCAGTTTCTTCACTACCACAGCACAGATTCAGGGGCTCTCAGATCACCTTGGTAATGCCAACCCTCGAACAACTCATATTTTTATACCTAGGTGGTCCATCAAAATAATTTTGATTTTGACAAAAATGCATGCTTTTCATTCAACTTATTTTTTTAGATATCAATTAAAAGCTTATGATACAACAGGTGTTACCATAGGTGCTGGATATACAAAGCTAAAACAAAATGATGATTATGATAACTAATATATTTGAGTTTTCACTAAGTGCAGTCACTAGAATGATAAAAATGATCTCATCTATTTTTCACAGCCCTATATTCTAGATTCTAGTATTACATGCATTTTAAAGGTGATAAAATTGAGACCCACAGATTAACATGCCCGGGATTCAAATAAAAGATGACTAATTTTTGATGCTAAGCTTTAAAAAAAATATTGTATATGTTTGAGGCTTACAACATTATGTTATTGAGTACTAATAGGTAGTAAAATGGTTATTATAATGAACCAAATCAACATCTCTACAATCTCACAGTTACTTTACTTTTTTGAAAGGAGCTAAAATCTACTTAAGAAAAATCCCCAATAGAAGACAGTTTATTACCTGTAGTCCTCAGGTTGTACATTAGATCTCTAGACATGCTTATCCCATAAATCTGCTACTTTGTATCTCTTCACCTATATATCCCTATTTCCACCTACCTCCCCATTGTTTTATTTGACTCTCCTTATATTTGACTCTATTTTACATTTAATATATAAATGAGATCATGCAATATCTTTCTTACTGTGTCTGGCTTATTTCACTATATAGTCCATCCATCCGTGTTGTGGTGAATGTCAGGATCCCATTATTTTTAAGGGTGTGTAATATTTAATTGTTGATATTTCATCGCTCTTAATCTGTATGTTATTCTGTCTAGAGAAATTAGATCTTAATGGGAATTTAGATTCTATTTGAATGCAATCACTATGTTATCACCAAACAAACTGAGTAAGATGGCATGCAGTCTTAAAATGCCTGTCAAAAGAACTATGAATAGGCTTCCTACTCCCATTCATTTCTAAAATGATTTGTCTAGTGTCATCTGAGGTCATAAACTGCAGTTTCACAAGACGAAGACAGAAACCAGAGGTCAAGCCAAGGATGTTATTAAGGCAAGGAGAAGCAGGTGAGTCCAGATGTCCAAATAGGTTCACAGGTACAAAGTCAAGGCAGTTTAGTTTTTAAAAATGAGTGAGGACTCCATAGAAGGAATCTAAAGTCAGTCTGAACTGGAGTACCTCTGGATCACCAAGTAACAGACATGTGGCTCAAGGTTAATAATAACCATATTGGTCTGCCAGGAATGCAGCAATATGAAGACTGATCAGATTTCCTTCTTTGACCCAATCAGACCAGTGCAAGGGAAGTCCCAGGTAATCGAGAGCAAGCATCCTCTTTTCAGTAGGCATGTGAAGTCTACCTGTTACAATATAACCTATAATAATATAACCTTGCTTAGAGACTAAACTGTATCCGAAACCACGGATTTTGATTCCACCAAATGATCCTTCCCACTTAAGGAGGGAGGGAGGTGGGGGGAGGGAAAGAGAGAGAGAGACAGAGAGAGAGGGAGAGAGATCAAGACAACTGGAAGAATTTAGAAATGAACTAAGGTGGAAGAATTGAGAAATGAACTGGAAGAATTCAGAAATGAACTAAGGTGACTTTAGGGATAATGGAATATTCTATTAGAGCAGAATATTAGAGCAGAGATGGACTAAGTAACCTTAGAATTCATGGGAACAGTATTTCACCACTTTGGTATAGTGTACAGCTCAGAGGTGGCCACAGCAATACCTCTCATTCCATATGTTCTTCTGGAACTTGCCAGTCCTCCATCAAGAGGTACAGTCTATGTCCTCTAAGTGAGCATATTAATTCTCTGGGAGCAGCAAATCTTGGCAGAAATATTACCATGTGATTCCTGAAGTTAGGTCATAAAAGACAATGTACCTTTTATCTTCTTGGTAAGAACGCTCACCTTTTAAATTTCTGAGATACTATGTAAGACTGGAAATGTCATGAGACTTCTCTATTGGGTAACTACCTTTATACAGTGTGGCCGACAATCCAGCTGTGCTCCCTGACAGCAACCTGTTTCAACTCCAGCCCTGTGACTCCACCATCTTGGACACTCCGTCCAGATGTTTTCTTTGGATAACTGCCAATGCCAACATATGACTTCAACTTCATGAGTGACTTTAAGCGACAAAGATGTTACAAATTCCTGACTCACAAAATTATGAGCAGAACAAAGTGGTTGTTTTTGAATGGCTAGTTTTGGGGGTAACTGATTCTCGAGCAGTAGTAACCGGAAACCCACATAGGAGAGAACAATCACCAAGTTTCCAAGACAAATAGTTCCTCTCTTCCCATTTCCACTACAAGGATTACTGCTGAAACAGGGAGAAGGAGATCGCAGTATGTGGGAGATACGTAGGGGCCCATAAAAGCTTAATTACCCCTCTATAATTAATCTGTCCATAAAAGTCCCTTCGCTACTCATACTACAGATGATGCTTTGTGAGAGCTCCATAAGAGTGGATTAAAAATGTTTGAGTACAGTTTTTCCTGTAAATAAGTATTCACTCTTCAACTTCAGCCATAGAAGGTAAACCAACCTCCGAGATAGTAGCACAGAATCTTCCACAGTGGTGGTGATCAGGGAGTCAGGTGCAATATGTTTATTTGTGCATTTGTTCTTATGTACAGCCACATGTTAGTGGAAATGGCAAAAATGAGCATTCGCAGAAATGCTCTATTCTTTCTGCTTTGATCCTAAGGTTACTAATTATAAAAAAAAGTATATTTAATGTAATTGTTTTGAAACTATAAGTGGTTATTCAGCAATCTGTAAATCAAAACTCTCAAATTCTTTTACCTCTTCCCTTTCACCTACTTTCATGATTAGATTTTTTGCAAATGATGCAACTTCTCCCTGCCTCTACTTCTCTTCCAAATAGACTCCCATAAAACCTGACATCTGCAGAATTCTCTGGAGAAAAGAGAAAAACAATTGCAGCCATAACCTCCTAACCTATTCAGCATCCCCTCAGCCAACAACCTCATTCTCCCTTTGGCATTCAGAGGGCTCTTGTACCCCTTGCCCTCAAAGATGCTATCAACATAATGAAAATTGAGATGAAAATTAATCATTTAGCGAGCCTCCTCTTGCATCTGCTTTAAAGCCTCCTGAGGGCGGAAGGGATGTGTAGAACATTTAAAGTCTTTACTGGGCTTCACGATGGCTGCTTCGTTGGCTGTCCGTATTCATAGGTGCTGTGTCTGTGGCTTCAACTAACCAGGAACTAAAAAAAATCAGGGAAAATTTGCATCCATGCTAAACTGTATAGATCATTTTTTTGTCATTGTTCCTTAAGCAACAAGCTATAACAACCATTTACATAGCATTTACATTGCATTTGGTATTACAAATAATTTAGAGGTGAAATACGGAGCAATGTGCACAGGCTATATGCAGACACTACGTTTTATATAAGGGACCAACAATCTGTGGATTTCATTATCTATGAGGTTACTGGGACCAATCACCACAGGTGTGTGGGATGTTTGTGTTATCCCGGGAAACCTGAGAAAATCCGTGGTAAGTGGTCATTAAGGAGAATTACAGATGATATTATTCTTCAACATTTAAAATCAAAGATCTCAATTTTTGGCAGGTATTCTGCCTCTAACTTCCCACAGCTCTCTGTTCATACCTCTCTCTTCCACTTTCTGTTTTGGATTGTCTAGTTGAGTTCTTTCCGTCGCCAGATTTTAAGCTTCTACTATAAGCTGTATATGTTGTTGCATCCTTACTCCTTGGACTGGGTCAGGGTATAATAAATAGGTAATTTTTTTGATGTATTAATAACACTTTAACCTAAAAAAAGACAACAAAGAAGTCATGGACTTAATGATGTCTGGAAAGTAAACATTTGGGGGTCTGTAGAGAGGTGAAGTTATCTCTGCATCAAGTCTCAGTGCTCAATCATGAAATAATTTGGCTATGTCCTCAAATCTCCTCCCAAATAAGGTATGAAATAATATTAGTGGTATCTGATATTTTTATAGTACATTTGTGTTTCTCACATTGATTCTATGGCACCGATTTTAGAAACTATTTAGCAAAACTTCCTATTGTCACTTTAAATATTAAGAAAGTAAATCTTAAGAAGGTAAAACTTATTTGCCAAAAGAGAGTAATTGGAACAGGACAGGAATCTAGAGTCCACAAGTCCCAACTCGTAATCCAGTGCTCCTTCCAACGAGAACCTAGTATGCAATTCTGGAAAGAGTGGAAATGACTGTTTATACTAAAAGAAACTTAATTTTGAATCCTGGTCAAATTTTGATATTGCAGGTTTCTGCTATTCACCTCAGTTAGGAGGAAATCATTCTTTATCCACGGGCCAGCCCTTTTGAAGCCAAAAGTATTCTGTGTATTCATGTGAAATGAAAGATGGGAAGTTCCCCGAAAAAAATTTAAAGACTTAATTCAATTGGTGTTGGCACAACAAACTCTAGGACTCATCCAAATCCATTACGAAGGCTTCTCATGCCAACACATTTGCAAAACTAGATGTGGAGGTGCAACAAGTTCTTTGTGCTATGTATTTCAATGTAAAGCGATACAATCTCCTTTCTTCACATAGGAATTCGAGGGTATATTTCCTCTATGGGTCTCTCTGTATGAGCGACACTTTAGGGAAAAGCAAAAGTAAAATTCCCCAATTCTTGGCTTACCCTTTCTGCGTATATAACACAGTGTCTTGATTCTCCGCACAGCAATGGGACACACAGAGATGGATTTGGCAGTATGCAGTGGGGACTAGAAGATTCCATTATTCCACATTCCCATGGTCTTTGACCAGGAGTTACAGACCTCAAGGAAAAAAAGAAAACAAAAAAACAAAAACTAGAATTAGTTGTTGCTGCTTTCTAAAGCCATTCTTTGAAAAATTTGTGGACATTTTAAGCTAAATATTTTGGTCATTTTTGCTTTTGCTACAGTTTTGCAAATAAATCCAGCTCTGACTCCCTCCCTACATTTTTTCATGACTTTCTACAAGACCTAAGATCCCAAGAGAGAACTGAATACACTGGTTAAAGTCCTGTTTTTAGGACATTCCAGAAAAAAATAATTTTTTATCAGGATGAGTAGAGTAGCAAGTAAAAGAAAACCTAGGCTCAATTTGCACAAGCCGTAAGGCAATTATTTACTCCTGTGACAAGATGTGTAGAGATCAGGGGGCCCTAAGGCATGGCATGGTAGGGCCTGGCTTTTAACTTCTCTCAGCACTTCCTCTCGGGGTGCAACATAGTTGGATCAGTCCTGGATATCATATTTGTAATTCCAGCAATGGCCAAGGTCAGAAAAATGGCACATTTTTCATGTACTACTTTTAGGAGCAAAGAAAAAAAATTCCTGATTTCCTTTAATAGAGAATTGGCCAGACATATGCCACATTGCTATTCTTAAACAATTACTGGATAACTACATTTCTCTTATACCAATGAAGACACCCCTGAAACTGGGATAGGAACCTGTTTTCTTCAAATGTGATGCAGAGAAAGGTAGATATACGACAATGGAAGGAGGTAGTGTGGCAGGAATTGTAAAAATGAATTGATGTTAGGCAGACCAACAGTGTTTGGTAAAAGGCTTCCTCGTTATGTTTTATATTTTTTAATCCTCACAAATTCCAGCATTGTCATTTCCTTTGTCACTATTATGTATTTACTATAAACTATACTAAGTACGAACTATACTTGAGGATTGTCTTAGTTAGTTTGGGCTGCTATAACAAAATACCACAGACTAGGTATCATCTAAATAGAAGAAATTTATTTCTTACCATTCTGCACTCATGATAGAATCATCTACTAAAGGCCTCCATATTCTAATCCTATCAACATCAGTGTTGTTTTCAACATACAAATTTTGAGCCAATACATAAGCAAGGCTAGCCATACCATAGCATGAATATTTAGATTTTAAAAGTCAATACCTACAGAAGAAAGCTGTCTTTTCTACAATATTGAGGAAAGACAATTAAAGGAAAAAGAAAGGAAAAAAATTAAACATGAAGAAGAAACTGAGCATGTCCATCTTCCAAAATGAAGTAACGCCTTTAGAACCTGCTGTTCTACTAATTACCAAAAGTAAACTGCAACAGTTCTATACAAAATAACAAGGAAACAAGACAATAGAGTTTTACCTATTTTTATAAGCACATCATTTACTATAAGTGCAGATCAATAAAGAGGGTGGAAGTTAACAGTAAGATTTCACTGACCCCGTATGGGGCCTATAGTGTTATAGGACTAAAGAGAGTTGAGTATTTTTTAATTGAAAACAAGATAAGTAATTATCTTCAATTCTTGTTCTAAGAAGGTAGTAATTAGAATGTATCCCCACTCCTGGGTCAATACCGCCAGCTCACAACCTGATAGAACTCCCCAGCTTGATGTTAACAGAATAAACAGAACAATATTTCTCTAAATCTGTGGGGAAGGCAAGAACATGATTGGGAATCTTACTCCTAAAATTGTTGTCTTCAGAGGTTAGGAACTACAGGTAATTTTAATAAGAGATTCCCACTCTTGAAAAATATAGCACCCCAGAGTGTGTTCAAGAGAGAACAAAATACTTTATTAGTGGCTCAGTCTCATATTCCTCTAAAATGTTCAAACTTGAAGATGCAAAATAATGGCAAATAACTCCCTACTCACGTAATTTTGATCTGGAAGAAACATATTATTTAAAATAGAAATTCCCACCGATGCTATGGTATGGAAACAACTACTTAGAAAATAGAGTAACATGAAAAAGTAAGAAAAAAGAAAAGAAATTGGACATCAAACACATTTTTCAAAGTCAGGTACAACAAAGAATTTTCTGGATTAATCTGGGTCTTGAATTTTTATTGTTGGTAAATAATATTTAAAAGAAGGAAGTCAATTTTTTTTCTGCAGGGCAGTCTGGTTTTGACGATTAAGACTAGGACAAATACACAGACTGTACTAATATAAGGAATTGAACATAAATTTATCCTTCATTGTAGCCTCAAACTATTATGAGATATTAACAACTCATGTTGTGAGAGAGTTCATAGGCAGAGAGAAAATTTGATTTTCAGAGTCAAAGTGGATATGTAGTTCAGAAAGTTAAACTTTGAGTCCTATAGAACATTGGGTGTAAGAAAGACTTTAAAAGTCATCCAATTCAACTCAAATCCTTAAGCAGAGAAGAGTGAGACTTCACAATGACAAGTGTCCTAGTTTATAGGTAATTCTGGCTCACTATTTGTAAGACTTCCTGTGAAGGTCAGTGTAAGATCCCAAGTAACAAAAAGAGGAAGAAATAAAAAGAGAAATTGGTTCTGAGAAACACAGTTGTGTGTCAGATATATTTTCTGATTTGGGTTAGGAACGTTTAACACATGCTCCTGAAGTTATAAACATTCAATGTTTCTTGATAACTCTGTGTTAAGACTATATAGATGGTTCATAGTTATTTTTTTAAAAATGACTTTGACATCGACATCAGAAAGCCTGTTGAGTCTTGATATAAACACCAATTCTATTTCCATTTTATTCCTCTTCTAATTTTATATAAAAGACACATTTTCATTAGGGGAATTAGGCACTAATTCTCTCGGAAAGATTCAGCTGTCACTGAGTAACACAATCTTTTCCTACCCTCCTCACCCAGGCTGCCAGGGACGCCTCGGGCTGCGATGACAGCTGACACGAGAGGAGTAACAGCTAAGGTGTCAAGCCATCCCTTCCCCAATTTCATTTGCTCTGGGAATGTGCTAACTTGAAAGTCCACAAGAGTCACTTAAGAACAGACATTATTAGTAGATAATATAGGTTTCTGTTGCTCTACATAATCCACTTAAGGGGAAAAATAATTTTTGTAATACTATCCTTATGGAAGTGATTTTATCATTGATATGAATAACTTACAAAAAATGTCCCAGTGCCTAGTTATCTTGAGTTTCAAGCAAGTAAAAAAAAGTCAATTTGCAAATATTTTTAATTCTGTATCTAATGGTTAATTTTTTTTCTTCAGTAAAGGACTACAAGATAACTTGGTATCTGGTGGAAGAAAAAAAAAGATTGGGTTTTCAGGGCTTGTAAGGTTACATTTTCTGTGGGCTTAAAAATATCATTTGGCAAAATTCCATTTTGACTGTGGACGGGGCTTAGTAAAATTCACAAATCAAGGAGATGTAGAGTATCATAGAATTGAGATAAGGACTGTGGGGAATTACAACTCTACAAAACAGTTTTTATTTCAAGGATCTTCCTGAAAGAAAAGACAGTTATATGTGGGTGTCATGTGCTGAAATATCACCTCACTAGATGACAATTTTTCACTAAATACTTCTGTCATGATTTCAGAGAGGCAGCATGGTTTATTGAAATGAGCCCTCCTCTTGGAGTCAAACATCTCAATATATGTTCCAATCCTGATGCTGATTAGATATTTAACTTCTCTGTATAAATTTTTCTCATCCATAAGAAGACTGACCTAGATTATTTCCAAATTCCAACATTCAGTGATTTATGACAGCTTAAAAATATGTGCTATGTTCTTATAGTGGTTTACCATGCAGCCAATACATCAGACTAGCAAATTACCAAAATATTACCTAAAATTTAATCAAACTGAGATTAATAGAAAAAGTTCTACATTCTAAAAATGTCACAACAATGATATTGCATAGGGACACCTCTGCCGTGCAATTGCCCCACTAATTAAATATTTATAAATGAGCATGTTTTCATTATTTTTAAATAAGACAAACTGAAATTATATATGAGGCTACTATTTACACCCAAGTGATTGCTTTTTGGTTTATTTTGTTGACTTTTGCCAATCCCCACATAGTTTTAACTGAAGGCAAGGTTATCTTGCCATCCTTGATTTGGGGCAATCAGCCATCACAAAACAATTCTTGGTAATAAACATCAGAAGGAGAGACCTGCAAACAGCTTTAGAATGATAAATAAGGATATCATTTTCCAAATGGGAAACAGGAGGGGGTTAATTTAAAATAAACCACTCTATGAGGTTTCTTACAGAGTTAGCATCACCTGCCTTTCAAAATAAAAGTAGTCCTTACATGTGAGGGCAATTGTTCATGTGAACATCTTGTTTCGTTCTCTGATTGCTCTCCGCATGTATAATGCTTTTCAATAGGTCAATAAGTGGTTGTGAGCAGCTTTTCAAGACCATTTAACAGGATAATTTGGTCAAAGTGAACATGTTATATAAATTGCCTTCACTTTCCCATCGTGATTGCATGCATTCAAGAGTTTCATGCATTCAGTTGTCTGTACATTCTGGGTCTCCCACTTTTCTGGAAATGTGGACAACTTGAATATGAATAAATGAAATAATGCCTACTGTACTTGCAAGCTTTATATGAAGAGTATGTGTTAATGTGCATTAGAAAAACCAGTGTCATGGCAAGAACATTGCAGGCACCAAATAAGTGCTGGTTATTACTTTCCTAAACCTACAAAAGGACTTAGGACTTTACATATCTTGAAAAGGCAAGATGAATCCTGTGAATAAATCCTGTGGTGAATCCTGTGTTGCGTGTCTATGCTCTTTTAAAATAATTCATCCTGGTATTTTGACACAGAAAAGTATACATTGCTGAAAAATGAGGGCAGCACATGTATTTCCATATAAAAATCTGCATTTTATTACTAAATTATATTACATAATAAGAAAACCATTCCTCTGAGTAGGGAGGGGATGTCTCTTAACATTTTATTCATTACCATGTAGGCAGAAAAATTCCACCTGGTAGCTGTGATACTACGAGCTAAACTAGTTGAGGTGTTTGTAACTCAATGAATGTAATGAAGGAAAAACATAGTGTAACACCTACAGGTAGGTTAAAGTTTTTGCAGCAGGAAAAAAAAAAAAGAAAATAGAAGACAGCAAGTCACCAGGAACTGGAGGTCTATTAGAAGGCCACAGTGAATGTTCACTGTGGCTGGAGCAGGCAAGGCATGAGCTCCCGAACAGTGTCCAGGGTAAATGAGGAAGACTGGAAGGCTCCCACGCATTGTGTAGAAAGAGTTGGAATGCCTTAGTTGCTGAGTTATTCCATTTTTTTTCTAGGACTAAGGGTTTTTTTTTCTTCAGATTATGGGTCTCTGTCCTGAAAGAACAATCTCAAGTACCTATATTAGGCTCACTGATACAGTAAAGATAAGAGGAGGCAGGAGTTTGGGAACCTCGTGATGAAGCACAAGTAAAACTCACCACTGATGGACTTGTATAATGCAACCCTAAACTGGTATTTATTTTCAGTATATTGGTTGCTATATAAATTTAAAATAATGTATAATATTTTTACTTATAGTGGGCATTACCTAATTATTTTTTTTAAAAAGAAGCTAGTTCATGAGTAAGAAAATGGGCTATACCAATAATGAACAGACAAAAATATTGTTAAATATAATCTAGTTGATGACTTATAAATTTGGATAACTTTTTAAATAGTTTGTAATAGCCTTAGATTGTGTGTATGTTAACATTTATGAATTTTCAAACTATTTTTGCTTGAAATTGTTGAAATGGGAAGGGGAACAAAGAGGGAAGGGGAAAGGATGGGAGAGAAGAAAAAAAAAGAGAACAGAAAGAGAAAAAGTGAAAACAAAGCTCTTGTAAATAAGGAGGGGAAGAGAGGTTGAAGCGAGAGGAAGGGAATGGGAAAAAAAGAAACAGCAAGATATATCGTGCACAGGTACAAATTCCCTATGTTGAATGTTATCATTGTGTATATCTAAAATGTACCACTAAAATAAAATTTTAAAAAGGGCAAAAAATGACAGAAGTCTGAAAGAAAGCAAAGTGAAAAAAATAAAGTTAATAGATGATATTTAAAAGTTTGACATTTTAATGAAGAAAACAGTCATTTTGATTTCAGAAGATGAAATATACTGCATGTGTTCACATCTAATCAAAATACATAATATTAATCACAGATTTGTTTATACTTTTCAAAGACTGATAACAATTTGAGTATATATGTTATTAAATTGTTTTTGCACGTACCAATGAAACCATTCATTAATAATGTGCTTATGTAGCACAACAAATTTTTATTTGAAATTTAAAATTTCGGGATTCAATTAGATAATACCATAAATCTTTCGTTAAATAGAAATAAAGACATCACATATACCCATTTTTCAAGTTGTGGAGGCCTACATAGATGCTAAATATATAAACCCCTCAAACATCATTTATTAAGGGGGAAGCAAGCCAGGGGTCGCCCAACCGGACTATTGATAGTCTGTAGTAAGTCTGAGTGGTACCAGAAAGATGCAGATTTAATTAGACAACAAATGCTCAGCCCTTACAGTAGATTCTTTAAAATGACTCCATAAATATTGGTGGCAATAATTTAACAACTCTTTTCAATTAACGAACCCATGAATTCTTGATATTCTTATCCTTACGTTCCTTATTAATTTTATGCCCTGCTAGTGAATAGATGGAAAACTTAAATAGAAGAAGGGGGAAAAGCCAAAACTAAACATCTGGAAATGTTATTATTTATAAGCACTCCCTTATAAGAACTGGAGAGGGATTAAGATGACCTTAATGATTAATATCTTGGCTGAATCTTCCTTTTTCTTTTTTTAGTGACTCGATCACTGCCATTTTTTACTACTTTTACATGGTTTAATCAAGAACCGTTTGCAGTGGCATTTTTGATTTTAGGAGATGTATGAAAGATGTGTGCATGTGTGGTTTTCTGTTCGACTTAATCAGGATGCACAAAATAAAATAATCTTCTAAAATCAATAAAAAGAGCACGAGGCCGTACTCTGAAGGAGGTGGTATTTTCAGTGTTTCCATAGCGTTAGGAATCACAGGAATAGCATCCCAAGGGGCTCCTACCTTGAACACTAGGAAATTATGGACAAAAGGAACAGGTACAATGAAAGGATTAGGACCAGGCGTCCTATTAAAATGGCTAGATTTAGATTCCCCGAACAGGCTGTCTCTTGGTGTTCCATGACAGTGCTTCTTAAACTTGAACATGCATACAAATCACGTCCATGGAGTCCATGTTAAAATGCACGTTCTGATTCTGTAATTCTGGATTGTAGTCTGAGATTCTGTATTTTTAACAAGCTGCCGGGTCATGTTGCTAGTCCTCAGACTTCCGTTTGGATAGCAGGATTCTATATCAATTTCATTTTAATGTTGGTTTATGGTATGGCGACTGTGCAAATTATATTTTTGACCACATTTATTTGTTAGCATTTCATTATTTTCAACAAAGTAAATTAGTTAACTAAATTTATATATTTTTAATACCATTGGAAGTTTGTTCATATCCAAGATTTCTCTTATCAGAAGATATCATGTCAAGCTAGGTCTCTTGGCTTGAGATTTAGAAACTACACAGCCTTATCATAAGTGACCTAGGAAAAGTCTATTTCTCTTTGATACCTCCAGTCTTATTCCATTCTCTCTTACTGCACCTGTGTAATAACATGGCTAAAACAAAGTAAGCATTATTTTCTACCCATCAAGGCAAAAATGAGTTATCCATGAAAGAAGACTCCTGGGATGGGATGGAGTCCTGCGCTGGGTGTTAGAACCAGAAAGAAGGAAAAATTTGACTTAGAAACTTTCTTAATGATCATAGAAATTTCTTTCTTTTTAATCAAAAATAAATTGAAGAAAAACTTTTTTTCTGGTCTCTAGCTCCATGCTCTAAATCTTGATCTCACCCATTCATGAAATTATCCTGCACTCAGAAGAACTGTTTTCTTGCTCCATCACTCACTAGCTGTTTGACATTGTTCAAACTACTTTATTTCACTCTTTTTAACTTTTGGTTTTGTATTATTTTTTTTTTAAATGGGAGAATGAAATTAGGGAAACAATTAAATGACCTTAAGGATTTGATATTCTGATTATGGTATGGAGATTATGTTTGATTATAGGAATTTACCAAGCAGC
The DNA here is from genome assembly GCA_004026905.1 of Hystrix cristata. Lineage (NCBI taxonomy): Eukaryota > Metazoa > Chordata > Mammalia > Rodentia > Hystricidae > Hystrix > Hystrix cristata. The sequence goes on from PVJO010000039.1 coordinate 265,099, forward strand.
TGCTAAGAAGTTCGTGCCTGTAATCCAAAGCAGCTACTTTGGAACTTTTTTGTTCCCTCAAATATGATAGGATTATTTACCACATTTGGGTTTCTGATAGTAACGTCTTAAAAGTTGCAGCAATACATCTCTTTTCAAATAAATTCTTAGACTGAGTGCTACTTTTGGATCTCACTTTAGCATTCTTGGTCTAAAAACTCATCTCAACAATGAGAATGAGCTTTTTGAAGTGTGGTGTTTGAAGTCTACTTTTTAATCCTAAATCACTGAGCCAGGAATGCGCAGTAAAATAGTACTTACTGTCTCATCAGATGAAGAGGACAGAATCTGCCTGGTCATACGTGTTAGCCTGGTTTTGGCAGAACATGAGAGACTGCTCATCAACCCAGCAATCACTCGGCGAAAACACAGACAAATCTGGAAGGACAAGCCAGAAGATGGTCTTTGGAACCTGAATTAGACCAGAGTACTATAATCTTTCTTTAGCATTTGGACTCCTTTGCATTTAAAATTTTTGGAAGTGACCATGCACCAGAATTTTAGAAAAATTGGAATTCTGGGCAAGAGCATGCAACAAATTACCACACAGAGGGTGAAAATGTTTCATTTATGAACTACCTCAAGCAGGCGTTTTTGTAAAAGTGTATTTAGAATACATGCTGAAGAGGAGAAATGCTGGTATGAAGTACCCCGATGAGCTGCAAACATACTGGACAACCTGAACTCCATCATTCACCCAGGTGGCGAAGTCACAAGCCTGCACCAAAGCAGCATGTCCCCTAAATCTCAAATCCAAACTCCCCCTAAGTCTCGAATTCGAGAAGTCACATAGACAACTTCAGGTATCAAACATGTAAGATAATATTATGAGCATCTGGCACTGCGGCTTTCCAACTCCCCGTGAGTTGGACCTCTGTGTCTTTGACTATACACTAAACTTTTTACTCCAGGAAGCAATTGAAAAGCATCTACAGTATTTGAAATGTAAAAGAAAACCCAAGCACAAAAGTTGCTTGATGATTTCATTGCTTTTTTCTGATCCTAATTTCTAGATGAATACCTGCATCTAATAAGACAGCAAGAAATATATGGCAGAGCAACTAAGCAGAATATGTGAGCTTTGGAATTGGTGGCTGGATGGAGATACAGCTTTTAATCGAGTGGCCTTACATATATTCTATACTCGAAAAGGAGTTTTTCAAATATAGACTTTGAAACCACCTGGATTATGATCCATGAACTATAAAGACATAATTTATCATTGTCTTCTATCTATCATGCTCTTTTTTTAAATCCACAACTCAGTTCCTAGGTAAAAACAAAATATGACTTTAAAAACTGTGGAGATAAGTAGGGCTCAACGGCACATGCTATAATTCCAAGTACTCTGGAGACAGAAGGATTTTGAATTCAAGGGCAGCCTGGGCAATGATAGAAAGACCCTCTTATAAGAAAGAGAGGGAAAGAGAGAAGAAGAGAGAGAGAGACAATTTATCTCGGGTAGAATCTGTCTTTGCAGGCTGCCTAAAGGGGGAACGAGTGGACTCTACAAACATTAACTTAAATACTAAAATTCTTCTAGTCGCCTGGTTTCCTAAAATCACTTTGTACAGCAGTCTTTCTCATGCAATGTCACACACTTAATCTTAGTAATAGAATAACATTACTGGCTAGAACGAACACATAAAGAAAATTTAATTATTCTTTGATTGTCCATGAATTAATAATGGAAGCATTATTTTTCACATTGCATTTCTAATGAGTAAAAAGACTGACAACTCTTTCTGAACACAAATTCCAGTAACTCAGAATCACAAGACTATGAAAAATTTTAACAATTCCTATACTTGAGACAACAGCTCTGCCAAATAGATTGCCACTGTTGACAAAATTCCAAGATTGCCAAAAATGCTCATAGGCTTAAAATGCTTAAATATCTTTAAATAAAAAGTTTTATGAGGAATAAAATAAATTATCTGATTTTTTTTGCCATGTAGTTATAATTTTCCTCTTACTATGGTAAACTTCCTATTATTCAAAATTCTATTGGTAAAAACTGTTAGCCAAAACTTGTATAACCCACCTCCTCATTCACTATTTTAGAAATGTTACACTACAAAGTTTAATAATTATTTTAAAATGAAAGTGGTGGCCTGAAAGATCACTTTGAGATATTTTACAAAACATCAAGAGATTAATTAGCTCATAGATCTCCTGCCTGACTTGGAGTAACCCTTAGTTGGCTAAATTATTTAAGAAAACAGAATATCCAACCCTTAAACAGGCAGACAGAATGTACCCAAATGTAGCCAATACCTAAAAACCATGAGGAAAAATACACAGAATTTTCAAAAAGATAGCTCAAGTCAAGAGGGATGATAACAATATACAGGTCAGCGAGTCTCTGCAGCCTTTGCATAGCACTTGTTGAACTAGGTAATAATAAATTGTTGGGTCCCTGAAATGAAATGTAGAGATTTAAAAGTTAAAATGTAGTGATAGATGGGATCTGGACCATGAGTCCAACCCTTTTATTATCCAGATAAGAAAACCAAAGCCCAGAGATCAAATGATTGATCTAGGTCCGATATCCAACTCTGAGATTCCCTTCAGTGTGTTTTCCATAGAGAGCATTCTAAAAATAGACAAAATATTGGCCAGATGTTGGTGGGGAGCACAGATATTGGGGGACAGGGAAAGAGGTTATGAGTATTTGAACAGCCTCTTGTTAGATGTAAAACATTGCTCCAGACACTTTTACGCGTTTATTGTATTTTGCACTATGCTTAGTTTAGAGATTAAAAAAAAAAAAAAACCCAAAGCTAGCGAGGTCATCATGACCTCGAGATCTATGCAGTTCCACTGTTTTCAACCTAGACGAGCCGATCTTATTTCTCTGTCCGTTGGTTGAGTTTTAACCAGTGTATTTGCTGATACAGCCATTCAGCTAATGTACACAGAACCTCTCCTTTGTGACAAGCCCCATTCTGGGAGTTGGATGTGCGGTAATGAACCGAAGAGGCTTGACCCTTGCCCTCAGGGAGCTCTTGGGCAAAGAGCCATCTCTAGTCTGTCCTGTTCTGACAGCGCCTCTCGCTCATCATCAGCATAGGGAATGTCCACTTCACACTGCTTTCTGGAAACTCTGATATTCATCAGATCTTCAAGAAAATAATTTGAAAATTCATTGTTGGCTTTTCATACTCACACGTCCTCTGAAAGATTATTAATGCAAAAAGTTTCAATAACAGCAAACATAATTTTGCACAGTGATTTTTCATATTTGTATGGAAACATTAAATATTAGAATTGTTCCAGGATTATGTATCTTCTTAAAACTTCACAGTTTCATGTGATCCAATAATTTAAAGACACTAAAATTTGAGAGTATTAGTATGTTTTGGTAAACGTGTTGGATTTATTTTAGACTCTCTTCAGCAGACATCAATTAGGAAAAAATACAATTGTAAAGCACTGACCATAAGAATTGTATACATCGCCAGGATAATACCGACTCTGAAAATGTTAACTGTTCTTATCTCACATGCAGCATTTGTCCTGTGAATGAGAGCTCGCTCAAAAGGATAAGTAGACTTGGTCTATGTTTTTCCCAGATGTTTTACTGAAAACTCACGTCCATAACTTGGTTTTGTGTTTAAAAACAGTGCTAATCATTCTGTCACCAATGAGGCATGTGTGCGTGCAGCTCAGATAAGAATGATGCATGTCAGAGAGACCGGTCTACACCAGCTAGATGAGATCGGCCCTTGATTTGCAGCCACAGCTGCTAATGGCAAAGCATGCTGCTATTTTCAAACGCTGCACTTAGATTCACATTCTTCTCTGCTCTAGTGCTTTAAAAAGCCCCAGGATGCTTGCCTGTCTCCGCTGTGTCCTGCTAGGCCATCATTCTACGAACCCATTTTAGGCTTAGCTTAGGCTTGTCATCACAAGTTTGTGGGAGAGTCATCTAAGATCTTCAGAAATGTGATGACTGTATTCTTGAAGCACACATGCAGGATGTCACATGGAAGATTATAGATCACTTTGAAGAGTTAACACTACGTCTTAGAGTGACGACAAATCCCAAGAAGATGTGCCCCTCCACAGAACAAAGATTCTCCATGGTACCGCAGAGATGAAAAGTGCCACCCATCGACACACTGTCCCATGATGCACAGACGAGGAAGCATGATGATCTCGCAATTTACAAATCTCCTGGGGAAAATATGCTTTGTGCGAAGTTGGCCGAGGTGGAAGAAACTTCCTGACTCTGCAGTGCTTTGGTGGCAGCTGAATTAGCTTAAGAATTTTTTCTGTAAAATCCTCTGACCCACCAAAAAGAGTTGATCTTTTCTTCCCTTGCTCCTTGGCCCCTAAACATGTCCCTATGATTGTGTTAGCTTACATTCCCCTTCCCTGTTAGACTCACTTTATTGAAAGTAGGACCTTTGAATAGTTAAGCACATTTCACAGTTCTTGTTATAATATTATTATTGATTAAATAAACATGGATGGGTGGGTAGATGGACTGATGGATGAATGGATGGGAAAAGGAAACAAAACTCAGACTCAGATGTAGACTGTTTGTGATTGGCTGGGCCTGTGGTTGCTAAGCTAGAACCAAGTCGCCCACTAGTCCATAGTTCAATCAATTTGGAGAGCAAATGGAGGGAGGTAATGCTGAGAGACAGTTATATGACGTCTGTGTCATTTGATGGGAAGATCTACTAAGAGGAAAGGAAATGTCCTCTGTAGTAACCCTAGTCCTGGGAATCTGCTCCCCACCTAGTATGAGGACTGAAGGGATTGTTATTCTGTAGAGGTCCAGTGTGATACATAAATAAAGATGGTGTAGAAGAGAATCTCTGAAATTTGACACACTTGGGAACCAACTAGAATCTAGTCAGTTTCTATTTAACTGGTTGATTTTGGAAAAGTTTCTTGGTCTCATGAATATCTAGCTCTTCTTCTCTAAATTTAAAAATCACAGTGTCATAATTTGCATCATAGTTGTAAGAACTCTAAAGAGTCTATGCAGAGTGCCTGGCATAGAAATAAATATTTTTATTTACAGTAAACATACGTATTGTATTACTTTTACTTTTAAAGTGACGATTCATTTTATGAAGTTTGATGTTAATGTAACTGGAAAGTGTTCTTTTTGTTAATTCAGATTTTCCTGTGGAAAAAGAAATCTCTTTCTAGTTAAATGAGGTAGGTATTCATTTAGTGCCTATCATTAGGCAAAATGCTGTGTGAAGGCTCATATATTACTCGGAAAATGTCTAATAAAATGAAGTGGCCACAAAAAAGGTCCTTGGCTGGAGCGCTGAGTCAAATGGGTTCCAAATAAGAAAGCTATACTTGATAGAAAATAGGCATTGAATGGATACATATAGTTATGAACTGAATATTTGTGTCCCTCTGAAATTCCTACACTGAACTAACACCCAGTGTGATGATGTTAAGAGGTGAAGCCTTTGGGGGACAGTCAGGTTATGAGAATGGGGCATTCTGATGGAATTAGTGCCAGTGTAAGAGGGAACCAAGAGAATTCTCACTTTCATTCTGATGGATCAGGGTACAAGGAGAAGTTGGCTATCTGCAAACTGGAAAAAGCCCTAACGAGATAATGACTACCATAGTTTAGATACGGAGGGAGCGTGTCCTCCACAGGCCCGTGGCTTGGAAGCTTGGTCCTCATGGTAGCAGCAGTAAGAAGAGGTGGAACCTTTAGGAGGTGGGTCCAGTGGAAGGTCATCGGATCACTGAGGGTGCTGCCCTCACGAGTGATTAATGAGCACTTAGGGGACCCTGATTAGTTCCTGTGAAGGTGGATTGTTAGAAAAGGGCCAGACTGACCCACCAGTAATGGCTTTCTGTCTCACTTATAATCTCTTTCGTACATTCACTATCACTGTTGTTCTACCGCCCGTCATGCGGCCCTCACCAGAGCTGAGCAGAAACCCCACCAGGCTCTTGAGCCACCAGAACTGTGAGCAAAATGAACCGTTTTCTTTACAAATTACCCACCTTTGGTGATTTCAGTATAACAATTAAAAACAGATGAATACACTAAAATACAATGCCGATGTCAGGCTTCCAGCCTCCAGAACCGTGAGAAGTAAATTCTTTTATTTATAAGCTACCCAGTCTGTATTTTGTCATAGCATCCTGAATTCGCTAAGACATCCGTGTACACACATATATAGGAAGGAGCTTGGAATTGCTATGGACTTCACAAATAACATTTAGGTATTCCACTCACATTAATCTTCAACTACAGAAAGCTAAATATGGTCACAGAATGGAGACTGAATTGGTTTCTACCCTCTGAGCTACCGCACTAGGTCTCTAGATATTAATCTTTCCTTTCTTCAGAACAAGTAAAATTAGTTATGAGAATAAACAAGTAACGTAAGAGAGGTGCATCTGATGAGCCACCCGGGATGTTGCTGAACAACTCACAGGTTGTTATAGTGACCAGCGCTCCATATCTCAGACTCAGCTATCTGACTTTGACTCCTGCCCTCCTTCCGTCTGTGCCTTCGGATGACCTTCTTGCTGCAAGACAACAGACGCGAACCTAGCCCAGCCCCGACTGTTCTCAGAGAGCCCTCCTCCCAACCTACCACCTCCCCAGAAGTGACCTGTTCTCCACAATGAGAACCCGTGCTATAACCTGCTGTCATTTTTCCAGAGCTCTAATATCAGTCAGATATTAGATTTCATGACTTAAGTGATTTAAAGGAAGGTCTAGAGGATAGTGTACACTTGTATAATTTCAGCTGTCTACTTAATTTGTATAAGTACTTAATTGCCTGAATAAGACTTACATACTTGGATCTGATAAAATTCCCTCTCCTGGTCTGTAAAAGGACAAGGACCAGTAGCTTGTTCCACTTTTTCGGATCTACATTAAAATGAGCTTAAAAGACAGTTAACTTGTTAGATGCCAAGGAGAAACGATACAAGGGAATAAATACAAAGAAGGTAAAATTTTGGCTATTTAGGAGATTATCTTTGAAAAAGGATCCTATAAAACTCAATTCTTAATTGGACAAAATCATTCTTAAGATAGAACCCTTAGACTATTTTCTTTTTTTTTTTTGGTGCCGGGGCTCGAACTCAGGGCCTTGAGCTTTCAAGGCAAGCTCTCTAACCACTGAGCTAAGTCCCCAGCTAGAACCCTTAAACTAAATAAGGAAATCAATTGTCTCAAGTTTTATATTGCATGGTGACTAAATAAGAGGTGTAACACATGGAGTCTGGTAAGAACTGGTTAAGATGGATTGTGTGGCCTCTTCCTCAAGAAATTTTGCACTGAATGCTGACAGTGACCAGATTCAGCTTGGAGTAAATCAGGGAAAGAAATGGAAATTTATTTCTATGAAAGGACTATGACTGTGATTCCAAACAGTGGCTGGGCAGATTTCCAGTGATTCTGGGGTGACAATGAATAACACCCATAATTGTAAAACCAACTGAGTTGGTTGTAGAACTTAACTCAGAGTATGTGACAATATCATTTAAAAGAAAGCATTGTTTAAAGTTCCACAAGTGAAGGGAAAACACCTTTATAACGTGAAGTAAAAGGAACAGAATGCAAATGCTATAATTGTGGGGTCACACTGAAACACTTAACACTCTCGTTAGATTAAGGATACAGAAGTTGTCTCTAGAAACATTTCAGAGAGTGTAGAGCAGGGAGGTTTGTTTTAAGCCACCCATGCAGATGCTGAAAGCCTGCCTACCTGAGAATAGATCAGAAAAATTCCTGGTTCTTTGACTCTCTTTCCAGAGGAACACATCATCTCTTCGTTCATTCACTGACTCATTTATTAATTACTTACTTTGTTCCAGGAACTTGGAATATAAAAATAAATAAGAAAAAGCCTCTGACATTTAGATTGACATGACAAAACATTACGGCAATTGTATGAAAAGTAATAAATGGCACTCAGAGCTCCGAAGGATGGAGCCCATGACCATGGCTGCAGAAATGACTTCACAGAAGAAGGATCAGTGAGGTTGGGACCTAGAAGATGACTTGGCCAGGGACAGTGGTGTCAAAGAAAAGCATGCTGGAGGAAGCACACGTCTAGGAAATGGAGAAATTTGGTGCAGCTGGACCTGATTAAAGGTGGAGTCTGGTAAGAGACGTGACCTGAGAGATCACGAGGTTGAATTTGAGAAAGATTGTCAAGCTTTAACATAATCAGATCTGAGCGTAATACAGTGACACTAGCATGGAAATTATACTGGAGGAGAACAGGACCAAGGTGGTTAGTCACACTGACTTCATTTTCTTTTCAGCAAGGTTGCAAGACTGCTAGATCGAGGTTATCCAGCAGACAAGGTGGCTTCGCATTTCATCATGGCATTTGATGAGTTCTCTTATCAACAAGTTTGGGAAGTAGCTAGTGGATGATAATATAAGTAAGTGGATTAACCACTAGACTCCAATTTACCTCTCCAGGCTTTTCTTTCCTTGCTCCCTACACCAACTGATGGTTAGTTCATTCATTAAATTCCTTGTTGATCCCTGTACCTATCTTGTATGTTTCAACCACCTTGCCTTTTCCACATTGTTTCTTCTACCTGGAGTGATATCTTTTCATCCCCTAACTATCGAAGCCTTATTTGTTGTTTGTTGGGTCACCACCTTTGTACGTGTTTTTTACTAGTCCTATGATCCTTTCCTATTGTATTTGCATTATAATCTTTTGAGTAATCATCTGATACTCCCTATTTTAATTTAATGTGTTTACACGTAGAGACTCTTTCATATCCTTTAGCATAATGATAATGATATTTATAATAATACCACCTTCAGCCCTATTGCTTTAGGCCAGATACTGCAGAAAGCACTTTGCACACATCCTTGGCTTACATGCTTCCAAGTGTCAACTCAATATGTTAGTTAAAAGCAAAACATAGCAGTCATCCTGATCGAAGCTGTATTGTCTCCTGACTGTAATACATACTGTCTACAAATCAAGGGGAAGTTATTTAACTACTCTGAGCTTCAATTTTCTCATCTGTAGACTTTAGAGCCCTTTCAATGATTGAAGGGGATTATTGTTCAAATGGCTCTTAGCACAATGCTTAGCACACAATAATCAGAATATGAAGAGTCTCTGTGAAATCACTATTGAACCCATTACACAGACACTAGGCAGACACAAAGATGTACGTGGACCCGTCTCAAGCAGCTCACCATTTAGTGCTAATGCTATTTAATTTTGATAAGTGCTTATAGTAAATCTAGAAAAATGTGAAAATGGCAAATAAGGATTATAAGTACTTCACTCTCATATTGATACTATAGGAAATATTACATGAAAGTTAAATCATATTTGTATATGTTACCTCCATGTAGCAGAGTACTCAAAACACTCATTTTTCTTTTGCTGTGCTGAGGGTTAAACCCAGGGCCTCTCACATCCTGGGCAAGCACTCTTCACCCCTATCCTGGAAAACATTTTAATTACCCACTAGACTTTTTTTTTTTTAAATGAAGAGAGTATTTACCCCAAAGAACAAAGAGAATGTTGATAAACTAAACAAAAAAAAATTAAACTATGATTTACAACTATTATTATCAGTAGTTTACTTCCTTGTGTTCAAACAAGGCCTACAATTAAGAGAAGATCTACAGAATAGTGGAGATTAGAGATGACCCCAACCTCCATCAAGCCCAGAAAAGGGAAACAAGGCCCAGCACCTTGAGATTTCCCGTGCAGCAGGAATTGATGGACTTTGGCCCACAGGTCTTTGCTCTCTTTTTCCAAGCTGCTCTTCTCTGAAATGCTGACTGAAAGGAGCTGCATCCACAATCTCTCTTTGCTCTCAAGGTTTCATCTGGGCCCCCCCAGAGGGTGGTACCATGAGGAGACACAAACTGACGGGAGAGTAAAATTAAGATATTTATTTCCTCAAGTCTTGCTCTGCTGAGCTGTGAGTTGGCTGAGTCCCCCAGAGGACGTGTGCAGAAACCTGGGAAGCTCTTTTCTACATCTGCATCTCTATCTGCTGCATTTTCTTTTGCTCTTTTAACTGTGTGGCAAAACTGGCTCCCTGGGTGTTTTGCTGCTTTTATTGGCTTCACTTTAAGCTATAGTTTGAATGTATCTCCAAATTTCATGTGTTGGACATTTAATGCCCAGTGCAAGGTGAGACTTAACAAGAGGGAATTAGGTCATTTTATGCTGCTATCTTGAGAGTGGATTACTTACTGAGAGAGTGGTTCCTGGTAAAAAGACGAGTTTGGCTTCCTCTCTTTCACATTCTCTCTCTCTTTCTCCCTCTCTCTCCCTCCATGTGATGATTGTCCCCATACTATGATGCAGCAATAAGGCCCTCTCTAGATGCAGCCTCTTGATCTAAGACTTCCCAGCCTCCAGAATCATGAGCCAGGAAAATTTCTGTTGTTTATAAATTAGTATTCTGTTACAGAAGCACAAAATAAATGATGTCTTTTGTCAAATCCATGTGTTCATCAATCGCCTCATCTTCAAACTCTTCTCAATTACTCTGTTTGAAGTTACCACTATAACATTGCTTGACGCCTTGGTCTCAAACTGAATATATTTTTCATCACACTGCTGAGGTGGAGAGAAAAGAACTGCCTTCATGGAAATGGGTTCTACTCCTTCTCAGAAATCATTACTTTTCGGAAACATTTTGGTAGTTAAGAATTGGCTATAATCTCAGTCTCTTATGACGAGATTGCATTTTCTTTGTAGAACAGTTCAGAAAATACTGAAATTTTTCCTATGTGAATTGCTACATCCCTATCCTTCCTCTGATTATGCTTTGCAATATTGCATCTACACAACAACTAGATAAACTTTCAAATACAATTCATCTTAAAAATAAATCTGGAGCTCAAGAGTATAATATTTCATCTACAACACAGCGTGAGGAACTGGCAGGCTAAGAGAAAAAATAGCCAATAAGACAGGGTTCTTTATTTTTTTTTTTTACACAATCTACAAATTCTTTCTTTTATAAAATTAATGAAATAATAGGTGCGGTTGTAGAGAAATGGAGAATAGACATACCTACATGCCTGGTACTAAAGTAAAACATCTTTGTATCTAGTTTAAATGGAAATTGTTCAAGAACTGTTCAACCGTGTAGAAATCTGAACCTGCACTACAACCAAGGTCACCAGACCCACACTGACTGAAGAGAGCTGGCCTTCTACAATGCCTTTGCCCAAAGCCTGCTAGAGCATATAACTTGAGTTGTTGGTATTTGAAAGGCTTTTTGAATCCTAAGAATTTAATTGCACAGACACTCTTGTATAAAACTCATTCATTTTCCTGGTAAATAAGACTTAAGAGTTACCATAAAGTCTAAAGTAGTTACTAAGACATTCTAACTAACAAATTTTCATTATTTGCTTAGCAGTTATTACACTCTGATATTTTTATTTACATATTTGTTTTGCTTGGCTTTATTTTCCTAGTAGATTTTAAGCTATTTATAAACAGATATCATGTTTTTATTCACTGATTGTTGAAAAATTAATTAAATATTGATGCATAATAATTTATAGAAAGTTGTCTATTAGCCATTAAATCTATGTATAGCAAAATGAACAATCACTAATTTCCATGCTAGAGTAACAGTAAAGAATATGCATAAAGTATGCTTAATGTTATGTATTCACATAAAAGAATAAATTAATCTTAAAAGAAAAACGCTTTACAAGTTGTGGGTTAGATATTAAAGAAATGCATATGCATGGATAAAAATTTGCAAATTTAAAATGATTATTAATTTTTAATTAATTTTTCTTCAAGGAAATCCAGTTTGGGAGTTTCACATTTTTTAGTCTTTTGTATTATTTGATTTTGTTACAAGGAGGAGAAATTAAGTATATATTTTACAAAAGAAAAAATAAAATCATGAGATAAAATAATGTATCGTAGTGGCTTTGGAAGTAAATACTAGACCACATTAGAACTCAAATTTTGAATGAATGATGATTTTATCTTCTGTCTCTTGCTCTGTGTTTCTCTTACCAGAGTAATGGAATCCCTCTCAGATTTCAGTTCCTATCCCCATCCCATTCCTACAATATCACTTGCAACCACTTTTACCCATGAACATACACCCCAAGATTTTTCTGCCTGATGATATGTTTAGCCTGAACCAGCTTTCAATTTGTGGCAGATAGTATAGAGAAAGGGGGATAATCTAGAGAGATAGGACAGAATTAAATAGCATGAAGATGTTTAAAGGGAATGCAGACTGAAGGGAAGATAGATCTTTAAAATCATCTCTTTCACTTTCCAATTTCCCCCATAGCAGAGCATTTAGATGTCTTTTTTACAGAAATTAAAGCAATATATATTAGAGCCAGAAACATGGGAATATCAAGCATTCCCCAAGTCTAAGCTGGCATTTTGCCTACTAGTCCATGAACTCTCCCATTGGGTAAATCCTGAAACCTTCTTGGAGGTTGCAGGTCATAAATGTGCGTGATTAATTGCCCATGTTGAAACCAAAAAATGTTTCCAGAGCATTGGACTAGAGAATGAGGCAAGATCCTGATGAGTATCGGGAGAAATCTATTTTTGGGAGCTGGGCGATGGTGGCTGAACAAAGATTGAACTCACTGGAGCAACCTAATAAAGTTTTCTAGCAGGTGGAAAAATAAAAAAGGTGAAACCAGACAGTAAGAATTTTTACAGATTGTGAAAGCCACCTGGTAACAGAAACACAGAGCAAGAGACAGAAAATAAAACAATTGTTAATTCTAGATTTACATTCTTGTGTGTTCTAATAGATGTTTCCAAAGCCACTATGGTATAGTATTTTATCTCGTGATTTTATTTTTTCCTTTTATAAATTAAACATTACATTACATACCTAGAACATTACAAAGGACACAGGTCCTGAGACAGTTCCTTAAGTAAAATAGAAGACCAACATGTAAAGCAATTGCCCGGAGTTCACAACTTGGTCTTTAAATAAAAGTAACCTATCGAGACGGGAGAGTAGCAGCAGTATTGTGCCTTCCTTACATATGGATACCTGCAGGTGTCTGGGTAGCAACCAGTAATTCATCATATTTCAGTTTGGGTTTATATACTACATTGCCCTCTGGAAGGTGTACCTGTGCTCAATTAAAAATTACAGAAGGCCTGAACAGAATTACACAACAGAGAACCCACTGTTGTCCTCCACACGCTTATAGACATCATGGTTGACATGTCAAGTATCAAAAACTATGGCTGAAGATTTATGTGAATACCCGCGTCATTTATTAACAAAGGAGACTGTATGATCTATGTCTCTATCTTATTGACCTAAGACAGATCTGTCTCTATATAACTATGGATGTCTCTGACCAATATGAACTCCTCCACAAATCCTAGTACAAAGATAATCTCTTAATCATTTTTTCCCCTGTCAATTAATTGTTGTAGTATCTACATGTCTTAGTAACTAGGTAGAAATCTAGTATGTTCCTCTTGAAGTTTTCTGCCTTTTTCCTACCCAGCAATTCCTTTCCTCCTGCAGGCTCATTGGATACTACGAAAGGAAAGTTGGCTACCACCAAGGACAGAGAGAAAGTGAAGCAGACCAGAGTTTTAATGTGCTGCTGCTACAGGAAGCTCAGGCCTACAGTGTGGGAACACCAATTCCGGTGCAGAGTGCTACATCCGTTCCATCTCAGTTCTAAGAAAAAATGGTATTTGGAGCCCCAACAATTGCGTTATACACACATGGCAGGTTTCTAAAGTGCAGTGTGGTACCAAAGGGCTGGGCCAGATCCAGTCTAACTCCTTGGTTCTGGAGCGCATGCCTTTTCCTACCCAAGGGAAGAAAAACGGATCTTGTAGGTTTCCCCTGTGCCCACATTTCTCAGGGGAGCAACCCTCAGTTATTTCGCCAACGTGATATAGCCTTCTAAGGAAGCTTCCCATGTTTCTAAGGTTTCACATTTCTACTCGGTAACTCAGGCTAGTTATTTCTGTGACTCTACGGTGTTTATTCATCCAGGTCTAAATTATGATGTCTTTGCCATTTCTTTCTCTGAAGAAGAGAAAAGCACACTTTTTTTCTTTTTCTGATTGTCACTGCTAGGTAGAGCCAGCCTGTGCATGCGTAGCTTCTGCTTTCAAAATTATAGAGTTGTGACAAAGTGCAAATCACTGGTTTCCCGGGTCTTAAAACCTTCATGGTGCTCTGCAAAGTACAACTTTGTGCTCATAAGGATTCTTTTGGTTGGAAATCACAGAAATCTAACAGCATCTACCAAAAGCAAAATAAATAAATAAATAAACTTTTCAGGTCACCTAACTGAGAATTCCAAGTAGGCCTAGCGACTGTATTGTTAGGGTTACTTCTATCTCTCAGATCTTGATTTCTCTTCAGGTATTGACCTAAGGTTGTCACCAGTTTGGTTGGCAGGAAAGGTTGCCAAATTGTATACCCTGCAGTGTATGTTCCATAACAAAGAAGAGTTTTATTCCCAGTTCATGTCAAACTTTATGAGTATTCTGATTGGCCCTACTTGTGTTGTGTATGTACTCTTGTAAGGCATTTTTTTGTGGTGGGGGGGTGTTCTAGGATTAGCCAAAAGATCATGTTTCTCTTTCAGATATAGACGAGACATAATTGACAGTCTCACCAGAGATGCATGGAAAGAGGAGAAATATTTCTCCACAGGCAAGAGAAAAGCTGGGCTTAAAAACAGATTGAGGCTGGGGATTTAGCTCAGTGGATAGAGTGTTTGCCTAGCAAGCACAAGGCCCTGAGTTTGATCCCGTGCACAAAAAAAAAAAAAAAAAAAAAAAAGTCAGATTGAGAAGACATTATCCTGGGTCTCCTAAGCCTTTTAGGGGTTGAGTTTATGAGTTTCTAAGAGGCAGAGTTCATCCCATCCTGTACACAGCCTAATCGGACATAGAGATGAGCACAAGGGACTCATGACAAACCTTCGACCTTGTGTCTGCAGGTTTCAACTAGATCTTTGGGGTTTGCCTGTAGACTAATTTGATAGAATGTGCTGCCATAGATGTAAGTTGAAATGTCAGGAATAGATTTATTGGCTTTGGTGCCAGAGCCCCGAATCTGAAAAGCCATTTGTTCTGCAGTCTTTTAGAAGGATGGGAACCATGTAATACGATCTTCTTCAACTGTTGCATTACTGGAAAGAGGACCGAATTTGTGTTTTGGTTCCTTTCTCTACTAATATTTAGTTGCAACCTGAGCGTTTTATCTAACCTCTTTGGAACTCGATTTTCATAATGTGTTAAATGAAGTGGTTGTGCCAGTTGGTCTTCTACATTCTTGATCTTTCTGCACTGAGTTTCTAATGTTTCATTTTTTTCATTGGTTCTTAACTGAGGCACGGACTGGAAAAGATGAGACCAGGGTAAGAAGCAGGCAAAAGCCACTGTCCTAACGGTACAAAAAAGGATAGCTATGAGATATAAAACAGATGGTATATTTTATTCATTTTAATTTCTCTAAAAAGATATCAACTTCAATTTACATTTTTTTCTTTGAATTTAAAAAAAAAACACTTTTCCAATTTTAAAGAGATTTTAAGAAGGATTTTGTAGAAATTCAAGGAAGAAATTTACAAAATATTAGAAAAGAGACTTAAGAGTTATAACGGACAAGTGAAATAAATTGATCTTGTTTGACCTTAGCTTGAACAAAATAATTGTAAAATAAATATTATGTACAATTGGGACAATTTGAGTATGACTTGCCTATAAGGTGGTATTAAAGAAATATTAGACTTTTCAACAATACTTTCACTATGACTGCAAATGGTAGGAAAAAGTGGGAAATTGTCCTTATTGTCCAAAGATGTATATTAAATAAGTAGTATGTCATAATATCTGTGATAGGCTTTCAAATACATGGGCAAATTTATACTGGCAACAATAAATCTAGGTGAAGTTTCTATGCCCATTTCTTATAGGGTTCTCTCATCTTTTCTTAGAGTTTTAATGATTAATTAGAGACAATTAGTTGTCTTTCAAAGTTTCAAGCTGTACCTACCTTATATCTTTATTTTATTTTATCTTATGTTTTTGGTGCTGGGAATCAAACTCAGGGCCTCGTGCTGGCAAGGCAAGCACTCCAACCACTGAGATAAATCCCCAGCCTTATGTCTTTATTTCAAGTAAAATTCTAATTTCCAGGTTTCTCAGGTGAAACAGAACTTAAATAACTTTAAATCAGCTAAAATATAGCACCTGGATTTTTAGTTTTAGCAATGTGAATCCTAATATAATAAAATGGCAGCCTATTTTCTATAAAAAATGAACTCAAATAGAATCCTTAATTTTAAATGTAGATTTACACACACACACACACACACACACACACTAACACACACTTGAATTCTTACAACTTTAAAACATTGTTATCGTTAGTCTTGACACATAGCAGCTATATATACATCCAAACTCTACAGCCCATCATCTGGGTTGGAAACCTCCTTTCCGAGCCATCTATCTGTGTGAAGTTGAACAAGTTACTCACACACCGTATTTCAGTTTCCCTCCTGTAAAATGGGAGGAAATATTATCAGCTACATGATGGGACCTTTTGAGAAACAGGAGTATAGAACACTTGACATAGTTTCTGGCACTTAGTGTTAATTATTATTTATTTATTTTGTTACAGGAAAGGTAGGTGAGGTTTAACACAGTGTTCAAGGAGAGAGATACTTTTGGATTTCAAGTGATATAATGTGTTCAAGAGATGCAGTCTGCCATAATGTGAATAGCACCTTGTACCAGGGAGTTTTAAAGCAGAAAGGGCAATGTGGCACTATGGAGCCTCTTCTATCATAATAAGTTTATCAAGTAGTTTAGCTGAGATCTTTTTCAAAATGCTAGAAAACCAGCATCTGAGAAAACAAATTTCTCAAGATGCTCTAAAAATAACTACATTTTCTCAATAACTTCAGGATAGAAATATATTTGATAGCTGTTTCATTGTACTTGGCAGGCATATTAAAATTATGTGGTTGTTATTACAAAATTTCCTGCAATCATTTATAACCAAGTAAGACTCCTTCATTAGTTTATATAACTATTATGAGTGCCTATTGAAAACTAAGGATTTGATCTCTGTAATGTGTGAGTTTCCCATTATCTATGACCTTGTAAAATTAAATATTGCTCAATCCCATGAAGAAAAGAATTCTTTGCAGTGGGGATACACAAATATTCTTATTCTTACTGGACCTTCTTATGAAAATTCAATGCCACCCAAATTTATCTAAAAAAAACCAAACAAACAAACAAACAAAACTTTAGAGAAAATTGTGAAAACCTTGAGTTTCATGTTTGCTGTCAGTCTTTATTTAATAATGGCTCCTGAATTTCATCCTAAGTAATTGTTTTCCTTTCTTGCTAAGTAGTGGATGTCTCCTCAGTTCAATTTCCTGGGGCCCTAGAAACTCTCTGCCAGGCCAAACACATCACAAAGAGACATTTAAAATAATTTGTATAAATGAAATCGTTACATTGCTAGACTTGAGTAAAGAAATCTTTTAGTGCCTTGGAGCAATTGCAAGAAGCTGATACCTAAACCAGTCCTGTAGATTCTTTTGTCAAGGAAAAACCAGGTGAAGAAGACCAAGCGACTTAGACTTGAGTCCATTATCATTCTGAATTCAACTTAAATCAAGAAAAAGTTGGTCCTGTTAGGGAGCTGTGGGCGTCCCATTGGAAATGAGGTCATCTCTATTCACGTCCCGTCAGGTTCTTTGCGAAGGGATTCTTCTGCAGTGTGGCATGAAGTAGAAGCTGCCCAGGCAGGACAGCAGAGGAAGACATGGATAACAGGTTACCTTTGGTCCTAGGGACTCTGGCTGGCCAGAATAGAGGTGGCAGCCATTCAGTGTCACACAGCTTTGCTAAGGGAAAAACAGAGGTACTAAGTCCTTCTTCAGGATTATCACCTTGAGCGTTTCTTAAGAATAATGCTATATTAAGTAAACATACTTTCTTAAATTTTGCAGTAAATGAATGTCCTATTGATGATATGACTAATAAGCTTTCTTTACCTTGTTGAAGTATTACTTGAACTTCATTCTAATAAATTTTATGTTTTCTAATTTTCTGCCCAAGTTTTAACACTAAGAAAAGCATCCAAGTGTCTATCACTACGCTGAATAGACTAATGTGTGTTTGGGAATGTCCACTTCCCAAGCTACTGGACATTTTCAGCTCCTTATGATATTATTTGGAACTATTTATATATACAATATCTACATACTTACACACTTATAAAGTTAACTATAAAGTACTAACAATAAATTCGAATACCTTCAAATGTATTATTAGCAGACTTTAATTTTGAGCTATTTTCTTAATCTTTCTAGTTTCATTTGTTTTTACTCAACGTTTTTCTAAGTGACTTTAACTATGTTCCTCAATTCTGGCCCCAGCTAGCTACAGATAGATTTACAAACGTAATGAAAAGGTGAAATGACCCTGGTTCCAAGCTAGCACTTATGTGCAGCTACCCTCCCTGGGAGGTCACATTCTCACAAACGCTGGTTTAGGCGTCCAAGATCCCTACAAACAGCGTGAGTCTGATTTCTGCACGCTGCAGTGGTGGAGTAGGCAGATTTGGGCACGGCAGCTGCCTGCTCCGAAGACAGCTGGAAATAACCGTGTCTGATAGGATCAGCTATCAGAGGCAGGGCGACACTGTTGTGTGTAAACAGCATGCTATCTCTGAGACTCTGAGACAGTGACATAAGCAGCGCCCGGCTCAACCTGCCCTCAAAATAGCAAGAGAGACACTTTACATCCAGATTTACCCATGTAGAATAAGGATGACAGAATTTTAAGACTAAAAAGCACATTGCTGGTCATGCTTCAACCCTGTTATTTTGCAGATTTAAAACCAATACCAAAACCTGAGGGCAGAGGAAATATGGAGATGGTGATATTTATAATTGTCACAGTTGTGTATGTGGATATATAACTAAGCACATCAGGGAGTCGTACAAATCCATGGATCATTCTATTGTGTTTAAGGTGGTACATTTGTTTCCTTCCAAATAGATGACTGCATGTCCAAAAAGAATTAACCTTACGTAGAAGGTAAATGTCCTTCAATCCAAATATGCCCTTGGGCTGAGTGACTTCAACAATTATGTGATTACTATACACCAGCCTTTGTCTGGGACCAGGCACTGGTACTACCAAGATGAACGGCATTCACAGTCTTAGAGCTGTTTGGTCTACTGTGCAGAACAGATATATGAACAAATAATTAAGAGATATAAGCGCCATATGGGAGATTTATGTGAGGTGCAATATTAGCATATGAATAAGGAGTCACTTCGGAGGTGGGGAGAGAGACAGTGCAGAAAAACACATATTTGAGTTACATCTCTATAGTAACATTTGAATCCTGGAGAATGCTGTGAGAGCGAAGAAGTAAGGATAAGGAGTCTGCACAGGGAGAAAATTTCAGACAGAAGGCAAAGTGTTTTATTTACTGTGAATTGGTTTCTAAGGGCAACCTTTTTCTCTGAGTCTTCTAGTCTATTAACTACTGTACTAAAATTTGTATAAACAAACTCTGTGATTAAAAAAATCTCCATTGGAGCAATATGTGTGAATTTCGTGAATGCCCTTTTCTTAATTCTTAGAGACTCTTAACATATTCTGGTTTGCGTTTTGGTTCTGTTTGATTAAAATGATCAGAAATAAGATCCCAACATGTATTAAAAGGCATTCTAGTTAGAAATGACCAAACAAGGAGTACATGGTAGTAATTCTTAAACTAGGAAGGATTTTGGGAGCTTGGAAAATTATAAGAAATACCTAGTGAAAAAAATTCTGCACTATAACCACAGACTAAAGAAAACAAAGAAACAAGATATTTACAAAGAAATACAGTGAAAGGACTAAAGGACACAACTACTTTAGAGTTAAGATTTATCAAGAGTCAAAGATACACGTATTAAGACAATACAATATTGTCTGCAAATTGACTGAGTTTAAAAAAACAAGAGGGTACAGAAAAATAGTCACTTTCATTTATTGCTGGTGAGAATAAAAATTGTTATGAATATCCTAGAAGGTAAACTCTTTCATTCTCTTTTTGTATGTATGTATGTTTGTATGTATGTATATATAATAGATAATGGAAAACAAAATATACTATATAAATATGTTTTTATTTGTATTTATAGGTAATTTAAAGGTAACTGACAAATTATAGTCCCACAGACTTTGATTTCAAAAATGTAACATGTACATGCCCAGACTATGATATATGATACAAAGATGTTCATGATAGAGATGTTTATTAAACAAAAATAAGCTAATGTCTTATAAATATTTCATAATAGGATATACATCAACCCTGAAATGTCCATAGAATGGAATCCTATATAGATGGTAAAATTTACGTTTTTTAAGAAATCATAAAGTTCAAAATAATAAACAGAAAGTACTTAAAACAGTGTTTGGTATGGTACCAATTAAATGTGTGTGTGTGTGTATGTGTGTGTGTGTGTGTGTGTGTAGGCTTAGGGAAAAGATGCTGAATGTATCAGTTCCAAGTGCTGCTATAACAGTACCATAGACTGGACAACTTAAACAACAAAAAATTGTCTCCCAGTCATGGAAGTCCAGGATTAAGATGTCAGTGCAGCTGATTTTGTCTGAGGCCTCTCTTCTTCCTGTGTTTTCCTGTGATGACTATCTTCTTCCTGTGTTTTCATATAAGGTACTCATGTCCCAGTGGGTATCTCTTGGTACACATTTCCTCTTTTCATAAGGACAACCATGTTAGATCAGAACCCACCCTAATGGCCTCACTTTAACCTCACTGTCCCTGTAAGAGCCTACCTCCAAGTAAGATTGCATCCAGAAGTACTAAACAGACTTCAGCATTTGAATTTTCAGAAAAATGCAGTTCAACCATAACAGACAGTATGTGTATTGGTAATTTTGGAATTGTAGGTGACATTAGTTTTATTCTTTTTGCTTATCTGTTATTTTCTGCAATGTACTACTATTACTACTAGTTAGTTATTTTAAATTCCATGGCTCAGAAAGTCAGATAGCTTTTTTTTTATGGTGCTGGGGATCGAACTCAGGGCCTTGTGCTTGCAAGGCAAGCACTCGTAACCACTGAGCTAAATCCCCAGCTCAGATAGCTTTTTTAAAATTTCAGTCGAAACACTTTCAGTTTCTCCAGTGTCTCACTATTCATTTTTAACATTACTTCCAGTTTTTCTATTTGAAATTAGGCATGGGACTTAAAAAATTTAATGTTCTTCATGCAAAAGAGAAGCTTAGAGACTAAACCATATATAATATGATATAGATTTTATGATTACACACACATAGAGTTCAAGCTACACACACGTAGAGTTCACGAGTGTTATAGAGTTCAAGCATATTTTCCTTTGGAGTTTCTGTTTCATTGTGAATCTTGAATTAGGGTGAAACAGAGTGATCATGTAATTTTAAAGTACTGTCAATGTGGAAGCGCTTTTATTCTTTGGCCAGTTTCTAGGATTGACAAATTTAAAGTTAGTACTACATGTTTTTCATGAATAACACGTCACTTTTAAGTAGGAATTCTCTGTGTTGGAAAAGTCATACCATAATTAAAACATTTTCTATACGATGGATAGGCTTCTTGAGCTATCAATAATTATTCTAGAAATCAGATCATATTCAAATGTTCCAGGATAACTTTTCCTTTTATAAAATAAAATACTTACAAATAGGCAAAGTGATAATTCCTTTGAACTTTAAACTTTTTAAACTTTACTACTGAATTGGATTTTCCTGAAATCCAGGTTTGTCCTGTATTAGTCAGCTTTTCCTTTGTTTGACACACCACCCAATACCCTGAGTTCAAAGGAAGAGAGTTTTAACTTGGCTCACAGTTTCAGCCCACGATCAGCTGGCTCCAAGGAGAACACCATGGCGAAGGGTGTGGTGGATCAAAGATGCTTAGTATGTGGGAGGTGGAAAGTAGGGCAGGGGAAGAGTGCCAGAGAGGCAAGGAGAAAGGCTAGACAGATCTCCAGCACCACACCTTCATGACTCACACAGTCACACCGAGACTTGTACTCCATGGGTCCTGAAGTGGAGCCCGAAGCCAAGCACACTGAAATCTCACCTACACCGCTACATCTTGAATATGATAATAAAATTTCTGAAATTAGGATATGCTACCTAAGGATGAAAAGGTTGTATCAGAAAGGTTTAAACTCAAAATTTGTTTACAAATCTATTGTTTGAAAGTGCTAGTTTTGATCTCAAGCTTCACAGCTCATTCATGCACAGGCCGTTCAATAAAATCAATTTGTTGTTTGTTATTAATATATATCATCCACCTATTATGTTAGGTTGCTTGTAATGCTATTGCTTTACCAAACATAATTATCGATCTGTTTTCATGAAATAAATCAGACACACAAAAAAATCAGATTTGTTACTAATGTTCTTGATGATGCTGTAGAATTGCAAAAATAAATTATAAAGGTTTGGTGACTAATGCTTTGGAGGGATACAAAGTTGTTACTCCTTATATTAAGTCATGTCTTATATCAACATGTAAATAACTTTAGCGATTACTTAGGAAGAAAACTATTACAAACCGAAAATTAATATACCTGATTTTTAAATTTATTCATCTGATTTAGGGCTGAAAGATTTTCTTTTCAGTGATCCTAGATATGAAAATGTGTCACTAAAATTTATCAGTGCTCAGAGCTAGGTACTTCACTTACAAATATAGATATAAGTGGTTGCATGCTTGGTTATATTTGATAAGTTAAATCAGATAAGATCTTTAATACATAATTCTCCCTCATATGTTAGGAGAGGTTCTACCCATCTCTCTGCTTCTGTCAGTTGTGGCTTTGATGGGAAATTAAAAGTTAATTTTGTCTTTGTCCTTTTGTCTTTTTCTTATCAGCAGTGCCTGGGAGGCATGGTTAAGTATGCTGAAAGTGACCTTCAGTTAACTCACATCATCTTGACACAAGTGTGCCAGGCTCTCCGCTTGCAATTTTCATTATTAGTTCTAAGAAAAGGAACTTCTTCCAGTAGGAAATATACATTGTCTAAAAATATAGGTATTTTTATATCTTATGTGTGATTGTTTGAAGAAGGCTACAAGGGTAGGCAATCAATTGAGAAGGTATTGTGAGGAATCAAAATTATAGGCAAAACTTGCACTAAGCTGTGGATGAAGTAATCTACCCAAGGTTAGCTGCAGAACTTCCGTTAAGGACACAGTTAAAGCAAGAGTCCTGGTTTTGGGTGCAGAATACTTGCCTTCACTCTCCCCTGTTGGAGTCTATGGAAAAGCCATGGAGCTGTTTTTCTGTGATGGGGTTAGATAGCTGGAGCAGGCACTGCCTAGTAGTGTCAGCTCCGCGTGTTGCCCCTTTACCTCTGCCCTATTCGTATTTGTATTCCTCTTAAGTGAAGTCAGAAACTGAGACTTGTGGTTGTAAGGGCACAAAGTGGCTCCAGGTCAGCTTTCCCCCTGTAAGTTATTTTTATGAGCATACCAACCAAGGGCACAGCTAAAGCACATGATTGCCTTTGGCGGCTAAGCAACCCTTCCCCCTGCCCCCTCCCTGCCATTTCCCGGATGAAAAGTGTTTTTCTGGTCATCCCTTTCCAATAGGGTTTTTGAAACTTCTATAATGTATAATGCTAATACATCAACTAGGAAAGGAAAAAATAAGTAGCCTGATGAAAGTAGGCATCTGGAAGTTCAGGCTCCAGAAATTCATTCCCATTTCCTAGATACGTGAAACATGCGGCTTCAGGTTCTCCCTCCTCACTAAACTGCTGATGTTAGGTGAACGTACTGCTTAGAAGTCACTGCACTAAAAATGTTAAAATTTCAAGTTTCTCCCACCTATGGCCCAACGGACAGGTGGGGCTGCTGGTGATTTTGTTGAGCATTCCGTCACAGGTACTACATGAAGGCCTTAACCAGATTTACTGAGCACCAGTATGTGTGCAGGCAGCAGAGTGCAGGACATCTGAATTCAGCAAAGGACACAGAGCTGCAGTCTGCGCCCTTGGGAATCTTCTTTATAAACATGCTGGAGCAGAGACAGCGACCTTCTGCTTTGCAGGGCACGTCTTCACTGGGTTGTCCTGAAGTTACCTCAAACTCGGTATGTCCAGAACAGAACACGACCCTCCTCACACATTCAGAGGGTCGTATCATTCTCCTCTTTGCCAGGACTAGACATTTCATCTGCATGCCAATGACAAATTGATCTGGGGTCTGCACGGTCCCTGATAGCTAGACTTTCCATTTCTCTCCCAGCTGCATTATTTTATAGAAGCTCATTTTTACCTCTTTCACCAACTTTTGCAATAAGCTTCCTCAGTGGCCTCTGAAAAGGCAGATTCTCCTTACTGGCTACTTTCTGTATTGCTAAAACATCTACTCAGTTTAGCCACCTTCCCCGACATTTCAGTTATTCCTTGCTATCTTCAAAATAAATCTGAAAATTATGAAACTTGAGGGCAAAAGTCTTTTCATAAATTGAACCAAACATGCCCCTTTCCAGCTTTTCTGAGACTAAAATATTGTCTCATATGAGACTATGATCTGAATGTTTGTCTCCACCCAAAATCCCTCTCTACTATGCAACATGACGATATTCAGAGGTGGGTCTTTCGGGAACTGATTAGGTCTTGAGGATTCCGCCCTCGGAGAGTCTCCCTTGAGGGAGTCACTCCTTTCCGTAGTGTGAGGAGGCAGACAGACAGCAAGCCCTCGCCAAATGGGGAGTCTGCTTGTGCCGTCTTGGACTTCTTCACCTCCAGAACTATGAGTAATACATTTCTGTTGTTTATAGACTACCCATTGTAAGGTCTTTTATTACAATGGCTTGAACTAAGGTAGTCATTAATGAAACAAATCTGTTTCTTCCAACTGTGCCCATTGAGATTTTTCCCATTAGAACTTTAAGAACCTACCAAATTTCCGTATCCCTCTGGAGGATACAGAATGGTCGTCACCATTTGGGTTGCCTTGGCTCAGTCCAGGAGGGACTCCTAGAGGACGCTCCTCAAGCACATATATAATCAAATCATATAAACATATAAAGACAAGGGAATATGATATGAGAATAATCTGTTAGTGTGTTAGTTAGGTTTTCAGAGCCAATGGTCATAAGACAGCAGATTTCATAGGGGACATTTACAATATTCACCCAGAAGCCAAATGCAGAAGGTGCTGAATGTCCATCTAGGCAATTGGAGACCCAAAAAATCCAATTGAGGGCTGGGAGCCCACAGCCCTGTCCCATGTATGTCCGTGTCTGCACATGATGGCTGGAGCCAGGAAACTATGCTCACAGCAGAGATGACAACTGGAGCTCCTCCGAAGCAACAGCAGCCATCCCCGATGACAGCAAGGCCCAGAGCTCCTTCCTTGACAAGGACAGCTGAGCTCCCTCCGGAAGAACCGGCCGCAGCAGAGCTTCTCCTGGGAAACAGCCCTCCAACTAGCTTCGGCTCCCACTCTGCCTTATGTTGGATCAGCAACAACCCTCAGGTGGATCTCGTACGCCCAGCATCACACCAACTCAGTCCGGCTGGGCGTTCTGGCTCAAGTTGACCATATCAGGTCTACCACAGTTAGGTATCACAGGCAACACTGTTCTATGGAGTGACATATTCTGGGGATGGAATCAAACTATAAGTATGACCCAGCCATCAGTGCTATTACAGACATACCATACCGAAATATTTTATTACAATTAAGAATGAGATATAAGTGGAGTGGAAGGAGAATGGAGACAGTGAACTGAAAATTTTCAGTGGTGATCTTTACAATTAACCTAAACTGAGGTGGCTTTTAAACACTAGTTTCCCTTAGGACTCGAAATTCAAACTGTAGTATGGAAAGAGGAGACTTAGAGAAGAAACTAAATATTCCATTTTGTTTAATTTTTCATGTTGTTTCTTCCAAATATATTTATCCCAGGCCATTTGAAAGGCAGGGTGGGGAGTGCCAGTTACACAAGAAGAGCTATCCTCTGCCCGACTGAAGAAATTGTTCAAACAGAGTGCACTCTTTCATAAGCAAAGCTTCCTAATGTAGCCAGGGTCACTGAGGGCTTAGGTTATTAGTTATGTAATTCCCGGTTCCTCAAACTGCAGTTTTGATTTGAACACACAGTTTCAATTAGTTACTTCAGGTTTTACCTTGGAGTTATTTCATTTTTAGAATAAAGAGAAGCTTACAAGATCACAGTGTTTCAGAACCACTCTGGATTGCACAAATCACACATCTGACCCTGGAGGTCCCTTTACCGACAGCTTTGAGCCCCATGCTCTTCCCGTGACACTGCTTGGAGGTTGAAGTATTTTCCCCCTAAAGACAGGTCGGAGATCTGACTCTTGCATCTGTGAATGTGACCTTATTTGAAAACAAGGTTTCTGTGGACATAATGAAAATGTAAGATGAGAAGGGATCATAGTAGAGAAGGATGGGCCCTTAATCCACACTGACTGGTGTCCCTGAAAGAAGAAGAGAGAGACTCAGGCAGACACAGAAGGAGAGCACCATGCGCCGACAGATGAAAGCCAAGCAGCACTGCGGGCTGGCAGCCTGGCGGAAGCCGGGAAGAGCAGGATCTACCCAGAGACTCACAGCAAGCTCAACTCCCCAAAACTTGCCTTTGCACTTCCAGCCTCCAGAAGGGCGGGGGAGAAGAAATTTCGGTTGTACATCATCCTATGGTGTAGTATTTTGCTAGGGTAGCGCTAACAAATGAACACACTATTTTACCTCTTTTGATGGCTTAATTTGCATCATATTCACTTAGGGAATCTCAACACAAGTGAGTCAGAGGGGGTTGGGTGCAGAGAACCCCTTTTCTTCTTGGTGAGTGTGTCACAGCCTCAGCCCTGCATACTGCTTGTATTCATCTCCTCAGACCTTTGGAGTCTTTATCATCCCAAATGTCACATCGAATCTTATGTCTGCCTATGTTTAATTAAGTGCACTCACATTTTGAGTCCTTGATACCCTATAAGCCATAGAATGACACAGCAGTACCTGCTGGGCCTGCTTCAGCTGTGGACAGAGTAACAGTACTTATTCTACTACTAACTATGCGGTCAGTAGTATACAGATGCTTTGTATATGTTACCTCATTCAGTTTTCACACAGGCCTCATAAACAGGTATTACCATTATCTATGTCCATTTTACAGATAATAGAAACTGAGACACAGAGAAGATAAGGGACTTGTCCGGGTTCAGATAGCAAAAAATGGATGGATTTGGGATTTCAAGCTACATTCAACGGACTCCAAAGTCCGTGGATTCCTCTCCATAAGAAGGCATGTGACCATACATATCTGTTTAGCTTAGAAAATCACCTTAGGAACGTCCCAAATTTCCCAAGTCCCTTCAGAACTAAGCTCTGAGCTCTTCCTGGCCTTCTCTCTTGTCATTACTGTCCTTTCCTCACCCTATACCCTCACCATAGCAAAAGTATCACATTCTCTCGAATCAAGAAGCTCTTCTTGGGTTGGGGATTTAGCTTAAGTGGTAGAGCAATTGCCCAGCAAGCACAAGGCCCCGCGTTCAATCCCCAGCACCAAAAAAAAAAAAAAAAAAAAAAGAGGGCTCTTCTCTGTTTTCCAGTCTGCTCTTTGACTCCAAATGTCTCCCCTTTGCCTTTGCCCTCTGTACACTATACACATCTTGTCCCATGCTTCAGAGGATTGATCCTCATCTGTGAGTCCTCAATTCCTCAGTACATAGCTGACACCTTTCTATGGCAATTTAGGAAGCATATAGCACTCGATACTGCATGGAACTAGAGCGGGCAAAGCGAGTCGCTCAAGATATAACAGTTATGGAGGCATGTGCTCTTAGGTCAAGCGATACTAACTTTTATTTGCTTGCGGAAACTGTGATCTTTTGGAGCCAATTCTGCTAGGCTGTGGTACAAGAAAGGTGAGAGAGAATGAAGCAATTGTTCTTCCAAGCAGGGAAGAGTTGCAGGACCCAGGCAGGCTCTACTCCCTGAAGGGATGCAGGACTACAAGATTGGCATTGTTATCTATGGATCTCAAAAGTTGGCCTCGGACTGCAGGCTCCCAGGGCCTCCAAATCCAATGGCCCATGGATGTCATGGAAGTAGTTGTACTTCCAGATCAGAAGCATCCATCATCATACCTGGACTATGAACATCCAGGAACAGCCATGTGGCTCAGATTGAAAGGGGTCCCTCACGTGCTCTTGGCTGGGAAAAATCACAGGACCTTTGCATTACAGAGACACAAAGCCGGGAATGAATCTCAATAATGACTGTGATTGAATTTTCCAGATATCCATCAGAATGGGAGCTTAAAGTAGCATTTCAACACCTTTAAGGAAAACGAAAGCACATGACACGTACTGCACACACTCTTCAACTTGTGAGTTATGATTCATAACCAAGACATACGTGTTCAAGTTTCGCCACCAGGAGTTTCTCCAGGCAGCGACCTATATCCTTTCATCTTTGCATGGTGTCGATTGCAAAGCAAAACCTAAACTAAAGCCTCCTAAATGGACGCATGAAAATGTAACTACCAAGCAAGAAGTCTAATTGCTCTTCATACAATTAGATTTTATGAAGGACATGTAAAACATACTAGATCCTCCAATCCAATCTGTTTTTTTTTAATGTCATTAAGGCAAAGCCCTCCCCAACAGCAAAGCCAAAGTTGGAAGGAAGAGGAAGAAACAAAGGAGGTTGCTAACTTGGAAAGGCTTCCTCTTTGTTTAATTTAGTGATTCAATAGAATGAATGAGTGAATTTTCTTCCTCTTTTGTTTGGTGTGGCACTAACTGCCTCTATACACTATTCAAAATAAAAGAAATTAGACAGGTCCTGCATCAGAGTTCTTCCATTTCTGTTGGAAGCCATCAAAAGCTGTCCTTTTGGGAAATAGTATTAGGAAAACAGTGCTGCCTTCCCTATTTTTCTTTATGTCTACTGAAGACTCAGGGCTTCCCTAGCTGCTTCCTCCAGGGGTATCCATTCTGAAAAGACCATGACTGGGATAATTGGGATAATTTAGCTGAGGGAATTTCTGCTCGTGAATGGGAAGTTTCTTAGCTTTTAGGCACCCATGGCAGTAGGACACAAAATAATATTCTTTGATAGCTCACTCACATTTGCAAGGTTTTGTGCAATTTCTTTTATATGTAATTGTGTGGTTTCCTTCCACAGACAGGAAAAAATATAATAATATAAGAGTTAAATATTTGGAAAATATTCTTGAGGACAATTAGAACAAAAGTTTCGTTAAGTTACTAAGCCAGAAGAGAGCTCCCCTGTCTGTTCCCAACCCCTTGAGAGAGTGGCCCCGTACAATGGGTTAGGATAGCAGTTGTATTAAAGCAAGGTTCCATCCTGGGGAAGTCTGGCTTCCAGAAAAATCTCTTACAAACCAACAGTGGGTTTTTACTCTTTCTATCTTCAGGACTCTCATAAGATCCCCCTTTCCTCTTCTATCCAGAGTGGTTTAGCTCTTAATTAAATACTTTTCTTTCAGACAAACTAATAGAATAGTGGTTATTGTTAGTTTTTCAAAGATTCTGTTGACCTATTAGCCATCTGTGAAAAGCCGAAGTCCTTTGAGTCTCCCATGGGGGACACATGGAGGCCAGGAGCCTCTATCACCCTAGGGCTATTTGGCCAGCTTCCCTTTTCTTCCTTCTACACCCCATTTTGAGGTAAGAGTCATCCTACTCCTTCTTTCTAAATTCTGCTGGAGTCAGAGGGATTAGGCAATGGGTGTGGACTGCAATAATCCAGCCCCACCCAGGGTCAGGCTCATGGTCAGGTTACTCACCCAGAGGTCACTCTGGCTGTCTCCTGCCATGAAGCCCAAGCAGAAGCCACAGATATCAGACATGCAGGGACAAGGACCAAGTCTGGCTCTGTTGGCGATAAGACCAGTTTGGCATATGACTAGGTAGATGTTCTAATGGTTGAGTAACCTTCCAGGTTCAAGTACAGAGGCAGCTTTTAAAAACAAGAGAAACAGATCCTAGAAACCATGAGAAAATCAAAGAGAAATATACCATAAAATTTACAGACTAAGAAAACCGTTTTGCCCCTCCAAGAATGTTTTTGATTTCTAATAGGAATATAGTATACTCACTACATTAGCAAGCTAAATACTGACCTGCCCATGGCTTTTAATAATAGTTTTAGAATAATCCTGTAATTCTTGTATCACTGAATAAAGTTAAATCAAATTAGATTTAAAGCCTACCAAGTCATTAACCTTAAAAATTTCCTGCACACTTAGGGTTCACTTTAGAATTTCAAGAGCAGTTTGCCTACCTTCTCATTCTCCTCCATCAAGATTCCGCTGTCCCTAAAGTATTAGCAATTGTGATTTTTAAATTGGTTTCCAGACAGGCATAGTTGCATTCACCTCTAACCCCAGCATTTGGGAAGCTGAACCAGGACAATGGCAACAAGTTCAAGGCCAGCCTGGGCTACATAGTGATTTGAAGGCCAGTCTGAACTACATAGCAAGATACTTTCTCAAAAGAGCAAAACAAAAAATAGTTAGGATTTTTCTCCTATTTTTTTTCCTGAGGTTTTTCACTCATGTTTAATTGCTCTTATTTTATTTTTCACTTTTTTTTTCAGAAAATTGGATATGGATCTCCATTTTATGATTCTTGACTCACCCTATGTGTTTAAATGGACACTTTGAAAATATGAGATTTAATTTACAACATTGTAAATTTGGGCAGTCATCACTGCATTAAAGAATTATAATTCATTGATGTCTGGCTTCCATCATTTTTACAATTCCTTAAAATTCTTTGACCCAAAATGTACTGGAAAGACTAGAAAGAAGTTGGTTTGGACACAAAGTACATTTTATTTTGTGGAACATTCTTTGATGCTAATAGACTTCCTCAATATTATTTATAGTATGATGTGCATTGTACCAATATCCTGACAGAAATGTGCTTCGAGGTGACCTAGCCTCTGATCATTTTATTTTATTATTTATTTGTTCATGGGATCCATTTTAAACAAAAGAAAGAAAATAATCCTGGAAACGGTCTAGGTACAGGGAAAGGAAGACAGAAATGCTTGTAGGCTGCAAACAGGAAAAAGAAATTAGGGCAACAGAGCTTTGGAAAGACTGCAAACACATTGGTAAACAAACAAGCTGCCCTGGAGCAAGCCCTCTGTGTGTCACTGCTGCGATGAGGCAATGTGGTCCAGGGTGGACCAACTGGGACCTCAGACCCTGAGTCCTCACTTTTGCCTTAGACTTGCTGTTTTGAACAGCACGGCCTTGGCTTGAACAACCTTGGACAGGGTTTCCTGATGGAACTGATAGGCAGGTTTCCTGACTGGGAAGCTTAGTGTTTATAAATGGAAAGTTTGCAGATGGTATGCAGATGATTATTACAACCAAAGCTAGGTCCTTGCTATAGGAATAATTAATGCAAGGGGTTTTGTTTTCATTGCACCAGGACAGGCAGACACCAACCCTCCCTTCCCTGACAATCTGTTTGTTTACTTTTACATTGGTGTCTACATTTCGTTGAGGTCTCTGATGTTCAAGGGAGTTTGGAAAGGAGTGGGAAGAGATGTGAGTACTAAAGGGAATCATCTTTCGACTTTTTTTTTTTTTTTTTTTTTTTTTTTTTTTTTTTTTTTTTTTTACAGCTTCCTGTATTTCATGCATCGGCTTTCCCTGGAACCAATCTCTCTCTCTCTCCCCTCCCTTTTTCTCTCACTTTCTCTGTCTCTCTGCTCTGTCTCTGCTTCTCTCTGTCTCTCTCTTTCTTTTCTCTTTTCCTCTCTCTTTACGTAAAATTTTGTATTATAATGTGTATCTTAGATTTTACAATAAGTATGGCTGGCTATTTGCATTATTCTCAAAATATCATATTTACACACTATAATGCAAGATATCCAAACATACCTTTAAATGAAACTATGGTTAAAGAAAGCTCCACTTGGGTTATAATCCAGCCGTACTGGGCACAGTTCATTTCAGTTGTGCTTGCTGGTGAGTGAAATCCATAAATAGTTAAAAGCCTCCAACCCACAGAAAAGAGGAAGTAAAATAGACTGATCCCATGACCCCAAAATACATCCAAAGCTGCAAAATAATTAACTTTTACATGATATTTAAACAAAATATTATATAGTAAGAATTTGGTTATTTCTGATTTAGG
Source organism: Hystrix cristata (assembly GCA_004026905.1). NCBI lineage: Eukaryota > Metazoa > Chordata > Mammalia > Rodentia > Hystricidae > Hystrix > Hystrix cristata. The sequence goes on from PVJO010000039.1 coordinate 297,348, forward strand.
TTTTTCTTTCAACCCTGGAGTGAAAAGACTTGAAAATATGTTTCCATTGATTTCAAAGTTCAGGCTTTAATAAAATTACTGCTTTTTAAAAAAATTGTGTCATTACTCAAGAGGAACAATAACAAACTTGTTACTATTAAGCTTTATGAATATGTTACAAAATGGAAAAGTGAATTCTTTAACATTTATATTCCACGTTTAGCAGATTTTTTTTAAAACATTGAACACTGTTTTCTATTTAGATCTGGAGGTCATGGTTCTAAATAGTAACAACCACTTTTCATCTAGTTGCCACAGAAGAAAAAGAAAACTATCCCTTCCCCGTGCTTACCTCAGACTTTGAGACTGAAGACATGGAATTTATTCTGGTCTCTAGCTTTCCCAGTATTGGGTCTGGCCCAATAGCAACCTTTTTTTCCTCTTCCCTTTCCTTTTTACACCTTTATTTTCTCTTATACGTTTGAGTACACACTGTGTATCCAGCACTGTGAAGTTGAATGCTTTGGAATTAAAAGTGAAAAAGATCCAGGGTCTTCAGAGATCAGAGAGAAGACAGAAGACCGGAAATCACCTAGCTACACCAAAAGGTATTGAGAACTGTGGGAACACAGAGATAAGCTAGGCTGCAGAATTTCTGTTTTAACGAGAACTTCACGAGGAAGTAGTGCTTTGAACTGATTGATAGCACAAGAAAAATAGCCATTAGCCAGGTACACGAAGAAAAAGAAGGCAAGAGACTAAGCACAACAAGAGAAAGAAAATCAAGGTATTTGTTGTATCTGAGAGCAGGGGCAGAGGCCAGTGGGAGCAGGAGCTCCAGTCTGACACGTGGCTCAGAGGCTTCCTGCTCCTGCTGTGGAACTAGGTTGATTCCTGTGGGCAAATGGGAGCCAGTGTAGGGAATCAGGTGTACCTCTTAGAAGGACCACACTGGGTGTTTTAAGAGTCGAAAGGGGTTGAAATTAAGAGCTTCTGGGAAATACTATGTCATAGCAACGTGCATTTTCTTTCAAAATAAACCTGGGCCTATGCATTCCTCATGCCTCGAAACTTTGTTGAACTCCTTTGTTATTCAAGGCACTGTGTTCAGCACTGTAGTGAATATGAAAAAGTGATAAGACAAGTCAGCCTCAAGAATCTCAGCATCCCATCAAAGATTCTCAGCATCCCGTCCCATCTTTTTCTAAGGCAGTCTTGTTTCCTTGAACCTCGCTGCTGAGGTCCCGCACTTAAGAGTGCATAGCTTAATCCCACTCTCCTAAAACTCCCGTGTTTTTAGTTTGAAATGCAATAGCTCCAGGAAGATTAGTACCATGTATGCTTCCAGTTCCTTAAAGAATATTTTTAGTATCTGGCATCTACCCTGATACTAACAATTAACAAAAACTATTAAAAAAAAAAAAGAATAAAATTTCAGTCTTTTAAACCTTGTGTAGGCTGATGAATTTTCTTCATTTCCACAAAATGTTCCAAGTGCTGAAAGTTAATTTAAAGGAAAAAAAGCAGCTGAGTGAGTCCACTCTAATTCCACTTGTAGGAACTAAAGACGAATGAAAATTAGCACTGATCTCAGTGGAGTGTCCTGCGAAATCACTGTGCGAAAAGGCAGAGTGTGATCTCGATCAGCAGCTATCGCAATGAGATTTTGGAACCAAATATAGTCCCCGAAGACTTACCTGGTGTATAAGTGGAAACAATCAATTTTACAATTAAATTTCTGAGTCTTTTAGATAAAAGAAAATCCAAAATAATCTTCATTTATATCTTGCACCAATTTCCTTAGGCTTTAGGAATTATAGCACTTGACTATTATGCAATTTTTTCTAAGAGCACTTATGTAAAACAATTCCAATTTCAAAAATTCTGAAAATCTTATAATGAAACAGTTTGTCGAAAAACCCAAAAACCTGGAGACTCATCTATCATTAGAAATAATACCACAAACTGAACAAAATGGTTGTCATACAAGACAATAATAGCCAAATGCCAAACTTGCAGTTCATGTATTAATAATTCAAAAACCATATACATTTATTCATAATAATTGACTGGAGATAATTTGCAGTGGAATAATTGAACTATAACTAATTGTTGCTCTATGCTTTTTGTTTTATTACTGCAACCTGATATTGTAAAGATATTCATACTGAAATTTAATACTGTCAACATTCAATGCAGTGTTAATGTATCAGTTTTATTTATATGTACAAAGTATGTTTATCATAGAGACTAAGAATAAACTGATCATAAATACTGTTTAAAACACTTCAGAAAATTTTTCCTCTTTGATTAAAGTAAATGTGTAATAATTACATTACAAATACTCAAGTTGTTTTGAATCGTCAGTTATTAGTATAGATATATTCCATATGTGAGAAATGTAATTCTGTTTATTTCTTTTAAGAAATCATCAAAATAATAATGGAAGCTGAAGAAGCTATAAACATAATAATGGAGAGGAGGTTGTCAACTCTAACAAGTGTCTCAAACTACTTAAAGTTGATTTACTTTGCCCAGACACACAGTAGGGAGTCTTTTGTGCCTTCTAGCTTCTTCTGCACTAGAGGTTTGGTGTTACAGAACACATGAGATGCAAGAAAATGCTAAAAATATAATGAAAATCAAGACAACAATAAGAAACATAAAACCACCAGTGCAGCTCTTGACATCCAGAGACTTTTGAATCTCATCTCCATCCATAACTAGTTTTGAGAACTTGACTACTTCAGCCATTTAGCTGGGTCTCAGTTTCCACTTCTTTTACAAGTAGATAATACCCGTCCAGTACATTTCAGTGATTGTTGTGTATAACAAAAGGAAACAATGAGATCAGTGCACAAGTGCTTCTGAAATTTCAAGGTGCTCAAACTGCAAAAGTAACAAGCACCATTCTTCCGGGAAAGACTTTTCCCTCTTCTGGTGGTTTCTTAGGTTCTGAAAATACACCACAGGTTTTCCAAGAATAATTCAGCCAGAACACTTCTGAAGTAATTTTTTTCAATCCTTTGTTCATGAAAGGAGACATTTATCTTGGTTGAAAGATGAATCTTTGGTATTACTTTATTTTCATATTAGTTTCCTCTGATATTCAAAGGTAAATGTGGCCCATTTCCACATTCTAGAAAGCTCATGGGCTTTTAATTCAGCGAGTTTGTACACTGAGAATTTCTGTTCTTTAAAGTTCTAGTTTCTGATCTGTGGTCCTCTTTACATGTGCAATGTTGATTGCCTATATTATAGGCTCCATACAGACTTTCTTTTAGAACAACCAATATCTACTCTTCAGCCACTAGAGTTGGGCTAACACAGAGAACTGAGGAGATGCTACTCCACATAACAGCTGTCATTCAACTCAATTCAGTGCAATAAATATGTGTCTGGGGTTAGGTCAGTATTAGCCATTAAGCTTGATACAGAGAAATTTGACAAATATATAACGTGATCTGGACCCTCCAGGAATTTCCACTGATTACATAATATTGTTCAACTCTATGGAAGGCATTTGGCTAGAAGAAAATCAGTCTCTAATTTAATAAATCAACCTTATTTTAAAAAGTGGTTTTGAAAGAAACAGATAAGTTTAATATGAGCTTCAATTAATTTGTTTGTGATAATGGCATGACAATTATAAAAGAAATGCCCACCTTTATAGAGGAACCTGTGAAACTCAGAAGAGTTTGAACTAGGAGATGTCTGGAATGCACTTTTAAAAAAGAACTTCCAAAAAAGGAAAAAGAAAAAAAATGACTAATGGACAAATAGATCAAAATGTTGATAATTCTTAAATGTAAAAGGTAGGCTTTTGAGGGATCATTTTATTATATACACTTCCTTTCATGAATATGCATGATCATTCTTAATAAACCTATTTAAAAATAGGTTGCCCAAATTTCTGGCCTTTTTTTTCACCGACACTAAGCTCCAGTATCTCCAAAAGGGTTACACAAGATACCCTTGTCCCCAGTGTGTTTGCTAATGCGTTGTGCACTATCTCCAGTATCTTATCTGATACAGTCCTTGAAGGCCTCGGTGTCACCTCTGCTGGGTATTATTTGCTTAGTTGCTCCAATAGAGCAGTTTACCCATCTTTAGATACTCAGGGAACTTGGCTCATATCTCTATTATAATCTTAACTGCAATTGTATTATGTATAATTGTACCTGTCTTTTTCTCCTGCCAAGGTGGAAACTCCTTTAGAATGGTGGTCATATTTTAATTAGCTTTTATTTTTGCCTTTACACAGTGCCTGATGTGGAGCCATAAGGCCCTTGAAAATGTCTGTAAGATTGTGGAGTGATCACAGCATTCACAGTGTGTGGCATCTAGTACTTCTGTAAAACTGGTAAGAATTGATAATTTTATAATGTCAATAAGGATAACTCTCAAAGCATATTTTGATAGATAAACTCTGCACACTGTGTTTTGACTGTAGGAATAAGGAACTATGCAAACCTTGGTGGACTTTTTCAACCTAGTTACTTCTTGAGACTTCCTGATTCATGTCGGGTCAGGGGTGTTTAATTCACCAGAGCCAGCAGGAGCTCATTTCGGAGAGCACCACAAAACTAGGTCTCAGGCTGGTGTAACACACACTATTCCTATCTGCAAAGTTGCTTTTGATATACTCAAATAACTCTGGACAAAGCTCTTCTCCCTTCAGGAAATTGTGGGTGATGGTAGTGGAATGGGACGAAGGAGGATGAAAGAAAACGCTTCAAACCAATCGGCAAAGCCCTCCTGTGCTGTAGGGATGCAATCTGGTTAGACAAAGTAGTCTCACTCTTTACTTTTGCTTACACAGGAATGAATTCTACAAATCTTTGTAAAGAGGAGCGTTTAAGGAGCAAAACAAACATGTGACAGTTTCTAAGAGGTAAACCATATACAACTTTAGACTTTACAAAATAAGGAGTTATGTGATACGATCCTAACAGGTTTTTTTAAAATCGACAAAGGAAATACATTTTATCAGCTTAGCATGCATGTCAGGACCAAATTGTGATATGTAAATTACTTGGGCACGTGGTGAGTGTTTTGAAAAATCAGCCTCACTTGGGAATTGGACTCTTGATATATTTGTTCAGAGATGTTTAAGCTTCCAGATACAAGATGCCTGAGCCAAAAGCAGGCAAGTGCAGATAAAGGACAGTTGTCCTGTTGTCTTCGAGCATGTTCAACAGTGGTGATCAACTCTAAAGGTGTCATTTCCCTCACTGGACCATCTGTTGCCTCGGCTCATCTCAGGGCTCAGAGCTGTGCTGTCTTAGGCCCAAATTGAAAGCATAATGTGCAACTTGACATAGAGTTGGTAGCAGGCTGTTTTTTCTTTTCTGCATTATCCAACCCTGTGTGCTTGTTTAAAGAACAAAGAGCACTGTATTGTGTAGTATTTGAACACAGATAGTGATTTCCAACCTTGCTTGTTTCCTTAATCCATCTTGAAGCTGCATCATTTTTGTTCCACAAACTAAGGATGGTGGCTGATGGCATTTGATAAAGAGGCACCTTTTCTGGAGCAGTTGTTTAATAAGCTATTTATTATAAAAAGTTATTATAATAAAGCTATTATTATAACTAAGTTCTGCATGTAAAATTTTTCCAGACAAAATTCATTCATCATGATCAAGGGTTCTTCAGCACTAAAAAACTGTGCATACATAGTAAATATACGAGGGGGCAAATTCACCTTAGGGTAGAAAAAAAGCTTCTAGCACTTCGATGGAATGATGCGCCTTTGCGTTAGACCACTTCAGCATCATTTTAAGTTTAAGCCCACTGTATCTGTTTGTTACATTTAAGATCCATTTTATTGGGAATATGAACTGTGTATTTGTTATGGAACTTATTTATAGATTTTCACTATCCATGAGAGGTTAACATTTATTATACTAGCCACTCTTGCTTTTATGGGAATACCGTTGTGCCGTAGTCTACATGGTTATGTGAGTTATGTGATTTAAAGGCAGAATTGGCACACGCTTTTTCAGTTTACAAATAATAACATTCCTTAATAACAATGTATTTAGACATAGAACAAAAGGGGCTTAAGTGATTGTTCAAGTTTCTGTTATTGAGCAGAGTACAGGTGAGATGCTGTTTAGGAATATAATAAAATGTTAGGAAATATCCTCTTAATCCAAAATGTACACATCTACACATCGTGTGTGTGGTATCCTTGGGGCTATACAGTAAAAACGGAGACAAGTAAACAATGAAACCAAAGGAAATCAATTTAGCCAGCCCAGAAAGGTGAAAGCCTTTGATGAAACACAACTCCTCAAAGAAATGTGACATGCCGACAGAACAGTTGTATAACCTTCCTTTTGTTTTAATAGCTCTGGAAGGGCAAATGTCATAGCAGTTCCTGGAAATCTCTTGGAGGGTTCCAGGATGTGTTCCCATTCATTCTTTAGAGCACCTACTATCTTGTGCAACCTATAACCAGCACTGACTAATTTGTATTAGATGGTCTCTTGAGGCTGACTCAGGTCCAGCTCTCCTGAAAGGGTTTTGGCTGAGTGTAGGAGTCATATGCAAAGAGGCTTCTCCAGGCAGGACAGAAGCCGCCTCAGGAAGGTCACGAGGGTCAAGCTGATTACCTCCTCCAGCTCGGGAAAGCTGAGGGCTCAGCTGGGTTACCCAAGGTCACAAAGAGCTATTGACATTCAGCTGCGGCTCTCACTCATTACCGGATCAGCAGGGAAGTGTCTGGGCCTCGGTTAACTCTTCTGCATCCTGTTTCCAGATTTCTGAGAGGTAGGAAAGAAACTGTGAGGTAACTTTACCTCCACTTGCTCATTGAAGAAAAGAACATTTTAGCCAAGCATGTGGCGCACCCCTATAACCCCTGCCACTCCGGGATTAGTGAGACATTGTCTTAAAATAAAATTAAAAAAAGGGATTGGGGATTTTAGCTCAGATTGTAGAGTGCTTGCCTAGAAAGAGGAAGGCCCTTCAATCCCCAGCACCCCCACCACCAAAAAAATGAATTGGGAATACAAATCCATGGTAGAGCCCCTGCCTAGCATGCATGAGGGCCTGCGTTGGGTCCCTCATACACATACCCAAAATACCCCCAAAAACCAAAACAGGGGAAGAAATCAACCTTTTAAAACGATCTCTAGTAAGCCTTTTTACAAATGAAAGCCGCAATACACTTAATTATTTCAAAAGTGCCGGATTAAAACACATTTGTCCCACGTTTGCTCATGATACAGTATATGTTTATTTCTGAGGTGAAGGTGAAGAAGACATGCTTAATCTTCCCACTTAAAAAGACTCACTTAACCTCTAATAAAGAAGGACACAGGATTTTTAGAATGATAACAACTGTTGCAGTTCTTCGTCACTGAAAAGTGCACTTTCCCCTGAGTTGCTACTCCTGTGAGACTAGCCCCAGGGAACACCTGACTAGCTCATCCTCCCAGGAGTGGACTCACAGCTTTGAGGGAGTCCAGGACACTCCACCCACTTACAGATGTGGAGCTCTAAGGGCTGAGCCTGTTTCTCCAGGCTTTGATCTCCTGCTGACACACTATGATCTTCCAGAAGTGACTTAAACCGTCTGTCTCTATCAACTCATTTGTAAGTTGAGAATAATAGTTAATGAAACCACGAAACATGTCTCTGTGGTCGCAATGAGAAGACTGACTCACCATTAAATCCAAGAACCTCTGAATTATATCTATCATCGCTAGATCATCCTTCTGGCCCTAGAACACACATTATGCCGAATCTTTGGTTGTCGTCTTCTATTCCTAATTACTCCCCCTAATGGGTGAGGGTCTGTACACAGCTGGGCTTGTTTCCATTCATCTACTATATTTAAAAAGTGTTAAGCTTCTTTTGAGGATCAAGCACTTGTAAGACCAAAGCCTTACCCTTAAGTAGCTTAGAGTTTAGCTTGGAACACATGGAGTCCTAAGCAACATGGTCAGTTCTAGGAAACCCAAATAAATAATTCATAGTCCAGGTGGATTTGGGAGTTAGGAGTTATCTAGTTTGATTTTTGGCTTTGTTAGATGACCTAGCTAACTGCCAAATCTACACTTGACATGAAAAATCAAAAAGACTACTTAGATAGCCTCACAATCATGACTTTGATCACAAATGCAAACAGAAATGTCTGTATCTGCCTCTTTGTGCAACTTTAGACACAGTTGACTACTTGCTTTATTGTGCCGGTTCTCAGACCTGTTCTTGTCTCAGTGTTTTAATTTAGCATGAATGAAGTAAACTAGGTAATGCTACTTCTGTATAATTTTTAGCTTTTCAATTGGTGATTTCAATCACCACTACCTCCACCTCCAGTTTTAACCACTTCCCAAATCTTTAGCACCAACGGCCACACCCTCTTTTAAGCAACAGTTCCATATTTAATGTGCCTGCTCTGTGTTTCCTGTGCTATGTCCCACTGAGACTTTCAACTCAACAAGTCTGTAGTAAAGTCTTTCCTCACCCAAGCTCTTCTGATTTCCTTTTCCTTTTTTTGTCATTTGTTTTTCTTGCTTGACGTATTGGAAATTGAACCCAGGGCTTCATGCATGATGGGCAGGTGCTTGACCTAGCCAGATCCCCGGGGCCCCCTTTTTATTTCCTATTTGGAGACAACATCTTGCTAAATTTACCAGATTGGCCTTGAACTACCAATCTTCCTGCCTGTACTTGTCAAAACAGCTGGGATTACGGGGTGACTGGGTGTGTTATCATGCCTGGCTTGACTTCCTGTTTGGTTGGGTTTTGTTTTGTTTTGTTTTTTTCCTCTGTATGGATTCATCTTTTACCCAGCTAATCAGGCCCTGAACTTCAGATCCATCTTTCATTTCTCCTTTCCCTTCGACCTGTGTAATTTTTCTCTCAGCAATATGTCATCAATTCTCTTTTCAAACTTCCCTTTATTTAATATATTTTGTGCATAGCCATCATCTTCTTAAAATCAATCTACTTGAGACAAAATTGCAATTCTCTCACTTCTCTGTCACACCCTCAGAGACCAGAGGGCAAATTCCAAAGTCTTGAAAGTTCTATTTAACTTCTATTTACCTTTTGTCAGCTTTCTGACTAATGAGACCCTGGATGGTTTTCTAGCCACTTCCCTAAAAGTAGTCACTAATCTTGAATATACTCCATACAGTGCTTCCTTGTTCCATCTACACTTGCCTTCTCTAGAGTCAGTATCCTATAATTCCTCAAGAACTAATTCAGATGTTCATAAAACCATCGCTATTCATTTTACAAATACTCTCTTCTGACATATACCTTTTATATTTTACTTTTCTTAAAGAATGCAACATTTGCTACAGTACTATAGCTACTTATGCATTTACCTTGCTTCTAAGTCTTATGAAGACAGGAGATTGTGTTTTGTGGATATTGAATCCTCCCTGATGCAAAGAAGGATGCCTCAAAGATAGAAGATGGTTAATAATATTAATTATAAAATAATATGAATGAAATAGAATAAAGGCTATTTTTCTGAACAGTTTGAAATTTTGGACTATCAAACTTTAATGAAATCCATTTTAGTTAATCATTTACACTATTCAAAGTTCCTCAAAAGGACAGAGAAATTGCAATCTTAAAAATGTACACTTAAGGATAACAGAGGACTCCTAACTGAGGATAATAATTTAAATATGAAGAGTTAATAACATCAAGAGTGAAAATCCCTTTGGATTGCAAATAGAATGGAAAAATCAAATAGTGTAATCAAACCATTCTCATTAGAATTTCAATTAATAAGTTGCAGGTACAAAGTTCTCCTCGGGAATATTAACACTGATGTCCAAGTAGACTGCTTCTATGATCAGATTATGCAGGATCCAAGAGAAGAAAATGGAATAGAAAAAGCAGTTTCTGGAAAACAAGGATAATTTATGGTCATATTACTGTGAGACAGTTAACAAATTAAATATTAGTAAGTCAAATCCTAAAAAGCTAATAAGTTTTATATCTTTATATAGAAAAAGAGACTCATTTTTATAACTTGTTATAGAAGGTGTTGGGAAATGTGTATAGTAAGCGAGGAAAAATTTTCTCAACTCTCCAAGGATTCCTGGATAATTCTGAGATAGCAATTATCAAAAATGGGTTAATTTAGGCAAAAATCATTATAAGTTTATTCAAGAAACGTTTTATGTGACACGGGGGCCTTCAGAATTCAGAGCAAATTGATTATTTCTGTCTTTAGGTTCAATAAAGAATAAGTAGTGTTGTAGAAAAATGATTGAACAAAAGAATATGATCTAATGGGGGCAGACTGAGAGGGGAATCTCAGTAAGGCCTGTGTGTTCAGATCCTTCTTGGCCTTTCTATGTGGTATTTTTTCCAGGTATAGGGCGGGACCTCTTTGGAAGGAGGGTCTTGTGACCCACTATCAGGCAGGGTAGGTCAGGGAATTTCTTTATGGCCAGTTCATATATAGAAAGGCTAGGGGAGGTTAGAGTAATATTTCTAGGTTTTATGGCTGGCTTCAGGGGAGAGGGGATTCTAGTTTCTATGACCTACCTAGAAATTGTAGTTTTTATAGTCTGCCTTGGAGGAGAGAGAGGATTAGGGAAGAGAAGTGCCAGAGAAAGTTGGGAAGATCTTATTTCTAAAACCCTTTCCTTCAGTTCAAGGTCTTCAGCCTGCCAAGGTGCCATACTTTGGGGCATTATGTTCTCATCCCTTACAATACTATGTTGTAGAATAGGGTGAAAAACTACTTTTTAAAATGCAAGATGGTAAAATCACTGTTTTGGAAAATATGCAGAAAGCCCCACCCACTCCAGAAACATACTTCTCACAAGTGAAAAAAGAAAAAAAAAATTTGGTTTTGCTCAATAGATGTTTTTAACCTCTAAGTTCTGTATCATTAGAAATGCGCTCATTTTCTTCCAATATTCTTGATAGAATATTGTGAGATTATTGGAGGCTTTCCTTCTTCTGGCAGCTAACTTTGTCTTGTTGCTCCTACTCAGAAATGAGGAACTGTTAGAGATGGGCACATAGGTGTAAGCTTTGGAATGGGTCAGGAGTCAGATTTGAGACTTCCCCACACTAGCATTGCTCTGTTGTTTGCAGGGTTTGATTATGCCTTCTCTCCTACACTTTCACCTGCATTCTGGTCCAGGCTTTCCCTCAACAGAGGTGACCTCAGAGGAAGCTCATCCATCTGCCTTCTGGTTTCACAGAAGATCATAATGACTCTATAGTTGAAATTGAGCTTGAAGGTAATGAGAAATCATCGCTTTCCAGATTGCTCATAGTCAACTCAGTCCAGATAAGTGTCCATTTCTCTGAGGACTTGGAAGTCTGGCATCACTTGTTCTTCCTATGTCTTCATTCAGTCCTGTCTAGTTGCAATCAAGCACATAATAATAGATCACCTGTGAGCAATCTGTGTTTTAATGAGCTCTCCTCATGATTTCAAAAAAGGTACATTTGAGAACCATTGATTTAGGCAATCAATGAAAGCTGATATAGCAGACTGTTCCCCAGATTTCAGTAGCTTCACACAGCAAAGGCCTTTTTCTTACATCACAGTACAGTGACTTCCAGCTAAACATCAAGATCACCCAGCATCCAAGTCACCGAGGAAGGGTGAGCTGGTTTGAAAGAAGATTTTGGAAGGAGCATCTAGGCCAGTTTGGGAGTGACTTACATCCCATCCGCTCAATTAGAATCCAGTACTAATTGTATCATACTGCTGGAAGGTTGGGAAAAGTACACGAGTGCATGATGACTTGTGAGAGTTTATAGTCAACTGCAACCAGGATCAGAGAAACATCCCATTGTTTTCACCAGGCAGATAAGCTGTTCTGATTTTTGGCTTTATTATTTTTCGTAAAACTCATGGTCCCAGCACCAAACTGTTACCTTGAAAGTCATCTTTCTACATGCATTTGACCCTTCAACTAGCAGACATGACATAAATGTAGACATACAAACACAAATAGAAATAAAAAGGTTGTTTTAAACTCTACTGTAAGGGTAGAAGTAAAAGATTATTGTCTCCAAAACCACATGCTTCCCACCTTTGATTCCATTTCCCCAGGGTCCCAACCTTGAACCACGTGGCGTGCTCCCAGTGTTTAACTCGTAAGTCTCAGTGAGCAGTCATAAACTCCAATCTCGTAAAGGCCAGGTGGGTAGTGTATGCAGAAACACCTGGACAAGAGTAACAGGGCTGGGGGGTGCTGGGAACACACTGGGCGGACAGAACAGGTTCCACCTGAGGAGGGCTGTTTGCCGGCAGCAGCCCATTGCTCCTAAGCAGGCAAGCTATCTTTCTTACATTCCCCACCAAAGAAAGACAGAAATCTAAATTGTTTCTCAACTTTTACAAACATCACATGAGAAATGAAAAACAAAAATAATCTTTTTACAGAATTCACGTGTGGGCTACCAACTTGTAAACCCTGTGCTAACCTGTACATTTATACCTATATTTTACATCTAACAAATTAAAATTGTATAACAATTATAAACTCCCAATATATAATTTAAATTATCTCCTTATTTTTTCATGTAGAAGCTGGTACATTTGCTGACACATTTTCTTAATTGTACTTTACTTCCCCCTTAAAATTTTGACTAATCATGTTATAGTTAAACCTCATTTTTATTCATCCAGGTTGACATTAACTCATGTCTCAATAAGATAATTAGCATTTCTGCACATCTTTTTTCTCCTTCTCCTCCTTGATACCTCTTTATATTGGTTAGTTTTGCCGTCTTTGTATTTATCTATTTTTGTATTTGCCATCTTTATATTTGTTTGACCGAGTTTATACTATTTGTACTAAAATACTTACAAATATAATGCTGCATCTACACTTTACATGTTAAAATTCAGAAGCTACATTTTCAATATTCTAATTGTGGTAATTAGTAATCATCATAGAACCATGCAGAATGATGCAATTCTATTTACTAACCCTGGCCCATTTGACAAATGATGTCCTGAGAATGAAGGTGAAATGGAGTTCTTTACACTCGGTGAGTTACTCAAAAGAACTTCAAGTTACATTTTCTTCATATCTAGCCTAGAGTTTCCTTATATCGGTCTTTGTTCTTCCATGAGTTTCCAGTTTACTTTTTCATTTCCTTATTGGTATTTCTTTAATCCTTTATTTCAGCACTATGGATAATCCTGCCTTTTAACTACACTATATGTCGGGGTTAAATCATTCATTCTCAGTACCCTCCAAACTCATGTTCTATTTTTGACCTTTTTTTTTTTCTCAAATGCTACAAAATCTACTCTGAAGGGTTGTCTTTTCACCATACTTCTGTGTTGAACATATGTCTCAGTTATTTTTCTCATTGCTGGGACAAAACATCTGACACTAATAAGTTAAAGGAGGAAACGTTCATTGTTTTGGCTCACAGTTTGTAGAGGTTTCAGTCCATAGTCTGCCTGGGAGAGGGGTATGGTGGAGGAGAAACAGTCCATAGCGTTGCAGGCAGGAGGCATCAGCAAGCAGTGAGATATCCTTTCTCTTTTGTCCCATCCCAAGCTACAAGGCTATTGGATGGTGCCACCCACACCCAGGGTGGATGGTGCCCTGCCATTATCATAACTAGAATCGTACTAAACCATTCAATGGGCTGATCCAACTATCATACCCTTAATCCACATTCACTCGCCCTAGATCCAGCCACCTCCCAAAGCCCCACCTATGTGAGTACACGAGGCCTTGGAGGGACATGTAGCTACAAACTGGAATAGCATACATATTCCTTGTTAAATCCCGTGGTCACTCTTTCTTCAATTCTGTTTTTGTTGTTTCAGAAAGAAATCATAGCCTACCATACATGAGGCAAGGACTTGATTTCCACCACTGCATAAAAGAAATGGGAAGGGAAGAGAGAGGGAAGAAGAGAGAGGGAAGTTGGGGGAGAGGTTAAAAAGAAATCATAATGACTTTTTTATTAAAGCAAAAATAAGTGAAGACATCTTGTGTATTTGGAAATGTCACTCGTACATACCCACACACCACACATTTTTTTGGTCCTCAGACTGAGAACTCCGTTGGTAACTAAATAGGTATCTTTCACCCTGCAACCCAATTATAATTTGTGCATTTTTTCAGCAATGACAGATTTGCTCCTCCTCATTCTCCACCTCTCTCATTTTCTTCTGCATAGATTTTTTTTCTCCTCTTTTTTCAGATTTCTTTTTTCCAGAAATTTATTTTAGAAAGAAATATTGGACCTCCTAATTTAATCTATATGCCTTTTAATTTTTCTTTTGTATATATAAAATTATATATATGTATCTAAAATCTTGGGGCTTTGGCTGTATGCTCTATATTAAGATTTCTTTTTTTTAAAGATTTCTTGACTTGTATCCAGCATTTTAATGAATTTTTGAAATTTCCAAGTTATACATCTAATTTCTAAGAACGCTCATGTTCTGATTGTTCACTTTTCATAATAGTCTCTTTTTGAATGTGCTTTTTTCTTACAACATATTATTAAAATTTGAATTCTCTGAAGAGACTAATTACAATTTCAGTCAGTGGATTGTTTTCTCTGGGATCATTAGTTCTGTTTGTACATCTTTTCTGCTCATCCTTCCTCTCCCCCTTTTGATGGTGGGAATGGAGCCAAGCACCTTGTTCACACTAGCCAAGCAGGCTACCTCAATCAATGCCCCAGCCTGGTCCTTTTTTGAGTCATTGTTTTCTACATATGAGGCATTTCATTTGGTTGTCTGTTTAATGTTGTGAGTAAAGGACTCGACTGATGAATGTAAATTGCAGAGGTTGATTTCTTCTGCCAGAAAATTTTGTCTATAAAGAACAGCAAACAAATGTTCACACTCATTTATTACCTAGTCATAGAAGTTTTTGGTGTGCTAACTTTGAGTTGTTTATTTTAAGGAAACTGAGGACTTTGCACATTCTGAGAGTGCTTTTTATTCTTATAAAAATGAGATTCAATGTAATAGTTATTTCCGTCATTAAAGGCTGGTGGATTATTTTGAACAAGACAAAATGAGATATGGATTTGGGTAAAGGTTTCCTGCCCTGCTCCTCCATCCCTGTGAAATTCCTGAGATCAGGGACTCCGGCTATGGCACATTTTTGTGTGTTGGAGCCTGTCTCTCTTGAGGTTACACGGTTTAATCGATTATTCTGTGAACACACCAAAACTATTTAATTTGCTAATTTGGTCCTAGAGTGATTTGAGTATGTCCCTTTCATTTAGCCACTCTGTTATGACACAAACATGATTATATTATAATAAGAAAAGATATTTTCTCTGCAGATTTTCTTTCATTCTAGTTACATTGAACTGAAAATGTCTGTCTATTTGGGCAAGTACAGTATAGAAAAATTACATAAAGACCAGGTAAAGTGTAGATTCAGTCCTCCTTAATAACTTTATAGTGGCTAAAAACTAGTGATCCACATTTTTAGAATTGAATCTATTGCAAATTCATTGGGAAATGGACTCTTGTTGATATTGAGTTATTTTCATTATATGACAAAATGGCAACATATGGAAACTGTTTTCTATGGCAGAGAAAAATAAGATAAATCACATGTGTAAAAATAAAATTGTTGGGGGTGTTTGAAACATCGGCATTAACCCCCTTTCTCTGAGGAATTTGCTCTAGGTGTTTATATGTACTCTTCTTATTTTTTGTTTGTTTGTTTTTGTTTTTACTATTGACTGGTCCAAAATGGAGCCTGATTGTCCTCAAACCATCAAACCAAGGAACTGCCACTCTCAATCTTCTAGCTAGTTTCTTAGAAAGGCTGTAGGTGAGCACCAAATAAAAAGCTCATGGACATTGGACAGTCACCTGACCCATCTCTCATTATGTTGAAAGGGAAACATAGAAGTGACAAAGGAGAATGACAGAAAGCAGCAAAGAAGAGACCATGGGGCTTGGAGGTACAGAGAGACACACAGAGTGGGTTCCTAACAGTTTTTATTAGTGATTTCATTTCCTTCCATGGCCTAGCATTTGTAAGCTTCACCTGAATTCCTATAATGAAATCTCCTTTTTAGCCTATTATCAGTTGAGGTGGTTTATTACTTTCAACCCAAAGATCTAAAACAAAACAGGGCACATGGAAGAACAGGGAAGCTGTTTCCCTCCAAGTACATGAATAAAGAAATTCAGATATTCCTGGATTTATATCTGTGTAAAAAAACAAATTCTGCTGATTCTACATTGGCCTCTAGTGACTTTTTTCTTTCTGAGTACATAAGAAATACGTATATCTTCAACAATTTGCACAATAAGACTTCAAACAACCATTTAATTCCTGAACGTTTGGATTTGCTTCATTTTCTCCATTTGGCTAAAGTCTTATACATTTGTGTTCATGTACATTCAGGGAGTACATTAATAAAACTCATTGAATAATTCTGGATGAACTTTGTAGATTCTAACACAATGTCTTACAAATAGTACTCATTAAACATCACTCCATATTTTTTCCTTCTTAATAAGTATTTCATTGATTGATTTCCTAATTTATTCAGGAAATATTTGAATGACAAGGACAATACCAAGTTCCAGGGCTACAGAGGTCTTAACTTCAGACAGGAATCCAGATGGAACTGTAGAGAAGATGCGTGTAGACAAATACTTTCATTACCACCTGGTAAGGATGACAAATAGCAAAATGATAAGAGCACAGATAGAAGCAGTGGCTTCACCGTGATAGCAACGGTGGCAAATTTGCCAGTTCTGTTTTGCCCACAAACTAACTTTTTAACTCTATGACTCTTGATTAACTATTTGTAAAATGAAGATACTAAAAATTTCCTCTTTTCTTTTTGTCATGGCTAAAGGAAGTGAAATAAGTCAAGCCCAGAATAACAAATGCCATATATCCACACTCATATGTGGAAGCTTAAAAAATTGCTCTCATAGAATAGTGGTTAGCAGACGCTGAGGAGGGGAGGAGGTGGGGGAGGAGGGTGGGTGGGATGAGCAGAGGTGGCTAATGGCACAGGGTGCAGCTGGACAGAGGAACGACTTCTGAAGTTTTGTAGCACAGTAGGGTAATTATGTTGAGAACGATTACACGTAACTTCAAAATAACCAGTAGAGACGATATCATATATTCCCAACACAAAGAAATACAAAAGATAAATGTTTAAAGTGATGGATATGCCATTTATCCTGTTCTAGTCATTACATATTGTAATGCATTTATTCAAACATCACGCTATTCCACATGAATATGTACAATTATCAGGCATTATTTAAAATCAATAAAAATCACCCAATTCCTTTACCACGATTTTTTAAAAGTGCATACAAATATATACATATATATATAGAGAGAGAGAGAGAGAGAAAGACAAAGACAGAGACAGAGACAGAGAGAGAGGAAAAGCTGTAACCAAGAAGTGACTCTTGAAATGAGTCAAGAATCAGTTAGGTTTTCCCCTGAAAAACATTCTGCAAAGAGGAAACAGCATAGACAGAGCTGGCTCTTCTTGGCCAACAAGGCAGCAGGTAGCACTTCTCCGGGAATTAGGGCAGAGATTTGCACGGCAGGTATAGTCAGTGAGGCCGAGTATAGACAGTTCTCGGAAGGGGTGGTTGGTTGAGCAAACAGGGTAGGAAGTTATCCTCAACTGTCTCACGAACCTTGGCTGCAGCTGAAGATAAAGCTGATGAAGACAGATTAACAGGAGAAAAGTATACAGAGTTATTTAATATGTTACATGACATGAGAATCTTCGTAAGGAAAAGAAGACCCAAAGAAATTAGTTTTATGCTATGTTGGGTAGAGAAGGGGGTAGTTACAGTCTGATTAGATGAAAGGACTATGACCTAAAGGTCATACGCTGAGAGCTTTGGCAAGGCCTGTTTGTTCCTGTCTTGGGTCCCTGTGTCTAGAGAGATAAAGATGGCCCCCTCTTCCTGCTAAAGAGAGGGTACTATCTATGTGAGGGTCTTATGACCTGCTTCAGAGGAGGTTTAAAAAATTCTTTCTACTTTTTATGGCTTGCTTTAGGGGAGGGGGGCAGGAAGATAGACCTGGCTCCATCGTTTTCTCAAACTCCTTCAGGTTAAACTCTTCAGTGTGCCAAGGTACGTGTTTTGGAGGAGTGTGTTCTGGGCTTCGTCGGGGCTCAGTTGCAAGGGACCATGTATGCAGGTAGGTTTTATACCACCAATATTAAGAAAGCAGCAGAGATTTTATAGCAAGCATGACAATCAAATATGCTTCTAGGAAAAGAATTTGCTTTGTGGAAAAGGCACTAGAAAGGAAAGGGGGGAAAGGTCAGTCTAGAATTCTTTTAAAATAATGAAGCATCTATAGTCTGTTTCTTAGAGACTACTTATTCTCAAGACTCAAAAGGCTAATAAAGATCATTGCACGAAAAAGCGACCTTCCTCCAAATGCGTATAGGTCTAAAGGTCCTGAAGACAGAAAAGCAAAAATAGATGGACTACAACATAAAATAAGGAGGAGAAATCTTAACTATTTTTTTAAAGTAGGAAAAATGAAAAATATAATGGGGAATGTGACTTCTTGAATGTAGTTGTGAAAGGATGGTTGAAGAAACTCACTGATTATTGCTTGATGGAGTCCAAGGCCTAACATTATCCAGATAACATGTTCGTAGCTCAAAATCTCCTTTCCTAATTTACAATAAAATTAAGTCATACACTTGACTTGGATAATAGTTGTAAAGCCACGAACCATGTGGCCCTATCTCAGAAGGTATAATAGTTCTTTTATTTGTTTTTGTTTTTGTTTTTGTTTTGTTTTGAGACAAGTTCTCATTATATAGTTCAGATTGATCTTGAACTCACTATGTAGCCCACACTGGCCTTGAATTCAGGGAGATCCTCTTGCCTCAGCCTCCACATGCTGCGACTAGAGGCATGCGCCACCACGCACGGCTCAGAAGGAACTACAGTTACAGAAAACTCCAAAGCCAAAAAGCCATTTCAAAACAATTAAAATTCTTTCCTTGCAATTCTAGAATATCATGATGAGAACACAGCATTATCTCTCAAAACCACAGAATGAGCCCTTATCCCTCTCTGCTCTTGCTTTACACGATGCAGCTGTCTCGATGCCCCCCACTGTCTGAACTCCTTGACGGCCTTTCTCTCTGACCCAGCCTAAGTATTGCTGTTGTTTGTACTTTCCTTACTACCACTTTCCTTCTGAAATTACACATGGAGGTTCGGAAGACTCAACCCTGCAAAGTAGTCTCACCTGGGCAGGGCCGGGAGGATGATGAGAGCGACGGCAGCACCCTCGCGAGCAAACGGAAAGAGAAATGAGCAGGGTAATTTGAGCCATTTGTCTGTGTTAGCAAAGTGGACCACGGTGAACGAATCTTTAGAAGAGGGTTGAGTGAAACCGATTAGCATATAATAATTAAAAAAAAAAAGAAAGGAAAAGGATGACATTAGAAAAGAGGGAAAAGATGAGGTAGGGGAAGGTTGGCACATCATTCTGGTTTTTGGTCAATAGACTGTACCCTACTCTTGATTCATGACAGTAAATAGAGAGGCTCAGACGTCTGTCACCTTCTCCCAGTTATTTGGGTAGGTACGATTTCATTTTTCTTAAGTCCTTAGAAAACAAGTGAGTGGGAAGAACACGTTTTAAGTGAAGTATTAACTAAATAGTAGCTACTGTTCACTGCGTGTTTATTAAAGTTCAGTCATTTTGTAGAATATGTATTAAAGGCCAGCCATGCTATAAATATTCTCTTATTTAACCCTCACAGATAGCTTTGAGGTGTATGCTGTATCTCCACGGTACAGATAAGAGAACTGGGCTTCAGGAAGTTTCAGGAATTTTCAAATTTACAGAGCTAGAGTTTGAACCCAGCCATTTTTAGTCCGGAACTAGTCATTTTCAAGGATAATGTGTTATAATATTATCCATGTTAAAGTCTTGGAAATAATGAAGGGGAAAGTAAAAGACTTTACAAAACAT
Source organism: Hystrix cristata (assembly GCA_004026905.1). Lineage (NCBI taxonomy): Eukaryota > Metazoa > Chordata > Mammalia > Rodentia > Hystricidae > Hystrix > Hystrix cristata. The sequence continues at coordinate 317,276 of PVJO010000039.1, forward strand.
ACTAGATTGAAATTATTGTGTTACCTCATGACACTGCCCTGAGAATTATCAGCATGCATACAAATGATACCAAAACGCTCATGAATGTGAAAATTGGATAATCTTGGAAAAAGTCTAACTAGTGGCTAATAGAATTAACTAACCATAATCACATTGATGGCAGAAAATGACTTTAAATACTATTTTTCTCAAATGAGCAAGCATTTTTGAATGCCAATCTTGCCTTGAATTTTGGAAGAAATGTAAGATTTGTAAAACTTTGGTCTTGAGTGTTAAGCGATTATCCGGGATCATGCACAGAAAATGTTTAGCACATTTTCTGGCTCATTCAAGGTCATTTAATGTTTCTTTCCCTGTTCTTGATGAGTTTAATATCTAGTTGGAGAAATATGACTAACACTTCTGAGATGCACATGAACCGATAAAATATGGTTATATGGGTGATTTTTGCTAGATTTTCAGAAGTGTTAGGTAAGATAGGTAAGCTATCCCAAGGCAAATTGGACCTGAATTGAGATTTTATTGGTGATGTATACAAGATTAAGGAAACATCAAATGCGATTCATATGGCTAAGTTATACTTCTTTAAAACTGAAAAAAATCATAAATTTCTAGAAAGTAAGATTTTAATTTTTTTTTTCCAGTACTGGGAATTGGACCTAAGGCCTTGGTGTGTGCTAGGCAAGCGCTGTATCACTAAGTCACATCCCCAATCCTATTTTATTTTACTTTACTGATTTTATTTTGAGACAGAATCTCACTAAGTTGCCCAGGCTGAATTTGTACTTGAAATCCTGAGGTCCCAGTCCCCTGAGTAGCTGGGATTACAGGTGTGCCCTATGATGCCCTGCTAAAGATTTTAAATCTTTTGACTAAATTGGGTTAAACAATATCATTATGACGGATGCTTCTGTGGCACACTGTTCCAAGGGAATTAAGCATTCTGAGTAGAAACATCTGATCGCAGAGGCTTCTGAAGCAAAACAGAGGTACCCATCAGATCTCTAGTTTTACTTCAGAAAAAGCTCAGTCTAACTAAATGGGAGTATTTTAGACACCTTTCTTAGGAGGACAGCCCCGGTTCAGGACTCTTCCCGTCATTTCAGGGACATGATTCCCACAATAGCAACATCATCATTAGGACTCTCTGACTAAAAACTTTATTAATATGGTCTCACAACTATGAACCTTTTTCCTTGTTGTGAAAACATTATCTTAATCATGGCGTGCAACTTTCACTACTCAGTGTATTACCCTGAAAGTCACATAAATATTAGAATGTACAATTTGAAACAGTGATTACTGAAACATTATTTTCTTACAGGGCAACAATTGTTTGTATAGCCACATATTTTTTGGTATGATGTTGGCATATCTTGTGGATTTTGAAGGGAATAATTTCATAAAGTGAAAGCCTAAATCTTGGGAATGACTTTTTATTTTAGAGGAGAAAATTGGATCTTGCTGAATCTGAGATGTATTGGCATTAGTACTGCAGAAGTATATCATGAAAAGACAACAGAATTACATCTCAAAAATTTACTGCTGTTCTGTATTATGCGAACTTGCAATATTCTGCATCGTGCCTGGTATGTTCCAGAGGAAGAACGAGCCACAAATTATAACACATTAATAACATCAGGTCATATGAATTTATCTTTGATACAGTGCACTTGCGATAAAATACATAATCTTATTAGACTTAATTGAATACATATGCCAAAAAGGCAAATGTGGTCAATTTCTCTAAATTTACCAAGTGCCATTTAATACCAAAAGTATTTCATAATTAATTTCATTATTGATATATTAAATACTGCTTCTAGTGGGCATCAAATGAGATGACATGTATCAAAGTGTTCTGTAAACTACAATACATCATGAAGTGTAAGGCTTTTACAATACTAGCTACATATGACTAGTGTATTTTAAAAGAAAGCTGTGGTATATGTCCAATATTTTTCACTGTAAATCTCCATTTGGTTATTTTCTTAATTAATGATTCCAAATTCTTTGTCATGGTCCTACAACTTTTGAAATAAAAATATAAAATGAAGTCATATAGTCTGAAATTAAAATACTTTTTGTAAACAATTTTGAAAGAAAAATAGAAGTTAAAATTTAATATTAAAAATATTTAAAGTACTTTTTATATATTTAAAAATGATATATTAAAGTAATCAATATCACATTCTAGATCTCTAGATATTATAAGGAACATAATTGTAGGAAATTGTTGGCATTTGGGCATTAATGTCACCCCTTACCAGATCCAACTTCCAAAGAACATAATCACTGCTAATCACAAGACAGAAAAATATCACTAGTGGTCTAGATCATGACTATATGCAACAAACAACAAAATTAACAATAGATATTTTAATGAAGAAAAGCACACTTTTCTTCCTCTGAAACCTTAGCACAATTACTTTTAAAACTGTATTGCCAATGTGCTTCTGGTTTTCCAGATACTTCAGACCCAGTAGATAAGCTTATTTACCTTCTTTTGCTTCACTTACATCCACAGATATCTTCCCACTTCCCACTCTGGTCTCATTTTACTGGAAGGGTACTCTGACCTTTATGCCCCATTTCTGAGCACCCTGACCTTAGTGATCTGACCTTTCCCTGAAGAGACGTTTGACCTTTGCATCCTAATCTTTCAGGATAGCTCTCTGGTTACTTCACATTGGAATTCTGACATCTGGAAATTTACAACTCTCAGGTAGAAGGTCACTAGGGACTCCAGGTGGGACAGTATTTTTGTTCAATTAAAAACACTCCAGATGCATTATTTCCAAATAGAAAGAACATCTACATTGGACTGAATGGAATGTTTACCTTCAACATTTCCTACTTACAGGGACTTGTGTCCTTAAAAACCAAGGACTGAGTTATAGGGGTAAGTGAACCCAGCAGGAAGTCCCCTTTGATGTGCAGGAGCTCAGATACACTAAAGTCTAGATCAGCAAAAGCTTGAAAAGTGCTTATTCTCCTCTCCTTTGGGATCAGCCATTAACTCACTCCTGGGCATTCTCAAGTAAAGCTGTTTTTCTGGTTGCTTCAACTTCAGAGTCAATAAGTGGCTTTTCATCAGCAAGTGTTAATAACACTCCACCCCAAAACTGCCAAAGTGAACTCATTTAACATTAATACATTAGTATTTGGAAGGGACATTTTTATAGATACCTACACTGAGTTCCTAGTATACTGTAGTCTTTCTTACTTGCTCTCCCTGCCTTCATATCTCTTCTTACTTCAAAAGATCACAACTGCAGTGAAAAATCTCCCACATTTAGTTCTATCACTTAAGAGCTTTCACAGGGATCCAGGTCCCATCTTGAGGATCCTGCCTGCTGTTCAGCATCTCTTAATTCCTCTCGGCATCCTTACTCTCTCTCTTCCTTTGACACACTTTTGTGCGACTTACCTACCCCTGATGTCACTAGTTCTACATCAAGTAATTTTCCTCCCTTCCATGTGTTTCATTTACATTGCAACTTTAAATTTTAAAACCTCTTTCCCCCAGAAATTCTGCTGTAGTTTACTTACCTTGGAACTCTACCTTTTCTATTCATTTATATCTTCAATATGACAGTGTGAAATCTTACCCTATTTTACTTATTCTTTAATAATAATAACAACATTAATAACTACCACTTTCCAGGGCTTATTGATTTCATTCACATATCTCTTTTTATCAGTGCAACATCTTAATTGATTTTATTTGCCACTGTATGCTTCTCCATGCAAAATGAGCCACCCACCCACCTGAGGCCATAGGCTCTGCTGCTTTTATCAGGGCAGACCCGGTACCAGCAGGAAGTCAGATCCCTATTCTGAAAAGTGCTCCTGAATACAAAGAGCTCTAATTCAAAAAGAAGCTTACGGCTATTATACAGGATATTTGATGCTTATAGAAACTGTACAAAAGCTATCACAAGGTGCATAAACACAGAGAGCCCAACTGCATTAAAATGGGGAATTTAAAAGATGAAACAGAAACACACTACAAGAAATAGACCTGATAGTGGGGGGAAACATCGAAACCAGTCATTTCAGCTTGGTGGGGGACAGGTTTTTTTTTTTTTTTACTATTAAAATAAGATCACTCGTATGTACCAGACTAGTGTGAATAGAAGGACTTCAGGAGGAAGGTGATCTAAGTTAAAGTGTGCTATGTATGAGAAGAAACTCAGAGAAATGTTTGGGAGCTTAGTCTGTAACTTTTCTTACTAGTGGAAATGATGGGTGGTTTTAACGTCGTTTATAACCATGTAATTTGGGGTTCGTGCTGTTTTAATCATGAGAAGAAATGCTTACTGCTCTGTGTTCTGTAGGCCATTATAGAAAAAGATGGAAAAGATGAGCTTGTCTTCCAGAATGTACCCTGATGGCCTACCTCACGGGGGATGCAGGTGGCTGGCATTCCAGGTCCTGGAAGGCTTAGAGTGGAGAAAATGTGACCGTGGTCTCCTTTTAAGTTTCAAAATAGTTCTGTTTAGTAATGTAAACTTGGTAGTTCAGAAAAAGAGGGAATGGTGTAAATCCAAGTTTGTCCACCGTATCGCTGAAAATCATAGAAAAAATAGTTGTATAGAATTTCTTTAATGATAAAAATTACATACAAAGGCTTAAAATTCAATAAATGATGGAAAGAAAATGTTCAAAAGACCCAGTATATTCTGTTTTTGAATTTATATGGCAGGATATTGGGTTTTGATACCTGATATATGGTCCATGAACAGTGTGACCTCAGTAACGTGACCAAACGCTTGTCTGTTTCTTCATCTATAAAAGCACGATAAACATAAGACCTAGCTCACGGTATTGTGAGGATTAAATGTTACTATATCTAAAGCATTTGGAATAATGGTGACACACGGGAATTCCTCACTAAATGCTAACAATTACTTCTTCAGAATTTTAGCCTATAAAGCTCTTTTAAGTCTGTAAAGATTCATAAAACATGTGTCATTTGAGTATATAACTGTTCTCAAGACAATATATTCAGTTATTTAATAACTGCACACTGATTCCAGAGTTTTGATTCTCTCTCTTTCTCTCTCTGCCTGTCTGTAATATGGTCACTGAGTGTTTGTGTCTCCCCAAATTCATATGTTGAGACTTATTCCTCAACGCAAAAGTATTAAGAAGGAGGACTTTAGAAGATGATTAAATCTCGAAGATAGAAACTTGATTAATGAGATTAGTGCTCATACATAAGATGGCCAAGGGAGCTTGTTGGCCCCGTCCACCGTATGACACATAGAAGGCACCATTCATAAAGAGTAAATTATCTGCTGAGCACAGCTCTGGCACTTGACTTTGGACACCTCTGCTTCCAGAACTGTGAGCAGTACATTTCTGTTGCTTATATGTTGCCTGGTCAAATACAGAAACGTAAGGAGAATAAATATACGTGTGGTCCTACTCAAGAGAGTTCAATTATCTTCCACATTTATTTAATTATAGAAACATTAAGCAAGTGCACACGTGCACACATACCCCCTGACACACACACCCCACATTGTTTTGTCCAGTGTCTTTCTGCAACCAAATTTCAGCACATATAAAAAGATAAAAAGGGGCCAAGTCTATACTACTAATATTTAATGTGCATGTGCACACACATTCTAAAACATGTGTTAACCCATCGTCTTCCACATCACCCATATCCCTGTACCTGAAGCAGAAAAACTGGGCTGGCTAAAAACCTCCACTTTTGATTTATTCCTTCTGTTACTCTCACACACACTAAAACTCATAAATAAGTGCTGTAGAGCTTTAAGTAAGGCTTAACTAATGCTGAGTAACCAAAATTTTATTATGCTCTGCCTTATAATTTCTATCTGTCTGGCACTCCCACACATAGATTCTAATTTCCAATTCTTTATGTTACATTAATTTTTTAAAATAAATTGTGCTCTTTGGGTGGTAGATGGAATGAAGGATACAAAACAAACAATGAGACATGTTTGTGGGCTTAGTCCTTAAGACCGTTCCTCCACCTATGGATTGAGGTTTGTGCAATGATGCTTGATCCAATGGAATATTCGTTTTCCCATTAGAGGCCAAAATAAAAGATTTTGTCTTATCCTAGGGCTGGATTTCTGTGCTAAGTTTAATTTCTATGACTGTGTGATTTTGTGGCTAGGTCAGCTCCTCATGAAATGCTTCCAAGATGAATATTTGCCTTCAAGGTTTTCCTCTGACACCTTGTCCAGTTTGAACCTCCACACTCAAAAGCAGGGTCTTTGCCACAAAAGCCTTCAACTTCAGAAAAAGCTGCCTTTTATGTATCTCATGAATATGAGACTGCTTCAAGCTCTCCCTTCTGACCTTTGTCCTATTTAGTGCAGTTCAACTGTCGCACACATTTATTTAAGCTAATGATAGAAGCATTAAGCAAAGTTGAAAAAAAGGACAAATGGATTCATCATGAAAACGAACTGTGTCATAAAGAAGCCCATACACTAAGATGCTATTCAGAGTGGGTAGTAAGTTTATGAATCCCATTGCCTCCAGATATTATACAGGATATTATATAAAAATAGGTTCAAGAAGTATGATACCAAGCTATTAAACCAGATTGGGATCCAGAGATGGAAGTGGCAGATGCAGCCCTTACCTTTGGGACCACTGCAGAGGTGAGCAGTGCATTGCATAATGGCTCAGTCGGAGAGGTGCTCAGCTGAGGTGTATCAGTTTCCCGTGGCTGCTGTAACAAATCACTACATATGTGGTGGCATGAAACAAAGGAAATTTATTTTCTCACAGTTTTGGAGGCCATAAGTCTGAAATCATAGTGTTGACAGCATACGCTTTCTCTGGAGCTCTTGGGAATTACTGAGACTCTTCCAGCTTCTGGTGCCTGCTCGGACGTGGCATCCTCCATCTGCCCCTATGTTAACATTGCCTTCTCCTCTCTGTCTGTCTGATGAGAACAAATGATTGTACTTAGGGCCCACTTACATGCTCTGAGATTTTCCTCTAAGTTCCCTCCCTGCTGTAATCACATCTTGTGCCGTATTGAGCAATATTGATTCATTTTCCACATAAAGTCATTTTCACAGGTTCTAGGCATTAAGACCTTGTACATATCATTCGGGGGCCATGGTTCAACCCATAACAGAGAGGACTGTCATTATAGGGTTTGTTTCCTCCTTCCTCATAGTCAGAGGACTACATTACTCTAATCTAAACCTTTATTCTTTTCATAGTCCCCAAGTTTACTTACTCCCCTCTTACTGCCCTCTCCATTCCCTGCATTAGTAATGAGCACTAGTTCTGCTGGATGATGAGAGAAGCCAAACACTTTGGAGAAGCACTGGTGTCAGGACAATGTTTAACAGGACTTCTACAGCACTTCTCGGAGACTTTACGATGCTCCCAGAGAACGCTTTTCAGACTCCTTTAACCACAAACCCTCCTAGTTAGTATTTCTTAGCGTATATTTTGGGAAACCGTGCTCTAAAACAAATGCCTGCAAGAATAACATCAATCAAGAGCCACTTTATTTTTTTTTAAGGAACCAATGGAAGCCTGTGGCTCCCCTCATTACATTAACAGCTTACAACTTCCTCATAATTATTTGAATTAATACAACAAGGAACCTAGTCACTCTTTGATTTTAACAAGTTCCCTCTGGATTTGAGCAGATTTTTTTTTTCTTTTGTGTTTATGTGAAAGCCAATAACTTTGCCTGGAGTCATCCAGCTACTAGAGTCTAAACATACACATTATCCAAGAAAAGTTGTATTAGGCTTCTGCAATTGCGCTGGCTCACTCTTGGTAGAGAGCCAAAGCTTCCTGTAAGAAACTCGTGTGTGCTCAGCTTGACCCTTTGAAGTCAGGCTGCCAAGTTTACATCTTTCAGAGACTGAGCAGATCTAAAAAAGAATGCTACACCTACTCCTCTAACATCTTTTATTTCCTTCTTTTGGAGTCAGGTAAGAAAAGAATATTATTTTATTATAAAAGGTCGATGTACTTTTAAGTCTTTAAATTATCTTTTAATAGGTTCTTTATAATCCTTTTATGTTTTCTTCATCTAGTTATTCAGTAAGTATCTAATGAAATTTCTAATATGCCAACTCCAGTGGTTGGTTTTGGAGGGGAAAAGGTACTTAAGAGAGATTCTGTTTACTTTAAGAATACTCTCAGTCTAGGACAGTGTGAAAAAATGGGTACATTATGAAACACTTGATAACAGTGTGACGAATACATTATAGCACTGAAGAGGACTGAAAGATAAACTCTGCTTGGGGAATTTTGCAAAAGCAATATTTAAACTGGATTTTGAGAAATGAATAAAATTTCATTAAGTAAGGAAGTACAACTCACGATGGAAAAATAACATGCATAGAACACAGACACAGGCAAGTACAGTGTGTCTGGGTAGTGGTGAGAAGTTCATAGTTATTACAGAGGTAAGAGCAGACTGAAAAGAGAGGAGTTTGAAACTCAAGCTGATTTCTAATTAAGAGGGATCCCGATTGCTCTGCCAAGGAGCTTAGGCACAATTTTGTAGGGATTGGGAGTCTTTGGAGGGCTTTACATAAAGGACCGACATTATAAAATTTGTATTTTAGAAAGATAATTCAGGAAGATAGGACATGTGGAAAATATCCTTTAAAGATTACTGCTAAAGAAACTTAATATTAATTTGTTTAAAATGTTGAGGCCCTAATCTTAGAGAAAGAACTAACAAGGTTAACTGATTGAGTGACTGTTGAGTGAGCAAAAGAGAGGCTGAGAACTAATTCTAAGGCTTTGGTCTTACTCCATTGGGTGGGTGGGTGGTGAACACAGTGAACAGAGAGGCAAGGAGAGGAATTGCTGTGGATGGTCTGTGAATGAGAACAGGAGAGAAGTACTGCCTTATGCATTGAGAGGTAATTAATAGGGAGGCTGGTGGCAGACTATAGTGTCTTAGTCTGTTTGCTGTTGCTATAACTGAACATCACAACCTGGATGATTTCTAAAAATGGTGTCATTTAGCTCAAGGTTCTTGTACTGGAGAAGTGTGACAGTACAATGTCAGCATCAGGTGAGGACCTTCTCACTGCATGACAACATGGTAGAGGGCATCACAGGGTGAGACAGAGCAGGCAACCACAGAGAGCTCGCTTTGTAACAAAGCTGCTCTTGTGATAATGAACCTACGGCCATGATAGCAACATTGTCCATTCATGAGGACAAGGGGGACGTTCTCTGATGCATGAACTCTGGGGGGACATTTAAATCATAGCCTACGGATCTTCAGTCAACCTCCGTTCCACTCCCTCTTAGTAAGCCTTGGTGTTCTGCGGCGCACCATTATGCAGTATTGCTGAAATCTACCTTTCCCAGACTCATTTGCAGCTCCCCACCTCTGTGTGTTCCTGATAGTTTGAAAGGTGGAAGTGGACATCCTGAGGTGGACCCCGTACTCTTCCTTCTTCGGCTTTTCCGCTGGCGAGCATGTCTTTGGGGGCGTTTATTTCTTCTGTGGAAGCTAGAGTAGAGTTTCCAATGTTCAGTCTTTGGCTTTTTAGTGTTGAAAGACAGGATGGGGGTCATTCATTTTGTGGGCAAAGGTTGTGGATGGTTTCGGATACTAGTTCTGGAGCTGGCGGCCTGCTGCCTGCAGTCCCAGTATCTGACGGAGGCAGCGTCTCGGGGAGGCAGCGTCTCAGAGAGGCTGCTTCTAGACGCTTGGTGTGGAAGTGTTCCCAGTAGCTCTACTTCAGGTCTCTTCCTGCGGTGATTCCACAAATCATAAAACACCAAAATCTATTTTTTCTTGCCTAACTAGAACGATTTCAATTATCTGCATCTGATTTTTGGCCAATTTACCTTCAAATAAAAATATTTTTATAAGGAAATCATGTAAAGATTGTTCTCCTTATAGAATCTGTTTGATATTACACGTTCGATCGCTACTGAAAACATAGCAGTCCTCACACTCATGAGCTAATGGAGGACATGACCTTGTCTAGACACCTTTGTGTGCCTACTGCCTAGAGCGCTGGTTTGTACTTGTTGTCCAATAAATTTTTTAGGTTTCCTTGAATTAACTGAATTGCCTGAACAATTTGTGCTCTTCCTCATAGTGTCAGATAATATACTTGGCAATCTCTCTAACTCTGATAGTTGTTTTGTATGATAAATTGCCCATGTTGTTAGTATCTAAAATGCTTTCATCTTACATTTCTTTAGAATTCTCAAATGCACACCATCTGGCTCCAGTGACTCATGGAAATTGAATGTCTTGAGTTGTATTCACCACCTGTTGTTTCTTTTTCGTTTTTATGCTGGTGAATCATGTTTGCTTTCAATGAAAGGTAATTCTTTAGTAAAAATTCCACATTTATCCTGTCAGAGATGATTGCTGATTGAGTGATACAGAGAAACAATTCAACCTTTGGCAACCCTCAAATGCTCCTGTTCTCCCCAAAGAATATATTACTGCATTTTGAGCTTGTCACCTACGACCTTTCGACCTTTACCCTATTCTTGTAAAGGAGTGGCTTTGCTGCTGTGAATTTTATTGAATTTGGTTGTTAGAATCCCTCTCACATTTCAGCGTATTCCTCTCTGGTGTTTTATGCCAATGTTGCTATCTCTGCCATATGTTGTGTATCTTATTGTGTGGACACTTTTGATTTTAATTATTTTATGGTGGGCTGCCCTGAAAAGGCTTCCTACCCATTTTTGTGCAACAGAACAACTAAAGGACACGTGAGATGGGGATGTCAACACTCCTCCTATACCTACCGAAATCCTTTTTCTAGCAAACAGGAGAAGCCAAACTCAAACCGGATAAGGGATGGAAGGTATATTGGTTCTCAGAATTGAGAGGAAAGGTTTCAGGTCTAGGTAAAATGGAGGCTTTATTCTATTTCTTCTAGAATTTCTTGGTCTGCCTCCTTTGGGTATTAGCTTCATTCTTAAGTTGACTTCTCCACAGTTGCAAGACAACTGTCAACAGCAAAGTACTATCTTGTCATCCATTGCACAGAATTTGAAAGCTTTGTGGTGATTGGAACATCTCTGATCAGAGGAGGAAATACATCTCTGAAGCAGCCTCATGAACTGTACTTCATAAATGTTACCCAACTAGAGAGACTTGAATGGCAATTGGGAAGGAATCCATGATGTCTCTTCGTCGTGTGACCCAGTTTTGCTGTGGTTTGCCTAGACTCCAGGAGGCCAACCAGGCACATTTCCACTATCCCTAATTCCAAATATGTATCATTGCATCATTTTTACTTCTTCCTGTTTATTTCACTAACAATGACAAGCTCAGGAAAGGCTTGAATTATTTTATACCTTTGTTATTGGCGATCTGTATATGTAGAAAACCAATAAATATAGTCTCTCTCTCCATATGTCACCATGATTATGTGGCTTTGGAATAATTTAATTTATATGTAGTTTATACAGCCCCTGCATGGTTTGGCTATAGTCTGTTCTCAGAAATCATGCTGAAAATTAATCCCCATTGTAAAGCATGAAAAGGGTGTAAACATAATCCAACTATGGTGGTTATCTTTGGGAAAGGTGGTTATCTTTGGGAAAGGTGGGATCTTTGGGAAATGAAGAGGATTAGGTAGGTCCCTTAGGGTAAGATCCAATGACTGAATCCTGGTGGCTTGATGAAAAGAGGGGAGGGATCAGAAACACAGAGACACAAGTATTTCCTGTCTCTTGCCATGTAATGCCCTGTTCTGCTTCAGAACTCTGCCAGCAAGAGGACCACTGCTAGGAGAGATCCATAAACCCTGCAACTCCAGAACCAGAAGCCAAAATAAACATCTTTTCATTATAATCACCCAGTCTTATGTACTGTCTCATGGTAACAAAAAACAGACTAATACAGGATTTGCCTCTCGGGTCATACTTAGGCACAGCTAAGCCATCAATCTAGCAATCAGTAACCACATATGATGTCTGCCTGTGTGTCAGGCATTTGGTTGGGGTTTGATGTGGAAAATAACAAGGAGTACAATACATGCAGGGTGACAGTAAAATATTGCAAATGTAAATGTGTGATGTCTATCTGCCAAATCTGTGCCTTCCTCCTGCCACTTTTAGAACGCTCCTTATTCTCTTTGGTGCTTCTTGTGGTTCTTGGTGGTGTCCTGTCTGCTGTTCCGTATCTGTGGCATTCTTTCAGGGTTCACTGATCCTGAGAAGGCTGCTTCATCTGCTCATCCAACCACCACTGAATACTTCTGAGGATCCCAAAAAGAGTGAAGCTCATGTCATACCTGGGGGCTTCGCAGTCTAATGAAAATTTGCACACAAATAGTAATGTGGTATTGCAGAATGGAAATCAGCATCAGATCCAATGAAATCAGTCAGAATGAGGGAGTCAAACAAAAATGGATAAAAGTCAGCCGGGTGAGAAACACTGTAATCAGAGTGAGCAGTACAAGTAGTGTAAATATTATACTGGCAAAGTGTAAGTACATCTCCATAGCTGGATCATTTAAAGATGGGAAAAATTACTGAGAAAACTATCATTTTTCCATTTTCTGATTCAACTTGTATGGCTAAAGCTTCTGGTGATTATTAAATCAATAGTTGACACCAAAAAGGCACAGTTTTCTTCGTGAATATGTGATGAAGCTATTGCCAGAAAAGACCTTGGAGTATCTTTTTTGCTCAGTAGGAAGAAAAATTCTGTCTCTAGAGCCAGGCCTTCATAAGAGGAAGTGGGTTAAGACAACTCTTTGCCTGGAGTGATTTTACAGGATCTCTTCCCAGTGGGGTCTCCAGCCTTTCCTGCCTGGCCGCAAATTTTCAACTATAACACACTGATGACCAAGGTCAGTAAAGTGGGGCATCCCTTCAACAGAACATCTCAGTGATGATGTGAGCCTGCCTGAAGAGCTCATTATCCTAGATTTCCTCATTATCTTTGAGATGAACTGCAGAAGAATTTCCTGTTTAGTGGTGAAAAGAGGATGAGATCACAGGGTGCAAGGCAAGGTGGGCCAGGCAGGGAAAGGGGCAGCGAGAGCCCCAGGGGGGAGACTCATTCGTCAGTGTTAGTTCTGCTGCCTCTCTTTTGTTTTTTGAGTCAAGACTTATCTTTCTGCACTTTATGTTTTTCCCTTTTATGGTAGATAGAAAAGTGTACCACCCCACCACCCAAAGCTGGATAAAACGAATTCCTACAACTTGTGAATATGTTATCTTGCCTAGCAAGGGGGCTTTCTCAATACATTTGAGGATTATGAGATGGAGAGATTATGGTGGATTCTCTGGATGGGTCCAGTGAAATCATGACTAATTTGCTCATAAGTGAAAGAAGAAATCAGAGAGTCAGAAAAGGAAGTATAATAATAGAAACATATTTCTGACATGGCCAGAACCCAAGAAAGGAGAGAAGCCTCTAGAGGTTGGAAAAGGTTCTTGTAGAACCTCCAGAAGGCATCCAGTTCTGCCGACCTCTGGCTTTCAGTCCCATGAGGCTTATTTTGCATTCTTACCTGGAGAACTATGAGAAAATAGACTTACTACACACAATAAAGTTTTGGTAATTAGTCCCAGCAGTGCTAAGGTTTGAATGTGTCTTCCAAATGTCATATGTAGGAAATCTAACCCTCAAATTCACATGTGAAGGGTACATGGATGTGAGACCTGAGGGTCCTGAGGACTCTGCCCTTACAAATGGATCAATTTTTTGTGGATTAATGGATTAATGGGTTATTGAGGCAGTGGCTTTGCTATAAAAGGGAATTCTCCCTGGCTTGCTTGCTCTGCCTCACCATTTAATACTCTCTACCACATGTTATCGCGATTTCCTTACCCGAGGCTGGCACTTTGGTATTGGACTTTCCAGCCTGCAGAAGCATAAGGTAAAGAAAACTTTTTCCTTTATAAATCACCCAATCCACTGCGGCATTCAGTTACAGTGACAGAAATGGACTAAGACAAGCAGCTATGGAGATTATTATGTCTCTCTTTACCTGGTGCTCGTCACCCATGAGGTCATCTTTTCCCCATGTCCCATCCTCCTCCGGCACAAAGTCTGTTTGGCAGTTCTTGTTCAGTGGATTAACTTCAGGGCAGTGTCTCAGGGTCAACCCTTCCACACAGCCAGAAGTGCAGTACAAGCTGTAACCAAAAAGGGTGGGGGTGGAGGGTTGCAACAGCCAAGTTGGAGAATAACACCACCAACGTGTTACAATGCAGAGCAGAGCCAAAGGAGAGCATGAACCAGGCACACGCAGGAACGGGGACCGAGGATGAGCATGAGACAGGGACAGTCAAGAACAATGGCGCATGTGACTGAGGCACGTATTTTTGCTGGACTCCACACACCGTGGGATACGGTGACTCAGGTGCAAGTGATCTCAGACACCAACGCTGTTGTAGTATTTTTAGGTATGCCTTCAATAAATACAAAATGCAACCAACCTAGAACTGGTAGCTTAAAAAGCAATTATTTTTAAATAGATAAGCATGTATTTTGTCTGAATAATAGATTGGAGGTTCACGTTATACCACAAACTGACTATTAAAATTTCACTTACAAACTTGAAAGTGACACGGAACCAAATTCTATGAAACATTAGCTAAAATGACTTGAATTATTCCCGTACATACTCGTAAAAGTGGGTTATCTTTGGCTTAAAAATTCCTGAATTGTGTCTAACCACATGTAATTTTCAAAAAACATATGTCTGAACGAAGTCTTCACTACAACCTTAACAAGCAACCTGCAGTAGCATTATTATCACATTTTTTTCGGGACAGTGTAGCTCAGGGAGGTTAAGTGATTTGTCCAAAGACAAAAACGTATATGAGAAGCTTAATTTATAACTTATATTATTACCTCATAAAATTCTCACAGCAAGACAGGAGGCAAGTAAATGGTGTTCTCTCTGTGTGTGTGCGTGTGTGTGTATTTTTTCATTTTAAATATTAAGGAAGTTAAAAACCAAATTGGTGATGCAACGTAGTTAGCACAACACAGCAACGTGGATGATTTTATGACTTAATTGCCTTTTTTATTCATAAGTACTGAGATAATCAAGTTTTTCTTTCCTTTAAGGACATAGTATGAAAGCTTTCTCCTCTCCTCCTCTTTTTCTGGAACTGACTCTTGAGTAGAATGGCCGACAGAGGATCCCTGGGCTTGCTGGAGCTTACGGTCAGCTGAAAGTCCCACATAATCCCCAAGGAGACAGGTTCTGGGACGAAGCCTGGATTAGCTGTGCTGTGTCTTCTTCTGGCACTGCCTCAAGTCTTTGCAGAAGGTGGCTGTTCTTCTAATGTCCTCCAGAAGGTAGTCAGGTGAGGGGCAGATTCGAGCTGGCCCTGAGATGACAGCAGGCCTAGGGGTTTTTGTTTGTTTTGTTTAGTGTTTGTTTTGGTTTTGGTTTTGGTTTTTTGGTCAAAAACAGGGAGCAAAAGAGTCCATTAATAGGTGGTTGTTCCCTGGGTTAACACAACTCACACTAAGAAAAAAATATCAGTTCAGGACATCAGCTGTCCCACAGTTCAACCTATTGTATGTCCATGGAAGAAAATGGGCACGCACTCAGTAGTTTCTCAGAATGGTAGTCCTGCGAAGAAGTTTGTGAAGGGAAATCCTGTGTTAAAGTAACTTTCAAAATGCTGCCACCCTTGTCTCACTTTAGAGATTCCCATACGTACATGAATATATTGAAGGTTTTTAAGCTTTTAAAGCTTTTTAAGGCTTTTAAAAATGAATTTGATCATGGAAACCTGTCTTCCTTCCCACATGTAAATCAAAATATAAATACAGGGTACTATACTGTGGTTTGTCATATCAGTATTTTTCTTGCCTAAAACTTTTTTGTTTATTTCCAGAAGAAAGATGCTAGAGCAAAGAGGAGGAGAGGTGGGAGTGTTGGTATTCTGCTGCTGAGCAGGGGTGACAATCAGAAAATATTGTCAGTCTATAAAATGTGTAATATTTCCTTCAAATCACTTTTTTGGCAAATATAATAGTTAAAACTCAACTTTATTAAATGATATAATGATATAAATAAATGATATAAAACAAATTAATTGAAGCATTTTAAGCCATCTAGAATGAGCCAAAATATTTATTTTTTGGAAATGACTTCAGTAGTGACTGATATTCTGCAAAATTAACAGATCAGGTGGAAATTGCATTCATGTTTTCTTCAAATCTTAGGTGGAAGTTAAGAATTTTAATCCCATTTGGTAGGCTGTATATGGAGTTTACAGACCAGTATTTTGCAATAGCTAAAAAAAGAGACCACTAAAGATGAATGATGTAAAAACCATGAGAATATAGACAGTTTACTTTCTCACAACCTAAATACATTAAGTTATTTTTCAAAGAGTGGTCTCTTGAGAGAGGTAAAAAATGTATTTGTTTAACAACTATATATAGGATAACATGGAAAATATGTTTATGGGTTTATTCAGCTGCCTTCATATATCTGCAGACAGTTAATCAAATTAGCTAACTTAAAAACAAGTAGTTTAGGGGTTGGGGCTTTAACTCAGTGGTTACAGTGCTTGCCTTGCAAGCACAAGGCCCTGAGTTCAATTCCTAGAACCAAAACCAAAAACAAGTAGTTTAGAATAGCAAGCCATTCAGTAACACAGAATAGCAAGTAACATTGTCAGTTTCGATATTTTCCATACCGTCAGAGTTTTGGAGGGTTAAGGGTTAAGAAATGTGAAGTAAGCATTTCTTTTATTGTTTTTGAAATATTAACAACTCTTCACTAGATATTTTAATACCCACTCTGAATGACTGAGTTGTACTTAATACTTCATAGAAATAGACAATAAAAGCATGAATATTTACCTTGTATTTTATTGAAGTACTCAAATCCTTAAAACACAGAGCCAGAAGATTTGAGGGAAATAGTTTTTCTCAGACATAATGATATAGAAACAGTAGAGAACATATTAATTTAAGCTGTTACTTTCAACTTCTCCTGCTTCCTGATTACTTGCAGAATGAAATAAGAATCACTTGTTTAAGTCTTCAGACACACCAGAATCTGTTTTCTCTCTTATCGTTGTTATTATGGCTGCCCAGTGTCTCTCCTTCCCAGCCAGCATCCTTTGGACGTAACATCCCTCTCTTCCAAATCTGCCTCTATCTTAATCTACTATATTATCATTAGTAATTTAGTTTAAACATTTTCCCCAGGTCACCTGGCACAGAATGAGAAACCACTACTTAAATCTGAGCATTTGGTTCCTGGAGCCTACAGGTTTAACTACTCCACTGAATTCCTAAAATGCCGAAAGGGTGGTATTGAAGAAGATGGACTTGAATCTTGGCTCCCTGGTTCTCAGCTCGGTGACTTCAGGCTAGATACCCAAAGTCAGTTTTCTCCTCTGTAAAATGAGTATAATACAAGGCCTTTTATTCATGGATTCTGAGAAAAAATTAAATAAGATGATTCCTATAAAGTACCTAATTCAGTTCTCATCTATAATGAGATCCCAATAAATGCTAGATGTCACATTTACATCCTTATCGTGCAAGATAACTATAGGCATTTGTATCTCTCTGTGTGTGGTGAGAGTGTGTATTTCCCCACATTGCTCACCTGGGTATTTGAATTCTGAAGATGAGAAAAAATGCTTAGTCATTTTCTAAAATACTCCTAGTATAGCAAGAACAGCTTTCAAACTTAAAATTTTGATTGATGGACTATTATATGCCATCTATTCTTTGTGTTAAAATTTTCCATTTACTTATTATGAATATTACCATTAAGGACTACACAATAATAGCTGTAAAATCTGTTACAGTGTGGACATCTGTCATTTATTTAAACATTTTAAATGATCCTTTGGTATTTAGTTAATTCAGTAAATATTTTAGGTATACTTTTTTTGACAAATTGCATAGCTTAAGAGCATTTATGTTTTCAACTTTTGATCTCTTTTTCAGGACAAAAGAAATGTTTTGTGACTATCTTAGCTGGGCTATATGATGAATTAATTTAGTATTCGCATGGATAGACGTCATGTGTGCTTTCCTAGTATTTCATTATCATTCAACTTTAGCTAATGGGTACTTAAAGTCTTGCTGATCTTCCCCCTAAGACCTATAGCCATCTATAACATTTTTTAATAATTGGGCTTTAAATGGAAGTTAACGAGGTTGACTCCTTCTAAGAATATACAGAAATATTCTTACTCATTTAAAATTGAAATGAGTATAACCTCCATGATAATCAAGTTTTGAAAATCTCTCCAAAACCAAAAGATAAATAATACATGGAAGAGTAAATTGTAGTTTTGTTATTATCTGCTGTGTAGAGAAGTCAAGTTTCATACAAATGTTAGTCATCATCATCGTAGATCCAACATTAAAACTATACCTGGAATCTAGAAATTCGTACTGGGATAAATAAAATGTAACTTTAAGACTTTTTAAGAAGTTTTATTTTTAGGACATTCCTGTCAGCTGTTACTTTATCTTCCAAAGTTGTCTTGCTTTCTTTAGGTCAGTACAAACATGTTAACATTTATTAATTGTCTAAGAATTGGCTGTCAGTCAACAGTATAATATAGTCTCTCATACATTCAATTCTTTTAGAACCTAAGTCAATACTTCCTAAAGTTGTGATTGGGTAAGTGGAGAGATTGGAATATTCCCTCATCATTATCCCTTTTCTGCTTTTGGTGTGATTTCAGTAGGAACATGATGCATGGAAGGGAAAATAAAGCAAGAGAATGTTTTCAATGGAAATCTACCTATTCATAAGAAATATCTTTTTCTTTCCTTTGACTGACAGAATGACCCACCATGCTTCAAGAGCAAAATATCAGTAACTTCGTGTTTTTCCTTTCTTGAATCATCTAATATCCACAGCAACCCTGAAAATTTAGTAGGTTAATTTTTTCTTTTACAGATGAAAAAAATTAAACTAAAATAAGTTAATTAATTTATGAAGATGACACACAATTCAATGAAAGAATTAGGACTTTAATAGAGGTCTTTGACTTTAAGAGGGATGCACTTATTTCTCTGCATATTGCCTAAGTAGTCCACAGAAAATGGACAATAAAATCATTGACAAGTTAATGCACGCAACTTTAAAGGTATTAAAAATTGTAATTGTGATACATGGTAATAATGGCATAACAGAGAAGCAGTGCACATAAATGGCTGAAATTAGCATGACTTTTTACATAGCCATATTTAGTGTTTTGAGCTGGGGGGAAGGGTAAAAAGAACAGGTCAGGGGAAGAAACTGATAAAATTTCTTTCTGGATCTGTTACTCTCAGTCTAGTTTTGGGGAAAAGAAGTAACAAAACTTCATTTCCCCACCCTCCTGTTATAAATTTACTGATAAAAAAAATTCTATGCACTGCATTATAAGATGGACCACGGGCTAAAATCAAATCTACTGTTCTTTCAAGGTAGGTTAATGTAAGCAGATAGCAGCTGCCTGTACCCATCACTGAGTTATTGTCTAACTAGGGGTCTTTCTTTTTAGTATTTCAGAAGTGTTTTTCTCTTCATCCTGAAAGCGAGAGGTGATGTCCAGTGTTTGTGGAGAAAAAGTCAACCAAGGCTGTTACTAGCTATGTTAATCAATTTTCTGTTTTACAACTGAATAACATGGACTGGTTAATTCATAAAGAAAGAAGTTTATTTGGCTCATGATTTGGAAAGCTGGGAAGGCCAAGGGCGTGGCAATAGCATCTGGCCAGGGCTTCATGCTGTTCTCCACGGTGGAAAAGCAGAAAGCAGGTGAGCCATGCATACCGAAAAAACACCAGGCATAGAATTAATTAACAACCTGCTTTCTCAGTCATTAACGTACTCCCATGATAACTACATTAATCCGTAGGGGCTCCGCCCTCACAATCCAAAGACCAAGCTTCCAGCACCTGAATTTGGGGAAACAACTACTCAAACCATATTGCTAGGTAAGATCAGAAAGCAGTTTGCTTTGACAACCTTTCATCTCACTTTTTGTGTCTCTGCCACTTCTTCCCTGGTCTCCTCGCCCTACCTTTTCTAAACCTCTTAATAAGAAGTACTGTCTTCTTCCTGTTGTAAGTTCTGCCCTGAAACAGCCTCAAATTCTTCTAATTTCCAAATTCTTTTAACCACAAAGAAAACTCCCAGTCCCTTAATATAGACAAAGATTCAGCAAACTTTTTTGGTAAAGGGCCAGATAGTAAATATTTTCAGCTCTACAGGCCAGATGGTCTCTGCTGTGACTATTCAACTATGCAAGTTGTAGTGTGAAAGCAGCCACAGGCAATAAATAACCAAATGAGCATGGCTATGTTTCAATAAAACTTTATTTACAAAAGCAGATGGCAGGCTGGATTTGGCTCAAAGGTTGCACTTTGACAATCTCTGATATGAACTATCTCTTTCATCATACTGTGCTCTATTGTCAAATTTAAAAAGAGGAATAAGATAAAACTGATACAAACCCTCGTTTAGTCATTCAGGAATGAGGTATCAGAATACCCACGATGTGCCAAGACCTGTGCTTCACGCTTCAGAATTAGTGGCAATTCATTCAGACTTGGATTCTGGATTCATGCTGCTTCTCTTCTTTTTCCCAGCAAGAGGAGAGCAGGAGTACTTTGGCAAAAGATGACAGTATTCCAAATTAGTACTTTTTCTTTTGCAACAAAAAGCATGCTCTGCCAACAAAACTCTTGGTAAGCTTGCAAAATAGAATAAGCTTTCTTAGCTACCTTCTCTTCTGACTATTGTTTTGTGCCTTATCTCTTGTCCCTTGGAGAGTCATGCCCTCATTCTATTTGCTGAGAGTTTTCTTTCTTCTCCCTCCTCTATGTTCCAGTCATTGTATTCCATTCCTCCTTCGACATAGACCAAAGTATCTCCTTGCTCTCTATTCAACACCAAAAGGTTTGAATTTTACAAATTAAACTTATAAAAGCCATGTTATAAATGACACAGATTTTCTTGTTTAAAAGGCAAGCTTTAGAACTTAAATTATACTGCAATTGGTGGTAAATAGATATTGTTAAGTGTGTGTCTTCATCCCTTGCCCAAGCTGTCAAAGACCAAGCCCTTCTTTTCTAAGCAGAATACAAGTTAAGCTGGGTCAAGAATAAATAGGTCTCTAGTAGTTTTTCTCAATTTTTTGGAAGAAGAAGTCAAAGAAAGCAGAGGTGCTTTTGATGGGCGGCACAGGCACCTCAAAGTCTACCTGGCTGTGTCAGCTCAAATGGAAGGTGTCTGACAGATCAATTTAGGCCAGCACACACCATTCTGGGAAGTATGTACTAATATAGAAAAGTGGAATTAAATATTTAAATATCTCAAAGCAACAATTTGCATTGTCTCTATTTCCTTCTCCTTTCTTCTCTTCTGATTTTCCAAGGATAGCTTCTGCTTACAGATCTAGGTCATCAACTCTGACTTAATCATAAATTCAAATGCCTTTTAGACTATAGTTATTGGGCAACTGATGACTGGATATTTTGCATGAGAAATAAAATTTCAAGTGACTACTTAATGAATACAAAAATATAACAAGCAGGTTTTGCTCACAGAAAGGTAAAATGTATATCTCAAATAGCCTGAAGAGACAATTCAGTGGTGATAATATAAGAGGATGAGGATAATGATGTATATAAAATAAGGAAGAAAGTCTATAAAATTCAATCAAGGTCTGTACATTTGTTAGGTACCAAAAGAGAAAAAAAAAATGGACTAGTTCTGCACTCAGAAAACATAATGGATCTTGGTCTGCAGCCTATTTTGGTGCATTTATTTTCTCTAGGGAGTTTCAAAGCCCAGTAAAGGAGTTGGGGTTACTTAAGAAGTAATGATTTACTATTTAGTCCTGGAAGGGCTGTAATGGCCTAGAAGGTAACCTGTACCTGGTTTACCTTAATGGAGTCATTGCTCTTGCTTGATGAAAAAGTTCATCAGACTACAATGAAATTGTCTTGTGAACTGACATTGCTAGTGTAAGGGCATCCTAAGTTTGGACTCAGCCTAGCACGAGTAAGATAGGACCCGTGTTAGTCAACTTTTTGTCACTGTGACAAAAAACCTGAGAAAATAACTTAAAGGAAAGATTTATTTGTGCTCATGATTCCAGAGGTGTCAGTCTGTAGTCAGCCAGCTTCGTTGTTTCTGGGCCTGTAGTGAGGCAGAAAGCATTGTGCACAAGACCATGGGAGACCTGAACTGGTCACCTTATGATGGTCAGGAACAGAAGGAAGGAGCAGGGACCAGGCACGGTCCCCCAGGCCATGGGCCCATGATCCAGTTCCTTCAACCAGGCGCCACCTCCTGTTTAATGTCACCTTCCGATAATGCCATCTAATTAAACCCTCATGATAGAATCACGCCTAAGCACCCACCAGTAACCAAGCCTCCAAAAAGCCTTTTAGGGACCTACTGGATCCCGAACAGCATAAGCTGTATTAAAAATTTTGAGGTAGAATTCATCAGGATTGTGCCAGTGAACCAAAATAGTCCAACTGACTGAATTAGGAGACTCCTCGGGGGAAGACTGGATAATGGTGACATTATGTACTGATGATGTTCATAGCTAGATGTGCCATTAGGAAGTCAGGTCCAGCTGAAGAGGGGCTGGGTCTCTGAGCGCGCACCTTCAAGGGTGTATTTCCTGCTGGTGTTCTTCCGCTGTATTCCCCACCGCCAGGTCGTAAGCAGCTTTGCTCGCCACGCCCTTCATCCCCGATGTTCATGCCTCGGAGCCAGCAGAACAGAGACCGAAACCATGAGCCATATTACCCCTCTTCCTTAAATCGTTGTGTCGGGTATTTTTGCCCAAGCGTCAGGGAAGATGACTAATACAGGGATCTGCCCCCCAGAGGCGTGAACCTCCATATCTGCTCCCATCACCTCCCCCTCAGTTAGTGACTAGGGCTTACTAGCCACGTTTGTGTTCAGGATTCCTGGGCTCTTTGATGAAACCTATGGAACACTTATCAGAAAATATTTTCAAATCATAAAATAATTCCGTAGAGTAAGAAAAACCCAAATGTGTTAAAACAAAATTTAGAAAATTGAAAAATGTGAAATACACTAGTATATTTACTTTAAAATATTAATAATAGTAGTTACTACCACTATTAATGTAGTTTTGCCTAGATTCATAATGTAGCTGGTGGTTAGTGAAAGAAATTTAAATTTTTAATGTATTTTTGCTCCTTAGTTGGAGACTAGAAAATTTTCGAATTATCTGTAAGTATTTTGAAAACTGCTCTATCATCCTTTATGTAGTTTTGTCTGACAAGCCAGATATCAAAACCAAAATAATATCTAAGGACAAAACATATTCATTTATCCAGAGGAGACACTATTTTAAAAAACTAGGCTATGAGTGGAATTGATAGAGAGTCATTTCCACAGCATAGTGAACATGTCAGTTTCAGAAAGAGTAAAAATGAAGACTTGACCAACTGAAGCAATGGTGCTTATGTACTGCCAAATAGTGCTGAATTTTTAGGATGGGCGTTAGAATTCTTTCAGCAATAACCCAACATTACCAATAATGGGCATTATGTGCCCATCTAAAGTGTTCTAAAACACTTTGCTTAACCCTTTTAATGATTATTTCACCCAATACTTACAACGACCTTAAAAGGGGCTATTTCCACTATCCTTATTTTATTAACAAGTAAACCGGGGCAAGATAATTGAGTTATTTGCTCACAAAGCATGAGAAGGGTCGAGCTAAGATTCAAACTTAGTTATAGGACTCAAAGTACCTATACTCTTTACCATTATGTACAGTTCATATCTTGAATACATTGATATAATAATCTACTTTTCTTTAAGCTTAAATAATATATAAAACTCTTATAGAGAAAAAAGATGTGTGTGAATCCTCATTTTAAGAAACATTGACTTTATAAACTGAAGTCATGTTCTGTGAAAAACTTATATTAAATGGAATATTTTTGCCTCCCTGTCAAATTCATATCTTGAAACCCTAATCCTCAGGGTGACTGTATTTGGAGATAGAACTTCCTAGGAAAAAATTACAGTTCAGTGAATCACAAGAGTGGGTTCTTTATCTAATTTGATTAGTGTTCTTCTGAGAAGAGACAGCAGCTTCCCACACACCCCCACGGCCCTGCGTCCCCTTGTCGTCTGAGGACACAGTATGGAGGCCACCATCTGTACAACAGGAAGAGAGCCCTCACCCGAACCAAATTAGCTGCCATGTTTATCCTGCCTTTGTAGCCTGCAGAACTAAGAGAAAATAAAGATCCCTTATTTCA
This sequence comes from Hystrix cristata, assembly GCA_004026905.1. Classification (NCBI taxonomy): domain Eukaryota; kingdom Metazoa; phylum Chordata; class Mammalia; order Rodentia; family Hystricidae; genus Hystrix; species Hystrix cristata. The sequence goes on from PVJO010000039.1 coordinate 341,508, forward strand.
GCCACACGACGGAGGATATTTTGTTCTGGAGACAGCCAACCGAGACAGAAGCCTTAAGCTGTAGAGTCTTTTTTAAAACATGCACTTATGTCTTTATAATCTGAAAAAATGATTTTTAAAGATAGCCACTAAAGTGAAAACATGCAGTTAAAAAATTTTCACATAATTCATTAATTCATACCTTATTCCCCCATTTAAAATGATACCCTTAATTCCTAGTGCTTCTGAATCTTCCATAGGAGAAAACCTGAGCTTAACTATTACTAGAAATCTGGTCAATAAAAGTTTCATATTATCATGCCTACATTAAAATTTAACTGTTTAAATTTTAAACAGTTTAAACAGAGACAAATTGTTTATAAATAGAGAAGAAATGCACACATAGATTACTCTCACCATTACTCTCTCAATATTTGAGATAAGGACCCTTTCCCTTCTTTAAACAAAACAAAGCAAAAACTAGGACAAAATTCTTAAGAACAATAAAATGTCACATTTAGTTAAAATACAGATGTATCCAGCATAATTTGGAGTAAATCGTGAAGCGTATTTCCCTTCTACTTTACACGGGTAGATTAGTGTATAATTAGTGTGTAGCGCATCAGAGTATTAGTATTCAAATTGAATGGAGATGATGTTAGTGTCCTGTATGTTACAAGTGGCCATTATACGAATCGAAGGAGGTAATCCAGGTAAAACCTTGAAAACTGTCAAGTTCTATTAAAATGTCAAGTGGATCATCATTATTGAGTTGTTTACTCTACATGACCAATATCACGTTTTGAATTTAAATGATGTAGTCCTTTATTGGAAGAAAGTAGTAAGTGTGCAAATTAAAAAAAAAAAAAAAAAACAAATTCAGCATTTCTGGAATGACCATGCCCAGTATTTCTTAACAATGAAGTACATTTTTAACTATAGTTTAGTGACAGGGTATATATAATAAACACAAGTTTTGTTAAGGCTAGTGGAATATTATAAGCTAAACTGATAAAGAATCAAGTCTATGGGGAAAATGGTGACTGTAGAATTCATGGTCTCTTAATATGGCAAACTTCTACATAAAGATGGTATTTAATTTCAATTCAGCCTGCATCTGACAAATACTTGCCAGGTGTAAGGCACTGCATTGGCTTCTGAGATAAAAAGAGAAAATATCTGTGCTATGTTTCAATGTGGTCCTGTTTCCCAAAGGTTAATGTGTTGAAAGCTTCAGTGTGGTCATTGTGAGAGGCAGGGGAAGCTTTAACAGCTCAGACTGAATGCAAGGTAATCAGGTTACGGGGCTTTGCCCTTGGAAGGGATTAGTGCTAGTCTGGCAAAGCAAGTTCCTTCTTGAGAGTGAGTTGTTATAAAAAGAGGAAGCTTGGCTCCTGGCTTCCTGATGTGCCAGGTGATCTCTTCTGAACACACTTCTGCCACGCACGCTGCCCTCACTAGAGGGTGGGCAGGTAAAGTCTTCCAGTCTTCACCTTCCATTCTTGAAATGTGTGCACTAAATCAACCTCTTTTCTTTATAGAGTCCCCGATCTCAGGTGTTATGTTATAGCAACAGAATGGACTGATACAAGTTTGTGTATCTACTTTTGGTTTGTTTTATATGGTGAGATTTGGTGGTAGCAGGGAGAAAGGCATATTTCTGGAGTTTTAGCTAAAAGGTGCTAGGTGACTAATCTGCAAGAATACATTGGGAGAATAAAACAGAGTGCTTTATGAGAAAATAATAGAATATTAACAATATATACCTACTCCCAGGTCAGTATTGAATTGTCAGTCATATAGGTGAACTCTTCAAATATGTACTTTAGCCAACAAGCAATATTTGCTTTTTGGTTCTTGATACAAAAACAATTGGTATCAATAATGATAGACTAATAATGGCAAAGATATATATGACTTTTTTTTTTCCTTTATTCTGAGTCTTTGGGCTATGTGAAATCTCTATCTTCTGAAACTATTCTGGATTTCATGCAACAGTGTAAGGAAATTCCTCTCAGTAAGAAGAAAGAAGAAAAATTGAGAATGATTTTTGCTTATGTGTAATTTGTATATTGTCACATGCATTTTGCATTCAGATTTCCTTCTTTGCTTTCAATTCTAATCATCAGTGAGGTGTTTTTTCGAGTTTGTAAAACCTTCAAAGCCCTGACCACTGTTGTTTGTGTATTTTTAATTCCAGTGTGGGAATGAAGCCTGTCTGGATGGACGGATCCCTCCACAATTGCCATAGTTTTCCACATTTTATTTGATATTTTACTAAAATGCTTCAATCAGATGTAAGTAGACAAAAACATTCTCCAAACAACAAAAACAACGAATTCATATGATAGGTCAGTTTCAAAATGTTGAATGCCCTAAATCTATAATTGTAATTAAAAGTATTAGATTTGTTAACTGAAGGAGTTGATTATGTAGGGTTCTTATGCCAGGAAGGGCAGAAAGAAAAAAAGTTTATTTTTTTTCCATATCTGTCAAATGAAAATATGCAGTGTTGTAGCTGAAGCATGAATATTTTAAAGTAATAGCAAATGCCTGTAATTCTTCTTGGCCAGTGGTTCCAGGCATGTCCTTTACTGGCAGTGAACCACATGCAGAGAGAGTCTATCTTGCAGTGCCAAGGAGTTAATTATGCTTTCCTTAAACTCTCAGGACTTGAGTGCCTTTATTACACTTTTTTTCTTCTCTTTTGCATAAAGCAGTCTAAATCGCTTCTCATTTCCCCATCAAATTGTCTCATTTTAACCAGGTGCAATTTTTATTTTTCTCTTTTTGTTCATGAGTTATGTTTGCAAAATCAAATCAAACAATAAAGACACTCCACCTTATATTTTCGTATTTTTCCTGGGGTTGATGATGGGAGCCCAGCCCCCAAACCAGAGTGGGCTATTCTCAGTGGTGTAGCGGAGTTAGGCACCAACCTTTTCAAACTATCTTTAGTTTATACAATTTATACATTAAGGAAAATAAATGCGATTGAAATGCCTAATGAGACTGTCTGGCACATGTTACTGCAGGGTACTTAAATATAGTCTGATAAAAAATTAAAACCAATTTATCAAAATGGCAAAACATTTGGTAATTTGGAAGACTCTTAATGTCCATTTAAAGTGCAATAGTCAGTAATTTATTCCATTTTGGAGATTTCAAGTTATCAGCATTTAGTACAATTTATAGCTCATTCCTAATTTTGCTATTATTTACTTTAGCGAATAAGAGAGTCTTACTCTGCACAAAATGTGCTGATTCTCACTGTGGAGTACCTCAGTGTAACAGATTCAGTGTGGAAAACAAATTGACAGTTCCCTCTCACCAAACAAGAGTTTTAAATTTACTTTATTTTAGCTTTGAGATAAATGGCTCCCACACTGTTAGTATCTTCAAGAACCAGCCCTGGAGCTTGTTAAAATGTAAATTCCTGGCTTCCAGCCCCAGGGATTCTGATCAGAAGGTCTGGTCTGGGGCCAAATAATCTGTGCTGATTTTTAATAATCACCCTTAAGTGAGTCTGTTCCTAAGATACATTCTGAGAAATACTCATGGTGGTAGAAAAATCTATGGTTTTTATTTACAGTCTTTTTATGTGTAAGTTATTGATGAATAGGTTTAATAATCCTAAACTTTGTTGATTATATTCAATTTTGGGGATTTGTGTGATTTTTTGAAAATTCACCTTGGGAAATCATTTCATTTTAAAGGTACATTACAAGTTGTGTCATTAAGACCAAATCAAATCCATCAGCTCAATTACTCATTTAATAGGTAGTGGTATGCACTCAAAGCTTTAAGCATTTAAATATAGGTAAAGTCTATTTGCTTCTCTTAACAGAATTCAAGTGGAAATAATTATGTTTCAGATAGTAAAACACATGGCCAGAAAAACACATATAACAAATAGCTAATATTTATACACAGTGGAAAGAACAGGATGATCCAATGAAAGCAATTCTGCAGTGCAACCAAGGCTCCGAAAGAATACGGTTTGGGGAAGTATAGTGAAGGCTGAAACCTCAATGTAGTTGTGTACTGCAGTAATGTTTGTAATAGAAACCTATCTAACTGGATGTTTTCTCTTCAGAAATAACATCATTTTATTTTTAGACTTAATGATCATTTTAATTTTTATTTTAGTTTTATGTGACTGCACCTTTTTATTTTTCTTTTTAAGATTCTTTTCTATTAGTACATGTTTGCAGTACATAATGATTATAATTATCATGGGGACTTGATACATAAACACATACATCTTAATTCTTCCCTGTCCCTCTCTGTCTCTCTCTCTGTCTCTCTTCCCTACTCTTCCCCTCCCTCCCTGCTCCATCTAACTCTTGATCCCCTTCCCATTTTCAAAAGCTCTCTTTTCATCATTTTTATCTGCAATTCTTTTTTATCCCCTTTCTCTCTTCTTCCTCCCTCACCCTCCATTTCTTATTCCCCTATTCATTTGAAAAATATCTCCCTACTTCCTCTTTATCTTCTCTGTCTCTCTTTCTGTTTCTCTCTCTCTTTCTCTCTCTCTCTCTCTCTCTCTCTCTCTCTCTCTCTCTCTCTCTCTCTCTCCCCCTCCCTGAGACTTCTCCATAGTTGAGAGAGAGAGAAGAGAGAGACAGAGACAGAGAGGGAATTTCTCATGTAAGAGAAACCATGCAATATTTAAGCTTGCATTCATGACTTATCCTGACTTATTTCAAATAACATTGTAGTCTCACACTGGATCCATTTACCTACAAATGGCTCATGTTTATCTTTCTTGATGGTAGAGTTGTAATGGATTGTATATAAATACCACATTTTCTTTACCCATTCATCTGTTGATGGGCAGATGAAGAGGCCTTTTCCGAGCTCTCGTTATTATAAATTTTGCTGCTATGAACATTGGTATGCGCGTAACCCTGTAACACTATGTCTTTAGCCCTTCCAGGAAGTTACCTAGAAGAGAAACAGCTGGGTTGAATAGAATTTGTATTCTGAGTTTTTTGAAGCATCTCCACACTGATTTGCATAGTGATGGTACTGGTTCATAGTCTCACCAACAATGTAGAAGTGCTGATTGTTCCCCACAGCCTCACCAGCATGTGTTAATGATACCCCATTTTTTCCACTGAGATCGAGATGGTATCAGTACAAAAGAAGAGATTGCACAGTGAGAGAGATAACCCATGCCCGCATCATGGGTAAGAGTGTGGCTCCACTGAGCCTCCTGGAAACGTTTGTTAAGTCTTGAAATAGTTCTCCAAACAGAAAACGTGATTATAGAGAACTACTAGATGGTAGCAAGGAGATATCATGTTCAACTGGAAGTGACAGTTGGCGTAGAAATGACCAGACTGCTCCGTGTCTCCCTCTTCAGCTGCTCCTTAACTAATGTTGGGGTTGTCTCTGACAAACCCATTGCAAATCGGAAAGATTATAAGTTAAAATTTAACACATACAAACTACCGAACATCATATATTAGCAATATAGTACACTGCAGAATATTGTGATTTACCCTCCTGAGAGTGTGGTTGACTGATAGCTGTGGCTTGCAGCTACTATGCAGTATCATGACAGGGGGTCCTACTGCATATTACCAGCTCTGGACAAGATCAAAATTTGAAGTACAGTTTTTACAGAATGTGTGTCTTTTTTATATTATAGTCAAGTAAAAAAACAAATCATAAGTCAAACTATTGAAGTCAGGGACTGATTGTATGCTGGAATGTAGGAAAGAATGAACCTTATTCAAAGCATAAATGGAAATACCACACAAGTCCTCAAGACGATGAGGATGTAAATAGGCAGTTACAGGTGAACCAACAATTCCCAGGTTCCACGAAGGGAGAGACAGAAGAGGGTGTGAATTCATGCACTGCCGAGGTTTTAAGTCTTAGCACTTTAACTCTTCTGCCTCTAGTGCTCGGTAGGTGTTGGCAGAGGTAGACAGTTCCTGGGCGTTGAGTGACAAATTGGAAGAAAAGAGAAAGTAACAGTTTCTAAGGAATTTGGGGCCCAGGGCATTCTTGGTCCTTAAAGATGATACTGTGACAGGGACCTTAACAGTTCCACTATTTTTCTGATATGCTATCTGAATTTTAAAAACCCAGAACACAAGAACAGGAAAATTCAGTTAGGACCTAGTTGTACATCCATTATCCAGGCAAAAGGCCACAGAATCAAATCTATTGGTATTGTTTATGTTTGCCAAATGAACCATTTCAAATATTAAAATGACATCAATACAGGTTTCTGGAGAAGCTCACTGACATTAAAAACATTGCCAAAATTGAAATGCAGACTTCTGGACATTTGTCATATATAGAAAGCTCTATTTTTTTTTTTTCAATTCTTTTCCACAGTGCTGGAGAAAGGAAACATAAACTGCTGTGGAAGTAGGGGGAGGAAACCAAGATTTAATGAAAGCATGTCATGGGCTTCATGTTGTGCTATGCACTTTAAATATCATTTCATTTGGTAAGTCTACGATATGTGTGAAGTGTGCTGAGGATGCAAAAGGTAGCATTGGGCGGTTTACAGACTTTTCTGGGTTCAATAATGAACAGAAGGTAAAGGAACAGAGGGACAAGAGAAATAAGGAATAGAAGGATAAAATGGAAACAAAGCTTTTGTAAATAAGGAGGGAGGAGGGGTGAAGGGAGGGGAGGGGAATGGGGAAAAAAAGAAGCAACAAAATATATCATCTACAGGTACAAATCCCCTATGATGAATGTTATCACTACGTACATCTAAAATGTACCATTAAAATAAAATTAAAAAAAACTTTGGCAAACTTGAGTAATTGTTGAATAAAAATGATAAGTACCATGTGAAAAAATAAAGAACATGGCACTTAAATTACTTTGCCAGTTCTATTTATTAATTTTTGAAATTGGATGTCATTTTCAAACCAGTCACCTCTGAGAGACGTCCACAAATGTATACATATTCATATACATACCTCTTTACGTTTCCGTCTGTGGACCTTCCTGGAGACTTAAACAGCTTTAATTATAAGTGTTAGAAAACCCCAAATTATTTTTTGGAATCTGTCTCCAAATGTCACTGTGACAATGTCGTGAGGAGGGTCGGGGGTGCGCACAAGCCAGAGGGTGATGACGGGCGGTGGGTGTGTCTTTCCCATCTCCGCAGCGTTCTGCAGGGGAGCGGGCCATCCCGAGCCGTGACACTCATGCCTTCCTAACTCGACTCCTCAGAGGATGAGCACAGAATGGCCCTTCGGTCACCACTTTGGCCTGGTTTCCCCTGAGTGCAGATTCATGGATCATGGATTGGAACAAAGATTATTTGAGTAGCCTATTTGGGAGTGTGATTTCATGGGGACAGGAATAAGGGACCGGTAAAGAAATACCTAAAAGGAGGGGAAACGACCCCAGATAAATTCTCCACTTGGCCACTCAGTGCCGTGAACCGGCCTGCACTACATGCAACATATCTCAAGATCATCAACTCAGAAAAAGGGGGCAACCTTTACCCATTAGATTCGGCCTCTTGGTAGCCAGGAATTTTCCAAATCGCATTAATTTCCCATATAATTCTTATCAGTTTTCTTCAATTTGTGTCAAAGGAACCCTAGAATAGGATCCAAATTCTGATATTGGAAAGTGCCCACTATAGGAAATTGACCAAAATCCATTGCTTGAATAGCAGGTAATGTTTGGTAATTTTATGAGATGCGAATTTCCTTTAAGGTAGAAGACTAAATAGTTTGTATTCAGTCACTAATAGGTTAGGCACCAGCTGTTACGGTTCGACTCCTAGAGGCCTTGGGAGCCCATAGAGTGTGCAAGGTTTCCTGCTGGGTGGAGGGAGCCACCTAGCCCATGGGATTCTGGTTTGCAGTGCAGCTGGATTAAACTCGAGACTCTAATACCACTGCCAGGTATTGAAGAAAGGACTCTCAGGGTTACATTTGGAATTCCTGGTTGACTATGGTCAGGTTTGGATATTTAAGGTGTAAATTCTTCTAATAAAAAAAGATGAGCTTTTTTTTCTAATTAGCCATTTTTAGGCACAAATAAAAATGCATATATGATTTCAATGATAAACAATACATGTGTTGAATCTAACTTATAGAAGTAACAAAAAGAAGCCTCCATTCATCCATTTCTTCTTTCAGCAAATATTTGTTGAATCCCACTCTGCGCAGAACACTGTTCTCTGTGCCGTGGGATACTGTAGAATGTGAAAGCCCTGGGCCCCAAGAGCATGCAAACTAATGTTGCTAACTCCATTTTGTCAAGTAGTTTTGGTGTGGGAAATAACCAGTGGGAAAGCAAGTGGGGAAAGAAAAATAAGTAGAAAGCCTCTGAACAGATGTTCAACTCAGCAGGAGACAGCATTGGAGACCTGGGATCCAACTTGTAAAAAGAAAAGTGCAGACTAGCTTGCATTTTGAAAAGAACCCCAGACAAGAAAAGATTATACTTTGTGGCAAAGACACTGTAGGGAGACCTGAATGAGATCATGAGTACTTTCCTTGTGAAACCACAGAGAAGACTTTGGGGTTACAAAGCCCATTAGCAGATGACATGCCCAGGGGCAATACTTAGCCACTGCCTGAGCATTTGTGGTGGGCTGTGTTCATGCAGGTAGTTTATAAAGCTCTGAATGCCCAACTCTTTGCCTTTTTATTTCGCATCTTTTATGCAGAAAATGATTTACACTTAAATCTTGCTGTTATCTAATGTTTTCAAAAACCAGCTACTTATTACCTTATAGTAATTGTATGAAACATAAAACTAACAACCCACAAGAATCATTTTTAGGACTTCTTCACTTTTAATTAAATCTAGCATCAATGTTATAAACCCACAAGAATAAAATGAAATTTATTTTGCTAGTAAAAAGGATTTCCGAATGTATTCGATTCCCTTGGAGACTAAAGTTCAATAAGAAGTCATGCCACACTGCATGATGGGTGACTGTGGGAGGGGGATTTTGGAGGGTTCTGCCCTGGTGAAGAGAGGTAGTAGAAAATAAAACAAAAACCAAAACGCCGACTCTACAATAAGAGCACTAGTAGGTGGCCATTCAGAGTGCAGTCCTTTGAGGCCAGACAGAATCACAAGTCTAGGTCATTAGGCAAGTTGAATTTCAAAAGGAATTTTGCAAGAATCAAATAACATGTGAGCTGAGTCAACAGTCAGAAGGTTGTTGTCCAGGTGAATGAAAGCAAGTTGAGAGTCTGCTGTTCCAAATCTTCGAGGAGAAAATTTGGAGGGCAGGCCAAGAAATGCTATGTTGGACCATGGGGGAAGAAATGATGATTTATCAAATTCCTTCTTGATGGAAAAAAAAAAAAGGAGAAATTTCTTTGGTCAAGGTTATGGGACCTACCAAAGATATTACCAGATCAAGTGATGTTGAATAGCACATTTCTCTGGGTATTTTCTTGACCTGCTCCTTTTAACTTAACACCTTCATCTTTTTGTGTATTTTGTTTGTAATAGTTATCTCCCTCCGAAGGTTTTTTGCTGTTTTTGTTGTGGTAATTTTTGCCATTTGCAGTGCTGAGGATCAAATCCTGGACCTTGCCCATGCCGGGTAAGTGCTTTACTACTAAACTACATCCCCCGCCCCCTGAAGATTTTTCTTGACTTGTTCATCGTTTGTTCATTTCCCTTTGACTGAGAACCAAATGAGAGCCGGGACTTTGTCCTGATCACCAAGGATCTCCAAGCTATGGATGGCGAAGGACACATCTCACTGCTTAGCTGTTAAAAGAATGAATAAGTAAAATGAAAATTTTGGAATAACAATATTGTCACATCATCATTTCTGCATACTGTGCACAAATTAATGGTAGTATAAGATGAAGTTGTTGATTAAAGCTCAGATGATTTTAGCAGACAGAACTAGAAAATAGAGTTGTTAGTTCTGGTAATAACACTTGCTCTTTGTGGGGACATGTCATAAATTTTAATTCACTTTGTTCGTATAAGAAGAATGTACTATTAAATTAATTTTAACTGGGGCTTTAAAAAATAACGGTCTTCATATATTGATACATTAGTACTTCCGGTTATTGTCTGTTTTCTCCCAAAAGAGAATTCAATTGCCTTTAGGATCAGGGTGTCCCACAGTATTTGACAGAAGAGTGTTTAAATTTCATGCCCAATTTTTTTAGAAACAGAAGCTTCAGTTCTCCTTTTCATCCCTGCCACAATTACTATGCAGGTGGCTTAAAACAAAATTTGAGTATTTCTACATTATCCATCCTAAAAATGTGGTCACCTTTAAGTGGATATTTGGGGCCATACAGAATCAGAAGTCTAGGTCACATCCAATCTCACTTTCTCATTTGTTCCGTCAACTTTCTGTCTTTCTCTCTCTCTCTTTCCCTGCCTCCCTCTCTCCCTCTCTCTCTCCTTTTACCTCTTTAAATTGGAATCAACAATTTATATCTCATTTGTTTTAGACACGTTACGGATTGCATGAAGGCAAAGACATTTTCTGTTCTATTGCATGCCTAGCCCTCAGTGACATGGTGAGTGTTAATTGTGAACAGCCCTGAATGTGTTATGATTCTTTCTCATTTAAGTTTTAGATGTTTTCTATAATATTTGCGTTTTTTTGTTCGATTCAGATCAAGAGCCTAATAAATAAGTAGAAAGTTGAGCATGAGCTGCCTTTTTACACTGCTAACCTTCCTACAGGTTTCAGGACTGGCCAATAAAAATAATGATTCTAATACATGAAGAAAGTGCTGTGTCAAGTAGTATTTGCAGAGGTACTTGCATTTTCATGGGTTTAGAGTCTGGTCCTTAATTCTGCGTGTCTGGAAATTAGTTCTTATTCATTTTTTTTTAAAAATGAGTTTATAAACTTTTTAAAAATTTGGCTTTAATTTTTATCATATTTTTGCAAAATGAAGCATTGTTAAGGGGCGTTCGTTCCCTTCCTACCTGCCCAGACTACTAGCTACCCTCTCACTATGACTATGCTCCTTTTGAGCTAAAAAAAAAAAAAAGTCATCTCTCTTAGTTCTTTTAGTATTTAACTTTGTATTTCTTTTGGTATTTAAATTTGTGTTTTTGTATGGAATTACTTTATTTTCATTATTAATTTTAAACATTATCTAACTCTATCATAGTTTAGTGATAAATACATAGTATTATCATTATTATAACTAATAGAAATTCTGTTCACCACTGAGTCGAAGAGCAGACTGTATTGAGATTGCATTCTTACTGGATCTCTTCCTGGAATTAATAGCTGCAACTTTTTTAGTTTCCTTAGTTTCCAATGAGATTATGGGTTTGTCGTCATACACTTTTTAATAACTTTGCTATCATATTGACTCATTGAAGTTTCTGAACATTCATTACATGACAATCTACCTATTTCTCCTTTATTGTTTCCTCTGGAGTCATCCATCCTGCTGTCTTCTGTCCACTCTGGAATGGCAAATCTCAGTGTGAAGACTTCTGCCCAGCTGTAATTTTAGACACACAGTAATCTAGGACTTCCTTTTGCTTCTTTCCATTTTGGATTCCCTGATTTTTCTCCTAAGTCTTCCTTTCTTGGTTTTTCTCTAGTTTTGGTTGTAGCACACTATTATCTTCTTCAAAAGTAATTTTTAAAACACATTGCATAATGCCCTGATTTCATTTTTATATGCGGCTGAGTGTGGATGGATGTAAACAATCAAAATAGCTGTAATTTGCATGAGGCTTGGAAATGCATTGTGCAGACCCTCTAGCTTTTTTGTTGTTGTTGTCGCTTTTACTCCCTTTTTATCTCTGAAAAGTATCTCCCCCCCTTCCTCTCTCTCTCTTTCATATCTTTATGCATTTGGTGGTATGCTATCTTCATCTATTAATCGGGAGACTTACATCCTTCAAGGAACATTATGATTTTCTCTACAGAATTCCTACTAGTTAGATGTTGGGACTCTTGGCTTAACATTTTTTCTTTCATGTTTTCTTTCCCATATTTCAATCTTCCAACTCTTTTGTTGAGTTTTATTCCCTCATATTTATTTCTTATTTCACCAATTTTCCTTTTTATGCATTATGCTTAGTTTCATGGGTTCAATGCATATTATCTCCCCAAAGATCCTAATTACAGTGTTTTTCTGCTACCTGAATGTTTTATGATTCTTTTCTCATTTTAATTTTAGAAATTTTCTCTGATCTTTGCATTTTTTGTTTTTGCTCAATTCAGATCAAGGGCTTAGTAAATAAACAGGAAGTTGAGTGCAGGCTACCTTTTAAGGGTTTCAGGACTGCTAACCTTAAGGGTTTCAGGACTGACCAACCAGCCAGCTTCCGCATTGTGAATGCCTCTGCACTCTGTGTCCGGCTGTCCACCCCCCTGAGGTCGTGCGTTCTCTCTCATCCCTACCCGCAGGGTACTGGCTTTCTGAAGTTTGGTGGGAAAGAAGGCTCGGGGTCTATAGTTCAGTGAACTTTAGCTTAGTGCTGTTTTTTTCTCTATGGTACTCTGCAGTCCTCCACGCCTCCTGCTTGTGGGTACAGTAGAAAGGGCTGAGCATCAGAACATGTGCAGAACGGGTGGGAGCAAAGCTCAGGGCTAATCAATCTCTATCCAGTGTTTTTTAATATACTCTTCTTGATGTCTAAAACTGTTCCTTATAATTTTAATTCCTGAATTTTTCTAACAATTTTAGGAGACAGAAATACTAGTATATCCACCTGGAAGATCTTTTTCTCCTCTAAGGTATTTAGCACGCCTCTGTTTACTTAAATTTTCAAGCATTGTGGCCTGAGATTATAGATGTCTACTAATTTTTTTTTAATATACTCGATTTGGTTTTGTTTTTGTCCTATGTCAGAAGACTTTAAGGGGTTGGATTTGGACAGGAAAAGGGATAGAAGTGCTTTGGAACTATTAATCTAAAAATCACATATTTAATCATCAGATTTTGAGGGATATATTCTTATTGTTAAAAAAACTTGTCAAAAATATTTTAAAAAATAATAATTTAGAAATTAGTACTTGGGAATATTATTATTAAGAAAGTTTGGATATTTCTGTTGTTTGCTGAAAACAATCTTGTTCTATGAGAAAACATGAAAGCAAATAAAGATCTAGATGGTTCTGGTAAATGCTGAGTTGGAGTAGAGGAATAGAGACAATTAAATGCTGTTTTTTTTAATTAATTAATTTTTTGTTGTTGTTGTTGTTGCTGGGGATTGAACTCAGAGCTTTGTGCTTGCAAGGCAAGCACTCTAACTGCTGAGCTAAATCCCCAGCCCCTAAATGCTGTTTTATACTGGGGATTGAATCAGGGGTTGCACAAGCTAGGCCAGTGCTCTACCACTGAGCTACATCTCCAGCTGTTTTTATTTTATTTTGAGACAGAGTCTTGCTAAATTCCACGGGCAGGGTTTGAACTTGTTCTCCTCCATCCTCGGGCTTCTACATAGCAGAGATTACAAGCATGTACCACCATTCCCAGCTAAACACTCTACAGCCGATGTTATCACATTGTCTTAGCCCAATGGCACATTTCTGTATAAGCAGATGATTGCCAGAATAGACAGCACCCTCATACTGGGCAGCTAGGAAACCATCACTGGCCAATTCCAAAAATGCAGAGACAATTTTCCACTCTTCCTCTAGTCTTCATGAAGACTACTGGTATCTGTTATTACTATTTTTTTGAGACAGGGTCTCACTGTGTAATGCAGGCTGGACTTGAACTCACTATGTAGCCCAGGCTGGCCTTGAACTCAGGGTGATCCTCCTGCCACAGCCTCCTGAGTGCTGGATTACAGGTGTGCGCCACCGCACCCGGCCATATCTATTATTACACCAAACACACATTACAACTTTTGGGTGAGAAAGGAACAAATATTTACTGAGTGCTTGTGCTGTCCCTTGTGTATTACTGTGTATTTCTCACCGTTATTTCATTACTCTTTTTCAGATATTAGGTACATTTAAATTTCAGTCTTCATAATGAAATTTCAAAGAGACACCTGCTTTCTGGAGGAAATTTGAGAGTCCCAACATTTCCTTGAATAATTTCCTGGGAAGAATTTCAACATGGCTAACTATAACTTGGTAATGATTTCTATAGCCTTTATTTTAATTGTTACCATTTTCTGGCATCTTTCACAATTCTATCCATAAACCTTTTATTTATCCATATCATTAATTACATGTTCAATATTGTTCAAAATACCCCTTGTTTATTTCTCACAAAAGCAAGGAATATAGGTCTTTGCGTTTGAAGAACTGTTAACAAGGCACGTCAGACTCAAAACTTTCATGCAGGTTTGATGAAAAACCCCCAAAAACCAAAACAATCTCTCTCTCTCTCTCACACACACACACACACACACACACACACACACACACTCTCTCTCTCTCTCTCTATGAACAAAGACATACATTTACAATCACTGCACATCCCATATTCTTTCATTCCTTGGAAAGAACTTCAGCAGCAATGAAGAGAGTTTGGGAGGCTGGATGCGCCCCTACTTTTTGCACCTGCTCTTGAGGTGAGCCAGGTTGGCAGGAGGAGAAGGCAGGATAGATCCCAAAGTGCTGTTCCTCGGCCATTCTCCAGCATGACCAACCTCATGGTGAACTTAAGCCACAGATGCACATTAGACGTTCAGCCCAGGGCTGAAAAATTTTGAGTGAATATGGTGGCTGGTTCTGAGCCCAGCAAGTGTGGAGATGAAGAATAAGTTATTCATTTCTAAAAGTTTTATAAATACAGGACTTGCTTAACACTGACTGCTGACTTTGAATTCTCCTGTGAATATGTCTACAATTCTAAATTCAGCCACAGAAGCCTGAAAACTAGTCATAAAGTGGCTATTAATAAACAGTAGCATAAAAGTTACAGAAATTCAAAGTACGGAGTTAGGTGTTTCAGTTCAATCCTTCATTTCCCTACATGGAAATGCTGAAGAAGTGCAGATGCTTCTCCACAGCTCAGTTCAAACACTGAGGTGGGGGCTGTGTATGTGTCTGAGTACACACACTTGGGTGTGTATGTGCAACTTACCCACGTGTATTTTGGAAGTGCTCACTTGTGTGCATTCTGTAACATACTAAGGTTATTAACAGTGCTGGTGAACCTTTTAGAGTTTTCAGTGATACAAACAGCCTGCCGTAGCAGGCATGCTATAGATTCGCCTCCATTATGTGTTCAATTTAAATCAATTTAGCAATGTAACAATCTCTTTTGTTTCTAAAATCACTCCAATATTCCTAAATTTTCAGTAATATTAATGACTGTTCTCAACAAGACACTTAGTAAAGCAGTATTGAACCAATGTATCTTGATTTTTTAGTGGGATGTTAACGGGAGAAAGACTGGGTTGTTACAGGAAGGGGAGTATTTAGATTGAGTTCATCTCAAAATATAGGAAAAATAACATAAGACCAGTCTATTTCTGAAGGAGAGCCGGTCAATAGCATCTTCATACATACAGAGAGGTTTCTCAGCATCTAAAAAGCAGTTACCTGGCTATCACATGTCCAAGAATTAAATAGAATTAGAAAACCAAACACTGTGACACAGTGCAAACATTAGTAATAAAAATAAATTGGTGATTTTTCCAGTTTGATCTCTGTTTCATGACCGGATTCATAACATTACCTTCCATCTTATTTTTTCATTTCTTTTCTCCATCCTTTCCCTCTCTTCTCCGGGCCACCACCTGCTCTCAGTCATTTTATGAAATAAACTGTAATGCAAAGAGCATCTTCAAGAAATTATATCCTATGGCCTCTCTTAAGGTAATTCAAACTTGCTCTTGGCCAAAAAAGAACTGTATGCTAAATTTATGTATGTTCCCAGAGACACAGAGAAACTATTTTTTCTCTGTCCTCTCCATGAGACATTTAAACAAGTAAGTAACAGGTGTCGCAGGCCTGGAACACACTGTACTCTGAATATTCTGGTAAGGAGTTCTTCACTCTGGGGAAAGCATCTCGTTTCTAAGTCCTATTGAAAAACACCTGTGCTTGGCCATCACAGGAAGGATGGCCTGAGTGACGAGAAAAAACTTCAGTGGACTGTGGATAGAACCGTTTATAAGTTGGATAGTAACCGTGGGACAAGATTTCACACGTGTGTTTCTTGAATAGAAGAAATAACGCAAGATTCGACAGTGCACTAGAATACAGTGGATTATTCTTATTTGGGAAAAAAGTGCTTTCTTTTTGTAATGAAAATATAATGAAAATATAAAACTTTCTTATGTCAAATGTGCCATTTATATCCTACATGGTGATACTCATGTAGGAAATGAAAATTTGTGATAGAAAGAAAGAAATATTAGTTAGTTGAATTACAATGCAAATCTCTATGTGTTTTGCATTAACCTCAGAATTAGCAGCTACAGCTCGTGGACTTGACCTAATAAACACAATTTACACAGTGCTATAGGTAAGAAAAGAGCCCTAGAGACAATATTTGTCAGCCATAAATTACTAATACATATGTACTTATGATGAATAAAATATTTTGCAATATGTCGAGCTTGATCTTGCTTTGAAGGGAAGGAGGATTAACCACATCAGGACCGTGGAGCATTTATATTTTCAAGTCATTCTATTGTCTAGAGCTTTAAGTATAAGACTGGTTAGAAATTCTGTGCTTGCTGTAGAAACCATCCTGCTAACTCGTATAGGAAGATCTGCACTGATTTAAACCAGTGCTTCATGGCGTTTATAAGTATGCCAAGGTGTTATTCTTCCTTCCTGCTCTGTCATCCCACCCCTGCCAGTGTGTGTGAACACCATCCAGATCCAGAAATATAATATTGCCAGTTATCAATTTGCAGGTCAAATAATTTGGCAAAAGTGGTAATTACCCTGAATCCATCTGTGAGTCTGTGTTCCAGGTTGAGTAAGCCAACATTTTAGGTTTCATTTATTTTGTATCAGCACAAAATAGTAATATAGTTTTTCACGTTGAGAATTATTGGGGAAAACTAGATGGTACCAGGGGATTGTCCTAGCAACAACAGGCCAATCTGTAAGGCCAGATTTTGCTAAAAACAGAAGCCGTGACCCTGATAGCATTTCATTCCTATTTTAAAATGTGTACTTTCAGTAGTAGAGGGAAAATTTCACTTGCATGTCTCATAATACCTCACGCTAAATTTATAGTCCTCTCAGCTGAGACCTGTTTCCCTGCATTTCCCATTCTTACTTTCAGAGTAAGAAGCTAGGAGTATAGGTATCATCTTTGCTGCTTATCATCCGTCTGTATGTCTCACCTTCCAGCAAGCATGTGGTCTTGCCTTTCCAAGATCATTTTGGATTTATCCCTTCTGTCTCCGTGAGGTTAGCTTATTAGCTCCGCTGGGTTCTCGCAGCTCACCTGACCCCTGCACTCGTGGCACATGCTCTCTGCCTTTGTTGGGTTTCTCCTCGATGGCATAATGCTTTGGAAGGGATGGTCCTGCCTCTGGAGATTTCTTTATGCACTTTTCCTTGCTTGAGGGGTCCTTCAGGTTCCCAGATCTGACTATTTCTTTTTGATGTTAACTACTTTCCAATTCAGCCCAGACACTGTGGTTCAGTCTTCTAAATACACTTTCACCAGCCTCCTCAATTCTTTTGTTTTTTTTTTCTTTTCTACAAAACATTTCCACTCCTATCTCCCACAGTGATAAAACACAGCCAAAGAGAAATCTACCCATTTTTTTTTACATTTGTAACCATCACTTTTTTTTGTTATTTGTCTTTGGTGCTGTACAGTATGATTTAAAATTTATAGTGGTGTGGCACAGTACCACTCCACCTTTATTCCAAACCAACTGGCCCTTTGATACTGTTGCACAATTCTTTTTCTTGTGTCTGATTATGGCCTTATTATATTTCCTGTTGTTGCTCTTTAGGTTTTTGTATTCCTCTTCATACTGCTTATTTTACATTTCTAATCCCATGTATCTAAATTCCAGCCATTGATTTTATCTGATTAGCCAGATGGAGGAAAGGTCATTTGGTATATGTTACCATTCTTTGCAGCCCTCAGGCCACTGATCACAGAATCTGTCCTTATCCATCTTTTCTCCTGTCTTTGAGCAAGGTGCCCCTTGGCCTTCTTTCTATAATACCTGTGATGGCTAATTCTGTGTGTCAAAGTGGCTGGGCCAAGGGTAGCCCAGATCAGGCAATGAGTCTGTGAGGGAGTTTGTAGACGAGTTTAGCGCTTGAATCATTGGACTCAGGTAAATAGGTAGACCTTCCCCGTCCACTGAGGACCTGAATAGAATAAAAGGTGAAGAAAGGAGGAGTTCCCCCTTTTGCTTCCTGCCTACCTGCTGGAGCTACGATATGTCTTCTCTGGCCCTTGCTGTTTATCCACCACTTGACACCACTAGCCCTCCCAGCTCTCAAGCCTTCATACTGAGACTAGAATTGTGCCACCTACTCTCCTGGCACTCCAGCTTGCAAATGACAGAGGCAAATGAAGGGACTTCTTAGCTTCATCAAGTGAGCTAATTCCTCATGATAAATCTCTCCACATATCTATATCCATATCCATATCTAGTTGGTTCCGTTTCTCTGGAGAACCCTAATACAAATATCCTTCCCGTACTATAGCATCTTGGTGATCTTTTAACTCTCCTATTATTTCATTTTTTTAATCCCTCCTCTAAAGTATATCAATAGATCCAAATCTTTCTCACTCTCAAGTATATTTTATCTCATACCTATGTTCTTTTCAAATGAATTACTATTTCCTTTTTAAATTTGAGTTTAATCTGCTTGGGAGAGGGTTTAAAAAAAAAGACCATACTTCCTGGCACTCCTTTCTCAAATTTCACATTGTCCTTAATTTTTTATAATCTAGCTTCCTCTCTCATTGCTAAGATTGTTTTCCTATTAGTCACTAATGACATCCTCATCGCCAAATCCTGGTTTTTCCCACTTTACTCAATAAATCTATATGGTGTCAGACACAGTATTACATTGTCGTGGATTCTAGGTTACCAATCTCTCCAGGTAACATTTTCTAGATAAGTTTGGCACCTGAGTCAGTGGATTCTGTTAAATAGATAGACCTTCCCAGTATGGGTGCACCATTCAGTGCACTGAGGACCTGGCATGCCCATAGCCTTTTATGGTGTGTTCCATCAATATGTAAGGTACTGTTCTTTTATCCATCTGTTTTCTTCACCAAGGTCCTAAATGATCACATCTCTATTATCTTATGTTGAACTTTAACTTATGTTAAAACTGTATCTCCTTGTGCAGGTGACTTACCCATTATATGGCCTCTCCCCATTTCATTCCCTTCAGTTCATGATGACTTTATCATTTTTGTTTGTTTTAAAATACATCTCTTCATACCATTATCTTATTGAAATACCCATGATGTCTACAGGATAAAGTCCAAACTCTTTAGTGGAGGATATATAAAGTCCACCTATTTTCTGGTCACAGCGGAATTGCTATGTTGGTGAACAATTAGCTTCTGCCCTTCACCCCAGCTCAAGCTCTGAGCAGCTTCACTGCAGCTCAAGGACTTTTGACCATGGATAAAATTATATGAACTGCATTTTGAAAAATATTGGTATCAATCTATTTTGAGATCACCTTATTGTTGTCTTGGGGCAAGAGTATGCACTGAGAGAATCAGCTATGTTTTTTCTCCTGAAAATCAATAAATATGATCATGTCACATATCCTGGGAACTTCCTCAAGGTGTGGTAAGAAATAAGGGATGTCTCTGGATTGGAGATTGGAGAAATAGTTCACCTCCTTAGTATCAGAGACTTCCAGGTATGATTAACCCGATATCTTAGGTTGGGTTTCCACAATACAGGTTCTGATGTGAGAAGATTAGCAAATAGTTTATTGAGGGGAAACTAGAAAGGGCACAGAAAAGCAAGTTGGGTGAGGAGGAAAAGCCAAGTGAGAGTGTGGTTTCAGGTGAAGTCCCAGCCTACGTTTCATTCTTTGGGGAGCTCTGGTCTGTAAAGGGCTGAAATTTCATCTACTTCCATCAGCAGTTAGTCATTGGCTACTGCTGGGAAGAAGGGCAGGAATGAGGATTCACAAACTCCAGACACTTCCTGCTCTGCTCCAGCAGGCCTCTGAGAAAGCCGCAGGTGTGAGGAGTTTGGAGTAGACCAGAGAGCTGGCCACGGGCAGCAGACATGTGAAGGAACATGAACAGCATCCAAGACAGCTTCCTGATTATGGAGAAGGACACTAGGAACTAGAATGCTTACACAGCCTGCCCTTCTGGTGTCAGCAGCAACAGTAGCAAGCACACTAGCAGAATGGAGAAGTGAGAGTTTTTCTAGCCACTTTCTTGTGGGGAGTCGTGGGGTCCTCTGGTCCCACATGGCAAGGCTGGCCTGACTAATGAGGCCAAGACACACAGTACCTGGACCACAAGGCTCCAGATCGGAGGAACCACCAGCAGTCACTGGGACCTTGATGCATGGTTTAGTGCACAGGCTTCCTGAGTTACTAGCAGCACAGCAAAAGCATAACTCCAAAATGAACAAGTCAGAAAGGAATGTCCAGAGTAGTTTAACACAACCCACAATGATATCATGGCAAAGTTAGAAAAAACAGAGCTGTTGGAGACTAGTCAGGGGAATCTCTGAAGCCAGTTCAAGTGTGGGATGAGACTCCCTTTAAGTACTGGTGAGAGACGAGGGTTACTGGACTCTCAAGCCCCAACAGGTTTTTATAGTTACTCTACTCTGGGTCAAGGAGATGGAGTCAGACCATCTTCCCCTTCAGCTTCAAGACCCATTACCAACATCCTAATGTGGAGAAACTCTTTCCTCCCGTCAGCTAGATCATTTGTCCCTCCTCTGTGCTTAAAGATCACTCGGCCACTTCTCTCGCAGACTTTGCTGCTCTGTGCTATGGTGCTTGTCTGACCCTATAAACTCCTTCAGGAAAGGGAGACTACTCATCTCTGCTTCTCAGTAGTTAGTACAATATTTGGCAAATAGTACAGTCCTGGGGCTGGGGATTTAGCTCAGTGATTAGAGTGCTTGCCTTGCAAGCACAAGGGCCTGAGTTCGATCCCCAGCACCACAAAAAAAAAAAAAAAAAAGAACAGTCCTAATAAATATCAGTCGAGTGAATGAGTCACTGCATATATGATTTTCATCATTTTAGGGAGACAAAAGCATCTCTAAGAGTATGACACAAGCTACAAAAAAATGTGTGAACATACAGAATTTTGTGTATACTAGCCTAGAATTTCTCAAAGCAGAGGGGGGAAAATAAAATAATTCACACCGTTGCCAAGATAAAACATGTTTTTCAAATTCAAGATCCATAGTAGAGATCTTCAACAAGTTGTAAAATTCTGATGTGTTCTAACTCCTACAGTAAACTAATGAGAAGTTTACAATCAATCCAAACATTAGGAATTTAGGAGCCAGCTTCCAAATCACATGCACCAGCTGCTTTGGAGGAAGTTCGTGGAGGAATCGCAGTTAGTGTGAAGTGAACCACTGGTGGGAACCAAGCAAGGAAACAGAAGAGGAGGAAATGAAGAGAACCTTAATGAACAACTAAAATACAGGCGGGAGCAGGCAAGAATGGTCCTGAGAATGAACGACAGGAGAGACACGGTTTCCCCTCAGAGCAGCATTACATTCTAGGCACCTCATCTGACTACCGAATGAGTCATGTTTAAGGTATTTCAGCCAGGTACAGGCAGAGTCTCCTCCTTCACAGATGCTATCTTTTCCAAATGCCCCCCAGGACCCTCACATTCTTATTACATTCCTCTAGATTTAAACAATTTTACTTTCCAGATGGTGGGTGCTCAACCAGAGATAGTAACGTCATTTATCTAATTGAAGGAAGTAACTCCATTGTTCATGTTCAATATATTAATATTGCCAATTCAGAGCTTTTTATAGTTTTATGGTGCTCTGTTGTGTTTCTGCCTTTGAAGGAGGTATAATGAAATAAGTTGCATATATTATGGTCCTATATTTGTTAACTTCTTGATTTCAACTGAGAGCAGATTTAATGAAAGAGGTATCCATTTAAGAACTTTACTTCTAATTTTGAGATTTACAAAACCTATTCTCTTTGACTTTTTCAATAAGTTACATACACAAAAGATTTCATCCTGAACTTGAAAATAGACCCTAAATATGTGAGGGAGATGGGCGACATTTACATAGAATTAAATTTCAATAAACAATTATTTAATAGTAAATCAAAAGTATAGTGTACTAAATAATATCCATACATCTCTTGGCTAAAGAAACTCCCACGTCCTGTTGTACTAGGGCCATAAAATTTCTAAATGTGTGGGAAAAGCTGAAAGTAAATAAATTCAGGTGTGAAATACTATGTTTGGAAGTTTATTTAAATTTATTTACTGACATGAATTGAATCAAAGTTACTTTTTACTTTCAAGGTGCTTTTACATCTATATATGTACATGTGTTACAGTATATTAAAATTTTAAACTTCTGATTATGATTGATTTTCATGATTCAAAGACTCAAATGTTGCTGAAATCAGGTGCTTCTTACAGTCTATATGAACATTTAATGTAAAACGTATTCTTAAACTGATGGTACATTGTGCAATCCATGAAGTCTTAGAATGAAGGAAGTGTGCTAAACTAAAATTTGGTTTAGTTCTCCAAGATATTTCTCTGAGGTGAGGCTGTATGATTGATAAAGTACAGCTTCTAAAGCCTTTAACTACTTTCCTTTTTCATCTTTCAATAGCTAATTTATGCATGGAACAACTAGGCAAGGACTTTGAGAATGGTATAAAAATAAGATATATTTGGGGGTTTTTGTTAGAAGCATTTGTTTATCATCAGTAAATTAATGGTAGATGCTTCAGTGTCACTGATATACAAGTCATTTTTAGTAAGTCACCACAGTTCCTTACATGGTGCCATATCAATTCTGGGGTAAACACTCGAACAAAACTTGTGAATGATATCAAGACCAGAGTGCTTCATTTTAGCACCTGCCTGTACTTTCTTTCTAATACAGATCTATTTCTGTTAGAATTGACTAAAGGGCTTGTCTCATTAGATTATATTCAACTGAAGGTATTTTATTAGTGATGAGAAAGAAAATGTTATGTCAAAATTACTTAAAAGGTGATGGGGAGGATGGAAGTTATTTCATGAAACAATGTGAGAAATGAAAAAGCTCTCTCTGTTCATAGTTCATAATTGAAGGTTATTTCCATTTCCTAGGTAGTTATTTTGGCAATTAAATCTACTCAAAAGTTTTATCTCTAAAAAATTAATTGTATGTTGAAAAAGTGAATTGGGATAATGTGCTCTGCAAAGGCTAAAAGAGGTTATTCCCAATGTTATTTCAGTAGCATTAGATTTGATATCATCTGCTGAAAAGTTTAAGATATTAAAAAGTATAAGATGCCAAAAATGTTCTTTGAATGGAAAAATATTGTTTAATTGTATTAGTAAGAATTGTTCTGTGTACATATATTTATTAGCTCAATCTACTAAGTTGCTGTTTGTAAGATGATACCAGTCTATGATGCTATATATCATGTTCTCTTGATTTAATGACTAGACTATAAATTTTTGCAGGCTACTGGCCATATTTCATGTTTTTCAACAGTTTCATCGAAGTAAAGCTAATCTGCAATAGACTGATTTTATTTAGAATATACAGTATCGTGAGTTGCCCCAAACTCCTCTATATGCTGTTTATTTTTTGTCCAGTCTTTCCTGCCACGTGTTTCATTTTGGATGATTTCTATTGTGACATATCCAAGCTCACAGGTTTTTTCCTTCTGTAGCATCTGACCAGCTGTATATCCCTTCCAGTGTATTCTCCCCTCTGAATCCATAGTTTTCTAGTGTGGAGAAGTGGTTTTCCGTGGAGATGTCTAGAACATCTCTAGACACTCAGTTTAGGTCATTTAGAAATATCTTCTTTGTTTCCACTTAACATTTGAACATATGGGATATAATCATAAATGTCTTAATACCCATCGCCACCAATTCTAACATCAGCAACAGTTGTGGGTCACTTTCATCGATGTTGGAGATATAGTGAGCCCCCATCATGTGCAAACACGTGACATGTGTAGAATCATTTCATGCTTACAGTAGCTGCATGAAGTAGGTATCATTTACTTATTTCAAAGATAAAGAAAGCAAAGCTTTGAAGTTTGAGGTCACATAACAGGTAGGTGGCAAAGCAGGGATTTAAGCCTAAATGATTTGTATTCCTGTAAATGTTGCTCAGTTTTGTTTTGGGACATAGTGAATGTTCATGGAAACAATTTGATGCTTCCAGGTCTTGCTAAGAAGAATTGGTAAGTGGGACCACAGTAATATTTACCAAGAGTAATCATGTCTCCACTACTGAAGAAAGATCCTTCTGAGTTTTCTGCCCAATGCACATTATGAGGGTTTCCGTTTGGCCTGACGGGAACAAGCACTATTCCAGGCCCTGTGTGAGTGCCAGCCTTGTTTCCAGCTAATCTTTTCAGGAAGTTCTTCCATTTCATTTGTTCCTTACTATTTGTGGTAACCAGCATTGTGCTGAATGCTCCTTGAGAGGAACTCTCAGCTGATTTTTGAAGTTTGTCATTCTGCGTCTCTATCCTCTCCAGGCCGCTGTGTAACATTCTCTGGTCAGTTTGGGCTCCCCCAACACTCGGCTCTTTCTTTCTGTCTCAGGAAACCTGCCGGGCCCTCCTGGATCCCTCTTCCCTGTACTACAGCCTCCAAACCCTCTCAAAGGCATAAGCTGGTCTCAATCACAGGCTCATCTCTTTAGGATCACTTCCTTCATTGTCTCATGCCCAGTGTTTTGAAAGCCATAGTTTGAATTACCTCTTTTTTTTTTTTTTGCAGGAGGGTGAAATCAGTCTTTGTTACTCCATCTCAGTCAGAGATGGAAATCTGCAGTTCTATGTAGATAGCTACAGCATGCCGAGGCCTGTGCAAGGAGAAAAATTGACTTTTCCCCCTGTACTAGGGAGTGAACCCAAGGCCTCCACATTGAGCTACATCCCAACACTTCTTAATTTTTGTTTCAAGACAGGGTCTTGCTAAACTGCCTGGGCTGGGCTCAAACTTGAGATCCTCCCATCTCAGATCCTCCCATTAAGAGTGCTAGAAATGCAGGCCTGTGCCACCATGCCAGGCTGAGAAACCGATACACGGTTCTGTTCAGAAGGAATTTAGTAATATTTGAGCATATTCAGAGTTTTACTCTCATCTTCTCAATCATATTTTTGCTTAATTCTCTCTTACTTGAAGGTACCAAGTCTCCTTTATAAAAATAGCTAAAGAATGTGTTAAATTCTTCTCATTTCAGTACATGGTTTCATGACTCACCAATAGACTTTTTCTAAGAATATGAGGACCAAGGGAAGGGAAAAAATAGTGAAGATAAATTGGAAAGATTTCAGTTATTTTAAAAATGGTCTTTTAACGCAAGTTATTACCCTGTGCCATACTCAAAACACATCTTTAATAAGGGGCTCATTTTGAGGAGTCACTGTTAAAAGGTGCAAAAAGGATGCTTTCTCAGGGGTAGTTAAGTGTGGCTTCTCTAGTTTGATGATAATAAAAGCAGGCCTATTCATGCATAATAGAATTAGCACATAAGAGAACACAGATTTTTTTCCAACCTGCCTTCCTTTGCTATTCTGGACAGGTGTTTCTATAGTGCAATTTAAACTACAAAAATGGCTCATAATTGCCAGCACCTAATTTAACATTCTGAAGCTAATCATAAAACAAGCCCCTTTTCACAGGAGAGACAAAGTCTCAGCTGGGCTTTAAATCCTGATTATATGACAAGGTTCCAATTGCAATTTTAGCTCTCAACCAAGTGACCTTCAATGACCAGGAGCTGGGAAGCCAGGTAACTAATCTAAACTGATCTCTAGGCAAACCCCGCCCCTCCATCAGTTTCCAGGCTTGTGCATTATTCACCTCATGAAAAAAGACCAGCCCTGCTGAATAGAAAAAGCAAATGATCGTAGCAACCTTCAACCCTCAATTCTCAAAAGGCCAAAGGCAAGCTGTGAAAATATTCCCATGACCCTGCTTCCTGTGTGGGGGCTGAGGATGTTGATAAGGTCTTTATATTGTCAGCCCACATAGGACAGTAAGTACTTTCTTCTGCCTCCAAGAAAGTGTTATTTTTAAGAATTATTGCTCATATTAAAATAAAAAAAATCCTACCTTGATAGCTACTTGCAGATCATAACAAAGGCGTGCCTTAAACATTTACTTCCCATACTCCTTTCCAACAAGTAACTCGGTTTGAGGGATGCTCACCTATTAATCATCTTTTGTAGTTCTTCTTCTCTTCATAACAAGATTCTCCCATAACAATTTTATTTTTATCTTTCTTCTTTTCCAACTTCATTTTTAAAAATCCTGGTACAATTCATAGTTGCAGAGGATGCTGCTGGACTAGAAATACCTCATTTCTGTCTCTAAGTAAGATGGGTAAACCCCAAACACCCTGGCTCTTAATTGCCAAACCATAACTTCCTCTAGGATGATCCATTTTTTGATCCAAGTTTATATTCTCCACCATAATCAACATGCTGCCTTACACAAACCTGGGACTCTTAAGTGTTTGTTGAATGAATGCTAGATTTGATTAATACAACGAATGAACAAATTGATTTTCTCTATGATTATGGAGGATTGTGCCTTGAGTACCTTTTTTCTCATTTATAACTTTATGTCTGCAAAATTTACCAAAGGTACCTGATTAAATTGCACTTAGTTATAAACTTACCGGGATACTAATTCTACATTAAATTCAACAGCAATTTTATGAAACAAAACAGAAAATATTTTGCTAAAACCTATATTATGTAAAGGAATATACTTGTATATTTGACCTAAGTATATTCAACCTCTTTCAAATACAGATTTTAGTTGGCTTAGGTAACAATTGTTGAATAATATTATTAGATTAAAAGAAAGAAGGATGAAACAAACATACCAAACCACTGAACATAAAAACAAATATACTTAGCATTTGAAGCCAAAAAAAGAGAGAGAAAGGAAAGAAACCCAAAGGGGTTACGTAACTACTAAGAGAAAAAGAAAAGCCTTCACTACTTTCTCAAGAAAGGCACATTTTTTTCCTGGTACTAAACTCAGAGTAAGTTCTCGTGTGAGTCTCAGGTAGGGAACATTGAGTAATTTAATGGACAATGTCCTTACACCAATTTCACAGTAGATGCAGAAATGGGCCTCGTGCGGCCTCTTTCTTGTAAAGGCCTTCAATAAAAGTTGAAAGCATAATATTAAAACACCAGCGAGGAGGATGGTTCTAGGAAGAACCCAGTGAATGTGATGTTCACATTGTTCGATCCCGAGCTGAGGGTAGAATTCAAAACGCTGGGAGGAATGAAGTACTGAGACCGGCTCTTGGTGTTTAACCTCCTATGTTTTAGGTGCTGGATTGCAGCAGGTTGCTCAAAGTAACACTCAGATGAGGATGATTATCTGAGACTTTGTGTTTAGGCTCCAAATAGACAGATACGATTCAGAATTCCCACAAACTGGTGAAAAGGCAACCTGTAACCAGAAAGCTCAGAACCCTGACCAGGCTTGTGGGCAGAATTGTCTCCGTTCACGGGCGGGAGGACTTGAGGGTGCTATCCAATATGGCCACGCCGCTCAAACTTTCCCAACAAAGTACTTCTAATAGCAGAGTCAAATGACTGTTACTATCAGAATCCGAAATAAATTCCAAAAGATCTATGTCATAAATCAACAATTTCTATAAAATCTCAACTTGAGATTTTAAGATGTACATCATTCCCTAAGATACTCATATTTGTTTTAATATAGATAAAATATTTTAAATAAGCTCTAAGAAGGCGAGTTTTGCTTATTGTTTAGCTTTGAGTACTTCCCGGTCTGCTTCTCACAGAGGTAAATCTAATCTGGTTCGTGTATCTCAGCCCCTGAAACTGGAAAAGGTAGTTGTAACCGACAATTGAAAACTTGTCGATGTTGCTACCAACTACGCAATACAGCCTGAAGCGAGCAGGGTTAATGTTCTTGTGGAAAGCTGAATTCTGAATAATATGGTTGCTCAGAGTGTTTTCCAAGAATTGCTACTAAAGAACAACTTAAACCATTGACCCCGCTATAGATAATTTTAGGAGTCTCAACAGCTTGAATGTCTATCAAGGAAAATAGTTTCCTCATTTCAGAGACAATCCTGAATCCTTCTTTTAGATAATACATAAGATACTTGGACTTTGGTCTTTTGGGGCCAAAACAATATAAAACTGACGGTGTAAATATTGTCACTTGAAACTAATGAAATAACTGACACTTGCGAAGCTCTTGGTATGCGTATTTTCTATGTATTAACTCATTTAATCTTCAGAGTCACCTATGAGACAGATACTAACATTATACCCATTCTGCAATGGCAGAATTTGAGGCACAGAGAAAACAAGTAATTTGCCGCTAGTAAGTAAATAAACAGGGCTTTGAACCCGGTAGCATGACTCCAGGGCCTTTGTTTTAATGACTGTCCTGAACTGATTTGAGATTATCCTATTCAGATTCTTTTGGTTCTAGAAACTGAAGTTATTTCAAGCCTGCTTATGAAAAGCATCAGCCTCAGTAGTCCCAGTAGTAGCCTGTGGAGAAGCAGCCACTTTCATTGTCTGTCAGTATCTGCTCTGCTTTTTCCGTGTCACTGACTTTCTCTGCCTATTTGTAGTTCTCTGTGACGACTGTACCTCAAACATCTCATCGTGCCCTCTTATACATGTCCATGTCTCCAAAATACCTAAATTCTTATTTTAACTGCTTCATTCAATCAGTGTGCATATTCTGGAAGATAAAATTGGATCGGCTCCTCTTAAAGTTTTATTACTATTTATTTATTTAATCTCAGGCCGTATCATACTGTCTAGCCAGTCTGCGGTTTGGTGTCCTGGTCTAGTCTGCTCCGAAGTGGCTGGAAGAATCGGTCTCCAGGGCACAGAAAACAGTACTGCTTCACCGGCAGTGACTGTGGCTGAGAAGTTATCCTCAGAACAGGGCGTGCATGTGGAACAGGCTTTCTTAGACTTGGCCTGAGCAGTACGAAGCTGAAGTTGATGTATTATTCTTTTATACTTCCCTGAAAACTTTGCTTGTCCAGTAACCACTTGTCCTTTGTCCAATATATCATGGCAAGCCACTGTTAATTCATCTATATTATAAAGAGGTGCTATGTAGTTTCCATTGTCATCAGTGGCTTGTCCAGGCTCCCAGCGTTCTCTATCAGTATAAAAATGATCTCTGGGTTGCTGTGAATAAACATTTTAATGTATTTTTTTTTCAAATGGTGGAATGCTAGTATGAGTCAACATGGTTTTAATGCTACCTCACTCCTGCAAACTTCCAGTTTACAAAGAGCAACAACAACAGTAATAATAATAAACAACTTCAAACATTGTTTCTTACTGTGGGAAGACGCCTGCTTTTCAGGCAGTCATGGTTTTGTCTTCTTCCTTTCTGGTTATATCTAAGTTTGCGAAGACCATTCCTATGCTGTCACTGTAGACTGTCTTTATGTTTGGTAGCAAACCATTCATAGCACATGGTTTCCTCTGCCCTCCCCTTCCACCTCTCCCATCATCGCCGCTGATTTCAGAGGGCCGGACTCCTGCTGGGACTGGACTCTGTTTCATACACACTTTGCAGCACACTAATTCAGTACTTAAACAACTTTACATTTGGAGATGGACAAAACAGTCCTAAGGGTGAGATGAGTGGTTTCGTCTAATACCTATTAGAAAAATCTTCTGTGTTTTGGAATCAGTAGTGTTTTTATGGTGGCTTTGCTCCTGATTATGCTAATGAAATTTTAGTCGCAAAGGATGAGAAACACAATAAAGGTGCATGCCTGTATCTGAAACTGCATCTCAGAGGATGCTTTGCAATTATTTACCAAAACCCCATGCCAAGAGGATTATTTTTATAAATATTTTTAAATAAAACCTCTTAAAGATACTAACTCTAGAAGTAAATGTTGCTTTTTTTTAATTTTTTTTTTTTTACCAAGAACATGTAGATGTGGTTTCTCTATACAATGGATTACTACTCTGCCATAAAAAGGATAAACTAGAGATATTTGTAGGTAAATGGATGCATCTCAGGTGCATACTCTTAAGTGAACTAAATCAGACATTCATGAGTACACATTGAATTGTTTCTCTGATATGAGTAACCGTAAGTGTCAATGCTGCTGTTTTGATGGAAAGAACATATGAACTGATGTCAGATTTCCAGTAAGAGCAAAAGTTATCTTCCTAATATATTGGGAAGAAAATATTGCATGGGGATACTGTATTTCTTCGAGAAAAGACATTCATTTTCTCAGAAAGTTTCTATAAAAGCATTTTCTGTCTTGCCTTGTAGACAACTTTTTTATAGTATTAAGAATTATAAGTGACATAATTTTATTAGATAGCAAGCGGTGAGGACACTCACTAGTATATTCACTTTACTAGTCATCTTGTTTTGCTTTCTTTGCCTTGTTGAGATGTTTTAAATTACCTTTATAATCTCAAGAGTTCAAAAGTCACTTATTTTGTAAAGCATCACAGATATACATTTACATATATGTATTTAAAACTAATTACATATGTATAATTGTAATACTACTTACAATTATATGTATAAATAATTGTAGCTAATATCTACATGTTCTCTTTATGTGGTGTTAAATATTTTTTGTTGTTTTATTTGAATATTTTTATTTTAATATTTACTAGCTTGTATCATTTAATCACTATTTGCCAAAATATTGCAACTTTGTGAACTTCCTGATATTTTATGTGGTCAGTGAAAAATTATATTTAAAATCAAAACAGTGGAATTTCTGGCATGTGTACTAAATTTTAACAAAGACTTAAAAATTCATCATTTAAAAAATACATAGGCTACTATTGAAATGGGAGACTGTAAGTGAAACTTCACACATCACATTATTAGCTTTATAATTGGTGACCTCGTTTTAATTTTCTTCAGAATATGAATGAAGCCATCATAGGTGAGCCTTTGAAGAGAGGGTCCAGGAAAGTTGGAAGACACTTATACTGCCTTAGAATAAAAGGATGTGGTCTTTTGGAAGCACATCATTAAAGATTTAACCCCAGCCACAATATGGGCAAGGCAATTCCACAGACCTTTCCAGGAGACCCACAGAAGTTGTGAGGTCAGGAAGGAGAGAAAGAGGTTAAAGTGGGGCACATCTGGGATTGCTAAGAACAATCAGAAGCCATAACATCAAGAAGACAAAAGGTGAATGTGCCTGTCTTTGCTCCACAGCCATCTGGCTCAACAGACTAAATACTGAGCATTCATTTCAAAGCCGTCTTTTTTCTCTCCCTCTCATTGACTTCAAGAACTAGAAAACTACAGTTAGACAAAGTCAACCTTTTCATGAAATCCCCGTTACTTCAGGGATGGCATATATTTGGAGAATTTCCAGCTTCTGATAGTCTTAACTTCCTACTTACTGGATTCTCAGTACTCAGGACAACTTTGAGTTCACTAAAATTACACTTGGATTGTCATCCCATTGTGTGCTTACCTAAAAAAACTGTAGTGATATAAGTTAAAATATGTAGTAGTCATTTTTAACTCCTGAATGAAAGAGAAAAACAAACACAGATTCAATGGTTTTAAGATTGAGGATGAAAACTGAATCTTTTAAAAAAAAATCTGTTAAGGGAAATGATTCATTTTCCTGGGAGAAAAGAGTTAGGTTCTTTTTTAGTAAAAAATACTGTGAACTAAATATATGAGGCTATCTTTTAAAAAGTTAATTACAGGTTAATTTTAGTACAGTTTTACACTTATAGACTGAGTTGATAGTACGTATAATTCCACATACCTGACCGACCCCTAAAGTTTCCCCTATTTTTAACATTTTTCATTAGTGTAGTACTTGTGTTACAATAACTGAATGAATATTGAGATATCATTTTGTGTGTGTGTGTGGTACTGGGGATCGAACTCAGGGCCTTGTGCTTGCAAGGCAAGCACTCTAATCACTGAGCTAAATCCCCAGCCTGAGATATCATTATTAACTGACGTTCACAGTATTGTTAAAGTTCACATGTTCTGTCATACAGTCCTGTGATTTTTACCAAATGTATGTCATATATTCACCATTACAGTCAGTTACTGAATAATCTTCTGTGCTCCACCTGTTTATTCTTTCCCTTTGTTGCCTTGATCCTTTAGCATCCACATACTTTTTTATTTACTCCATAGTTTTGTTTTTTCCAGAATGTTATCTCTATGGAATCATACAGTCCATGGCCTTTCCGACTGGGTTCTTTCACTTAGCAGTATTCATGGGCGGCTCCTCTATGTCTTTTTGAGGATTAATCACTCATGTCTTTTTATCACCCAATAATTTTTAAAATAGGCACAATTTCTATGACATATATCTATAGCACTGAAAAATAAAGATATTTGGAATATGTCTTTGAGTAAAATTCAATATCAAAAAGTTTATTTCAAATGCACAAAACATTTTCAAAATCACTAGGCTCAACAAAATTCATTTTGACGTGCAGTATTCACCTCATTTATGTTTCTCCAGTGCCACTAACACCCCTCTGAGTAATGCTTCATTCCTTTCATCACCCATCTGGAGTTCTTGGCCCATCTGCTAGTGCTCAATAGAGTAGTACACTCCCATTAACCAGAGCTGACCGATGATCAATACCCTGTGCATCCCCAGAGACATGAGAATGGATCCTCCTCTTTGCTGTCCTCCCGAATTGTTCCTCCCTGCACACTCCTGACTTAGATATTCATAATTTAACTTATCAGAGCTTTTGGAGACTGAATAACCACGAAATTGTGGAACATTTAGAGTGTGTATGTTCTCTGCATCTTTTCTTACCTGTAATTGATAATTGTTTCTAGAGTTTTCCAAAAAGATACGTTTCCATAAATGAAAATTATATGTGACTAAACAAGCAAAAAGAATTCAGAAAACTGAATTTTTCATTGGATCAGATGTTTCCTACTTATATCCTTTCTCATGTGTACTTAAGCATGGTTACTTAAACGAGCATATTTAAAAGTACTTTGACCTGTAATAAAAATAAATTTTTAAAGTAACCTGCTTTCCATGTGCTTAGGATCTAGCTAAATACTGTAGTAATTTTTATTTTTATTAACAGGAACCAGTTAGTTTTGCAAGTATTTCTTAAATATATGTTTGAGAAACCCATTGGAATGATCCAGGCAAGACTGCATTATAACCACAAAAGGCTGACATAAATTTAGCATACTGAAAAATATAACTAAATAGTATAATTAAAAGTTCATCTTTCTTAATAAATAATTTGCTTAAACAGAAAGACATCTTGTGAAATGGCTCACATTCAGTAGTTTTGCTCTATTTCCTTTTTGTAGGAACCATATTGATTGAAGTTTTAGAAATAAAGCTATTTAAACAAAATCAATTAAGACGTTATTAAGAAGGTCATGCACATATTTACAAAAATCAAATGATCTGTTAATTAAAAAGCACAAGCCATTAGTAACATCGAAGCTGAAATTTCCATGGCAACAGTTAAAAAAATTTAACAGCACATATTTTATTTGCTTTGCAAAAAAGACAGTCCCAGGAAAACAGGCTGATGACCTAATACAGGGTGAATTTATAGTTACACGTTTGATCTCATAAATCCAGAAGAAGTGTCAGCAAGATTGGCAGAAAAATACAGATTTAGAGTCACAGCAGAAATGACACTGCGTTGAAAACCACACACAATACTAAACAATTATTTACATTTTTTTTAACATTCGTAAATTACTACATGCTCAATATACTAACATTTGTTATTTTTACAAATATAGAATTGTCTCCACAGTATCACAGTTTTACCATTTCCTTTGGGTTTATTGCTTAGAATGCTGCCTTCTGTGTCTCATCTTCAGCAATGTTTTAAAGACAAAATCCCCCCGGCTACCGCAAGCCTTTTTAAAGTCTTCCTGAAACCCCTTCCCCTTTAATTTCATTGGATGCATTGTAAGTAGCGAAATGGTAGTTTCTTCTACTTATTTATCTTTTTTCCTTGCTTTTAATTATCCTAGGCTGTAAGATTTTTCAAATCTATGTTGAAAATTTGCTCGTTTTCAGATTTCATCTGACCGTGAATGTCAAGTGTGCATATAATTCGATGCATGACTGTTTATAACACATTTTCTAAATATTCTTTGCTTAAAAGAATATTGGAAAATATCCTTCTAATGAAAAAATAAGTAGCAACATTTATTGTGGAAAAATCATAATATAATGATATATAAGTTACTTGATAGTCCTGGCTCTCAAGAAGTATATGAGTTATTGGGAGAAATGATGTAAATATAAATAGAATTTTAACCAAACACGAGGCTATGAATTAGTGCTAGAAAGTGAGGTAGACCAAAGATCCAAGAGGAGGGCAGAGGAGGGCAGAGGAGGGAGCGGTCAATTAGTAATGAATAATCAGCATAAATCCCGAGAAAGAAGATGGGGTTTTGTCTGAGCTGAAGGATAGATGAAATTTAAGTATCTGGAAATAAGAAACACAAGGAATTCCCAGCAATGAGAACCTGGTGAACTAAAGTGAAGAGAGGTCATGAAAGCTCAAGATGCCTCGCACATTCCGAGAAGATAAGCCCATGTAAGGGCCCACCATGAGAGACTTTTGCAAAGACAGAATCGAACCAAATTGACAGGCTTTTTATTTCAGGCTGAATGATACTGGTTACAGACACCAGACGATCATTCTGCTGGTCGTCAGCAGGGCAATGAATGCCCTTTGGGCAGACAGATTGGCAGCAGCACACAAACTGCTTTGCTAGGGGAAGGTTGAGGAAGGGAAATGAATCGAGGGAACTATGAGAGTTGGGAAGAGGGGACTGAGCTATGTTGGGAGGGTCAAGCAAAGATTGATTTTAGCAATATCCAATTTGTGGTGGATATCAAAATCAATTGAAGTGAGAACTCCACTTGAAAATTGTTTTAGGAGGGAGAATTTAGATGTAGGAGACATTCCAATAGGAAAGTTTAGCTAAATATCTAATGTTTCTTTAGAAGTCTTAAACCATTGAAAGCACTGAAGGTAATGACCATTCAAACAGTAGCTGTGTGTACTTTGAGACAGATAAGGCACAGAGAACGAAAAGTAGAAATGACTCAAGATTGAATGTTGGGGAACCCTGTTTCCTTTTGGGGAAGAGGAATCATGAAAGAAAATGAAGTAGTTCTTAGAGAAGTAGGAGAAACAGAAGCGGGTAGCCTTCTAGAAGACAAGGAAAGTGAAGTTGATCAACCCCAAAATACTTATGTCCACATTTCAGAGACCAAGGTAGCATGTTTATTTAGGCATGATTTTTCACTACATATTTCACACATCACTAAGAAATGCTCCATGTAACTGAATATTCTCCTTCTCCGCCAGCAAGTATCAACATCGCCGGTGAGCTGTTATAGAATGATTTATTATGTGAGTCAGATCTGGAGAGCTTGTTTTCCTTATGCTCCTATATACATGCCATTCAAAACATTTAAAAACCTATTTACAATCACCTGGAAAACTCAAGAAGCAAAATTGCTTTTTTTCTATGTTGCTAATTCTAGAAATTAGCTACTAACCACAGAGAATACAATCAATCAAACATCTTAGACGATGATGATGATGATGATGATGATGATGATGATGATGATGATGATTTGGTGGTACTGGGATTGAATCCAAGTCCTTCACACTGAGTTATAACCTTGGGCCTTTTCTTATTTTTTATTTTGAGACACAGTCTCACTAAGTTACTTAGTTGCCCAGATGGGGCTCAAATTGTGATTTTCCTGCCTCAGTCTCCCTGTGTGCTAGGGTTATAGGCATGTGCCAATACACCTAGCTCATCAAATCTTCTTAATCTCTAAATTTAAACTGACTAAAATTTTACTGAGGCGATTTACCATGTGTGCCCAGATGTAGATGCAGTTCCTAATAAAAGAGTGAGAAATCTTTTCCGCTCTGCATGAAGAGCATGATTTCTGCATGCCGGAAGGATGTGCCTGATCCTACTGCAGAGAGGGCAAAGGTAGGAAAATAAAGTGAATGTGGACTCTGCTGTACAGAAACTGCAGGGTGATTACTATTCTGGGCCGTTTGTGGGGCCCAGAATAGTAACCACTGTAATAAGCCATCCGCCTTTAGAGTGTAATGTACAATGCTAGCCAAGGGACAGTGGCTTCTTGGAATAATATATTCATCCCTTGGGGTAAAGGTGAGAGGGGAAAAATTGCTGAGGTTAAATTATTGTCACCTTGCCCTGAAGACTTAGAAGATCAGATGAGGGCTGTTACGGGGCATCTTCCTGCTAACGCTGCTGAATCCAGAGAACTTGGGAAGCTAGTTACATAAGTGAGGCTGGCGCTGCTGGAAGAGCTCTGGGCCAGTTCCAGTCCTGCCTCCAGCTCGGCTGTGCGACCCTGAGCAAGTCACTGGTCCCATTTTGCCGTTGGCCTTCTTGAGAAAGCAATAAACCTGCTCTCTCCACTATCTTGAAATGAAATATGGGGAATTTTTTTGTTGTTTTTGTTTTTAAGTAGAAAGCACCGTGTGTATGGGCAGTCTTAAAAAGTGTTCTGATTTAAGAAAACATACTTATTTTTCTCTAGATTTACTTCAAATGAGTAATTAAGAATAGTTTGTAAAAACTTTTTGTGAGAATTCTTCAAGAAGATATTTGCATTTCTGGGAAAAGGAAAGTTTTTCCAAGCTTGAACTCACATTTTTAAACAATGCGATCTGGTTCCTCACCAGTTTTGTCTAGCTTTCTATAAGGCCTTATCTTACTTTCCACTTTTTGTTGTTGTGATTTCTTTTTCTTTTACAGTCTGTCGGTCTGCCTGTCTGTCTGTCTGCCTGCCTGTATCTCTCTCTGTTGTTTAATGGGCCTTGCTACAGTAGGTGCCCGAGAAAAAGGCCAGATGATGCATTGCAGTCACAGGAAGCAAAAACAGCTAGAGAAGAACACAGACATCTACGGTCCGGCCAGTTCTGCTGTGTGTCTTAGAAACCCCCTTTCGCTGACATGGGGACTTCTCCAGGAAGGAGGAGAGACGGCTCTTGAAAATAATTTACTTTCATAGAGATTTAAAATTTTGATCCTCCAGATAATTATCAATCCAACAGACACTCAGATAACTCAAAAGAGGGTTTTAAACAAGCAACAACAAAACCAACAAAAATTACTCATCACTGGCAAGTTTTAATATTTTCCCCACTATGTGTAGGAATAGGCTCTTCTGGTCAAAACGTAATCTCATTTAGACATGGCAAATGCATATTTATATTTTGTATATCTGATTTATAGAGTTTAGATGCTTTGAAACAATTTATATGGTGAGGTATCAGTCATGAAAATTTAGGTTATACTGTAGTGAAAACTAACCGCAGTATGTGTCCTTTAGAACAGTGAAGATTAATTTTCCACTCATGTTCTACACGAGAGACTTGACAGGCACCGTAGTGACTCAGAGAAAGATCCAGGCTAATGGAACATTCACCATCTCAAAGTTGCTGGTAAATAACTCTGATGGGAAAAAGAGAACATAATCTTATGTGCTGGACTTTAAACTTTGAAGTGAATTGTGTTCCTTCTGCTCAAATTTTATTGGCCAAAGCAAGCCACCTGTCAAATCTGACATGAGGGGCATAAACCTGAAACTTTGTCACGTGCCCATAAAGACAAAGAGAAAGAGCTGGTCGACAGTGCGGATAGGTACCATGATCTGCCAGCCCTTTGCAAATTTCTAGATTATTGTTTTAATGCAGAAAATATTCTGACCTGGACTAGATGTGAGAAATAGAAGAAGTTATTATTTTAATTTCAACAGGAAGTATTGTTTACAATTTGTGTCACTATTTCCGTTTATTTCTTAATACACTAGCATCCGTGTTACTCAGTGTACAGTTGGAAGAAGAAAGTTCATGATAGCTCGAAGGTTGGGAAATTTGGGGGTAATTTGGGCTTGTGGGTGAATATTGTAACTTATAAATGTCCTCTATTAAATCTGCTCTCTTACAAACCATTGACTCTGGAAAATCTAACTAAGACAGAAATTGGTACTGAAAGCAGGGTCCTTCCGTGTGGCGTAAGAAACTTCGGAATTAATTTGGAAAGGTTTTGAGAGACCAGCCAAAGAGGCAGCCCTGGAATGCTCTGAATATGTGTTTTCAGCTTTGTGAAAAATATAGTTGGAATTTCTCAATTCTTCTGTTATAATGCAGCCATGGTTAATATAGAAATAAGTAGGAATGGTGAGTTCTGATACGACTTACTTTACAGACACTGAAATTTGAATCTCATATACTTTTTATTTGTCAAATTATTGTTCTCAATTTGATATTTTCCTACTTGTTTAAAATGTAAAAGCCATCTTTAGCTAGGAGGCAGTACTAACGCAGACAGAGGGCTGGATTTAGGCTGCGGATTTACTTGCTGACTCTTGCTCTTGATAAGAGGTAGGATCTCACGTAAAGAAATTGAGAACTGACAGACCTATGGGAAGCAGCAGAGGAACAGTTTGAGCCTGGACACTCAGGAACAACCAGTAGCTCCCAGAAATATTCTGCTTCTGCCTCGAGCAGGTGAACTACCACTGCAGTTGCAGGAAGCTGACAAATTATGAATCTGCAGCTAATACTGCTGACTTCAGTCCCAGGCTACTCTGCCATGATCCAGAAATATGCCTCCGCTCCTCCGGGAAGCTGCTGAATCAGGAATCCACCTACCACACTGGAAGTCACCGCTGCAGCTGCCACCTCGGCCTTGGTCCTTGCCAGCAAAATGTATGCCCCAGATGTGCCTTTCTCCTGCATGTTATTCAGCTTCTGAACATTCTCACAATGGTGCACTGGAACCTAAATCATGTTGCAGTCTCCAGAGAGTGTGAGAAATGCAATTTTAACTATGCAGCTGCTGCACGGTAGCTGTGGGTGAGAATGGATGTTGGACAAAGCAGTTTAGGGTGTCAGACACCACCTGATAGCAAGGAAACAGGTCCCACTGAGGTGGCTTCTTTGGCGTTTTCAAACCTGCTGTGAGCTCTCAAGAAGATAAAGTCCTCCATGCAACCGACTCAAAATGATTAAGAATAAAAATCACTCTACACGTTCTTCCTTTCCACCAACGCTACCTCACCAAAACAGTTTTTATTCCATCCCACTGCCCTGTGAACTTGCCGCCATGGCACAAAAAGATTTGTGTAATCATGTTCGTGGTGGCATTGTTTGAAATAACAACAAAAAGTGCTTTCCAATGGAGAAAAAAGTGGAAAACTTAGGTCTGCTCGCGCTGCGTAGCAATTAACAACTACGTAGCTATTAAAAATACTGACGTAGAAGGAGATTCAAGACAC
This sequence comes from Hystrix cristata, assembly GCA_004026905.1. Lineage (NCBI taxonomy): Eukaryota > Metazoa > Chordata > Mammalia > Rodentia > Hystricidae > Hystrix > Hystrix cristata. Next base: position 380,877 of record PVJO010000039.1, read on the forward strand.
TGCAAACAAAACAAGTTGAAGAGTAGTTGTGAAGTATGATCCTAGTTTTTAAAAATATTTTAAAAGCTGTATTATTATTATTACTGTTTTTCTGATGTCAGATATAATCCAAACATAAAAGTCTATTATTTTTTCTAAGTAGTATAAAGTACCACTTCAGTGCAAATATGCCCTTTAATTAATCCTAGGTAGGCCAGGTAGTTTCCAACAGTAAGCAAAAATTGAAAATGTGTCTTTTGTTAGACCCTCCTTCTTAAACACTTACCTGAAACCTCAGATTTTAGGGTTTCTACACCAAATACTGCACTTTTTATTATTCAAAGAAAAGTCTCTGCAAGTATAAAAGCTATTTCAATCACTACTCGATATTTTATTAAGAACATCTTTAACATCGTTTCACATTATGTAAATGGGTTAGCCATTGTTGTGTGAAATACGCTATAAAACTTATAATAAATTTAAGCGTTCTGGCAGTACATTTATTTGCTAATGAACAAAATATACATGAAGAAGTCATGTCTAGAACTGGCTCCAAAGGCGAAGTATTCAATAGCAATTAAGTATAGAGGTAATATTGCACATAGAGTAATTAGAGTTAAACCTTACTAATTCTGAGTGAGTAAAATAAAAAAAGAAACAAAGTGGAAAAAAGCTGAACTGTAGAATGAATGAAAGCGATGGTTTCCAAACCATAGTTTGTTTGTTTTTAATTTTATTTTAATGGTACATTTTAGATGCACATAGTGATAACATTCACCATAGGGGATTTGTACTTGTACATGACATATCTTATTGCTTTTTTTTTTCCCATTCCCCTCTCCTCGCTTCACCCCCTCCTCCCTCCTTATTTACAAAAGCTTTGTTTCCATTTTTTTCTTCCATTTCTTATTTCTCATGTCCTCTGTTCTGTTCCCCCTCCCTTGTTCCCTTTCTTATTTGGACATTTTCTTCCCTTTCCCAATATAATACATTTTAGTCTTTATTTACACTTTCAGTTTCTCATACCAGAGAAACTATGTGGTATTTAAACATGTGTGTCCGATTTATTTCACTTAAGAGTATGGTCTCAAGATGCATCCATTTACCTAGGAATATCTCAAACCATAGTTCTGAAACTCTTTTACATTTGCAAAAATTAATTTGTGAATGCCAACATAGAATTACAAGATGAAACTTAGGTTGCCCAGTAAAATTTGAATTTCAGATAAATAATGAATAATTTTAGGCATAATTATGTCCCAAATATTACATGGTATATACACATACTTAAAAGGATTCATGTGTATATGAAATTCAAATTTTCTGTGTATTCTTTGCTTTTACTTGGTAAGTCTGACAAATCTACCCTATTTTGTTTATGTTGGTTATATCCATTAGGCTATTTCATATTATAAATTAAAACTGAAAAAAATTAAATACATACATTAATTTAAAATAATAACAGACTTATTGATAAATAACAATTTTCTTTAAGAATCTACATTTTCCTTAAAAATAGTAAGATATTTGGCATTGAACAATTTTGCCAATCTCCTTAATGTCTAGCTTTATAGAAGATAGATTCTCCAATGTACTTCTGTATTGAATCTGTGGCAATATATTGTTTTAGTGAAAGTATATGAAGGAACTACAGTCTCATACAGATATATAGTTTAGAAAAGGAAAAAAATATTATCATGCTTTTTCAGGTAACTATGGACACTCTTTTTTGATGCTATTCTGCAAAACAATAACTGATAGTTTCTTAAAGGTCAGTTCTAATAAAGAGTCTGAAACCCATGGCAGTGAATTTTCCTTCTCTGTCATATTAAACTCTATTTATATGTGTTGCACTTTGAATGGATTGTTTATTTCTGCTTTATTTTATAGTGTCCACAACATTGGTCATTTGGAAAATAAGTTCCTTACGGATTTATGGGGTTCTTTCAAATGATCTTTATACAATGTCAAAAAACACATTTGTTAACATCACTACCCTTCCATCAGCAAAGTCTTCAAATATTAAGATATTGTCAAGCTCATGGTGATGAACAGTTTTTCAGAAATACTAATTTTGCTTGCAAGTTTAAATTTTATCACTGGCAACAGATTCAAACTATTGCTTCCCTTGAAGTAACAGACTTACATTATTCATTTTTAAGAAACTGCCTACCAAGTGCTCGAGTCTGAATAAAGATAGTCTGTCCTTTTCTCAAATGTAGTGTTCCACCCAAAAAAATGTCTAGTTCAGCTCATAACATGTTTCCTCAAGACACCATCATACTTTATGTATGCTTCTCATGTTCATCATACGTATTAGAAAAATGTGTATACACAACTAGAGATTTAATTAAATTAGTGTGCGATTGGCTCTTTTGTCCCAGTGAGTGTGGTCAGGGAAGACTACAATGACTACTACCATGATTCAGTGCTGTTTGGGTTGATCCACATCGATGTGCCAGCACCAGTGCTTCATCACCATCAGTTCGAATGCCAGCAGAGTGCAACTAGTGCTGACTTTGTGGAGCCCCAGGAGAGGTCTCGGGAACCCCCCCCCAGGGTTCTAGTCCAAGTGTTGAGAGTTTGCACAGAGCTCTCAAAATAAAACAGTGTTGCTGTTTTTAACAATGCTTTGAAGTGCATATAGTTATAATTGGAAACATGAATATACGTAAACATAAATTTAATGAACTAAATGAAAAAATGTTCTTAAGCACTGACCAAACAGCTGTTTTCTCTTTTCCACAAGAAGATAGTCTTAGTTTTTGTAGCACCAGTTTACCATCTCATTTGGTTCTGGTACCGCTTTTTCAGTTGCTCCTTTCCTCTTGGACATCAGTAATTCTGTCCACTGGCATCTATGTCCAAGATGAAATCATCATACCTGAGTGGAAGAAAAATTCACAACAGCTACAGAGCATGATCTTGGTTTGTTTAGGAAAAACAAAACTTAATGCTAGACACATCTTAATGCCAGAGTGTCACTGCTCCAACCAATCTTCTAGTTTTGCAAGACTAACCATTTCCCAGCTTAAAATCTTACCAAAGCTTCCGCGTGGTAAAGGAAGAAATCAGAAAGAACCCTAAAAAATGAGAAAAACTATGTGTAAACTGTACATCTCCTAAGGGGTAAGAAAGATAACTGACAAAAAGACTAAAATTAACAAGTCGGCAAGGATGTGGAGAAAAGGGAACCCTTGCACACTATCTGAGGGAATTAATTTAGCACAGTCACCGTGGAAAGCGGTGGGCAATTCTTCAAAATATTAAAAGAGGAGCTACCATCGAGTATATCTTCATTTCCATGTTCACTGCAGCACTATTCGTCGTAGGCAAGAAATGGAAACAATCTAAGTGTCCATCAGCTGACAAACAGATAAAGAAAATGTATTACATGTACACAATAGAATACTATTTGGTCATCAAAATGAAATCTTGCCATTTGCAGCAACATACAAAGAACTGAAGTCAGTGAATGAAATGAGATAGGCACAGTAGACAAGTACTACATAGGCAGAATCTAGAAAATGTTGATCTCATAAAAGTTGAACATAGTATTTTACCAGAGGCTGGGTGATTAGGGGAGAAAGAATGGGAAAAGTTCTGTCAGTGGTAATAAGTTACAGTTAGCTAGGAGCAAGAAGCCTGATGTGCTATTCTAAGTAAGGTGACTGGAGATAACAATAATGTAATCCTCATTTCAAAAAAACTAGAAAAACATTTTAAGTTTTCTTCATAAAGAAAATGATATATTTTGGAGATAAATATATTTAACCTTATTTAAGTATTGCATAATTATATGTATCAAAACATCATATGACCATATTAAAATGTATACTTTTTATATATCAGTTAAAATTAATGAAAAATATAAGTTTATGATGTGACCTCACTGTCCTGATGCCACTTGATTCCTTAGCAAAGCAAATGGGGCTCCTCACACCTTGGTCTCATTCTAAGCTCTGTTTCACCTTTCTTATCAACCTTCCAAGTACATGTATAAACACACACACACACTTCTGCCCTAACAGCTTGCTATGTCATAGACATACGTTGTGTTGCAAGCATTCTTGCCTTTGTATGTGCTGTTTCCTCTGCCTCAAATGTTCCAAATTCTCATTCATTTGGCGAATTTCTGCCCTGATGAGTCTTTACTCATAACTCACCTTCACAAAGATCATGTCCAGGAACACGTCCAATTTTTTCAACATTGCGTTTTTTCTCCACTGCTTTATTTTTTATTCTCTCTTTTCTTTGTTTAATTAATGTTTTTCTCACCCTTTTGGAGGTACGTGCTATGAGGGCAGAGATGTTGCCCACAGTCAGATTTTCTGTTCGTATTGGTGCTTTCCTGTTATTTGTAGGTCCTTAGTAAATATTTGTTGAATGAATGAATGAATGATCCCAGATGGAACTGTTCTATTAGCTTCTTTCACTTCAGTAGACAAATTTCAGAACAATTTCCCCTTTCTATTCCCAGACTACCTTCAAGCTCTGCACCATTTATCACTTTGTTTGACCTCTACTATTCTTAACCATGGAATTCCTACTGTACAGTAGACACTTTAACATATATGACTTGGGGGGTGCTCAGCTTTTGGTGCAATAACTGACACTTAGTAGATTCTCTATGAGTAGCTGTTAAATTAAAAAACAAGAAAATTGTATGAAGCAGTTAATACAAAAATGTAGGCTAACCCGGAGTTTGCATAAAGCGGGATGCCAATTATAAGCAGTTATTTTAAGTAAAATAACAGTATTCATTGGTCTTTTTAACACAGTTCAGAACTACTGCTTACATAGAAATGAATGGACTATGTAACACTCCTGTGTTCAAACATGATTGATATTAAACTGAGCTCTCATGGGCCAAAAACTTTCCACAGATGCTTTCTTTAACACAGGTGAATGCTTCCGGCTCAGCCGCCCTCCTGGTTTGATCTTCTCTGTCTTGTTTCATGAAAGAGGTGATTATCTCGATCAGTTGTAGTTTGTTTTATAGTGTCATTTTTAGTAATATCTAATTTATTTATAGTGTGTCTTTAAAGAGAATTCAGGTACCAGCTGTCGAGGAGGTATTTGTCAGATGTCCCTTAACCAATGAAGTCAGACAATATGAAGGGTGTCCCTGAGGATTTATTCAATTACTTGGCACTGACAAAAATGCTTGTTTCGTCTAATGTCATTGTCTTTGTCTTCATTAGCATTAAAAATAGAATTGAGAGTCTTACTGGGAAGGGTTAAAGCATCTCCCCAGTGGAGCACATAGTGAGCTACTGCATCCCCTTCAGAGTGGAAGGGATATTTTGCAGGGGCGAAGGTGGCACCGAGGAGAGGTTGGGGTGAAAGGAGCAGCTGGAGGTGCTCTTTAGGGATACAGTGCATTCCTGGGGCCAGAGAGAGGACCGGAGAGGCCAAAGGTACTGAGAAGGGTTTGCAGACTGTCAGCCCGGGGCCAGAAATGTCAGCTTTCTGACCTCTTATTTTCACATGTGTCTGTGGGAAAGGGTTTACAGTGAAAAAAGACTGAGTTAAGTGGTTTGTTCTCCACCTTGATTCCAATTTATAGAAATGAGAGCACTAATAGTGAAAAAGAATATAAAAAATTAAGGAATGATTATATAACACTTATAGTCATTATAGTCATTTATATCAATGTTGCGTAGTTTGTTGACAGTGTGAATGTATATGATTAAATGTGATTTATTAACCATTGTAAACTATAATTTGATTGGAATTGCTCAGGGTTTCAGAGTCTACTATTAATAAGCAGTATCATAGTCCACCTACAGCTTTAAAAAATAGGTACCTTGTCGCAAAAGAGCTCATACTAAGTCACTTACGCTTGACAAAATTTTGGTGTTTTGTGGAAAATATTATAATGAAACAGGGTGTGTGTGTTTCTCATAGAACTTTTATATATTGTATTTTGAGATGCTTGGTAAAGTTTTCCTGGATGACCTGTCTGATCTTGCCGTTTATAGGTTTAGCTTTCAGTGACTCAAATTCTTGAAAATACATACCTTGGAAATCCAGTGTGATGTCCAAGACATTCTACAAAATCAAAATATGGTCTATAACACAATTCTTGTAATCCAGTACCTAAATCTGAAACTGAAGATATGAGGCTTCAACTTCAAAATCTTCATATATCTTGGCTTCTGCAAATTTTGCCTTTAGAAATGTGTGGTATAAAATGTCCATCCTTCAGCACTTCTAATCTGCTATGATATGTGATACCACTATTCAAATTCCCAATTGAAGGAGTAAATATAGCCTCTTTGTAACTCTTGGAAATGTTCAAAAAAGAAGTTCACATTTTCTGAAATGAACTTCCAATTGCAAACATATTCTTGCCGACATAATGATGATGGATTCATCTATTCTTCTATCTGAAGTGGCTTCTATTTGCATATTGTCAAAAAGGGTGACCTTTTTTGTTCTGACCTTTTAACCCCAAAGAAGCCAATTCTACTTTTATTCCAAAAATGGGAAGGAAGTGAATCAATTTTATTCCAAATTTAATATACAGCCCTTATTTTAACAAAAGTAAAGATTATTAACAAAATTAATAATTATCAGTTTGGGATTCCACAAATCCCAAAATGTACTATGCCACATATTTTTGCTATTAAAATCAGTTGACATAAAAGTGGAAGAGACACATGAACATTCTTGCCCATCAAATCAATAAATAATAAAATGAAATTGTTGTATAGACAGCTTTGCCTTTTACTAAATCAAACAAGCTGGATTTTACTCCCACAGCTCTGTAAGACTATTGAATCCAAGACATAAGCCGACTGGGGATGTTACTTGTACTTTCAGAATAAAAGGTAAAAATCTCTCCCATCCATCCCTGACAACCTAACCTTTGGAACTGGTAATCTGAATAGAACATAATGCCCCAGAAGAGTTATATCTGGAGGTCATCTCAGCCGGAGGCTGAAGGTCACTTCCAACAAAACAATCAAATATCTAATAAAACCTTATGATCGCATCTTTGGCATATAGACCAGCAGAATAAACTAGATTAAGAGTGGAAAAGCTTAGAATGGTTTTATCTGTGGTTAGAGAGACAGCCACTGAATCGTGTTCCTTCTGTAAGCATCAGTGCAGTTTGACAAATGCTCCTTGGAGCTCGCTTTGCTTAATATGACTAATAACAAATTAATGTATTGGAACTGTATCAATTTATAAAATAAGAAAAGAAGGTTGTTCCTCCCTCTGCCACTGAAAAAGTAAATTTTTAGAAAAATGATATGAACTTCTCACTCTTTTGTTAATTTGACTTTCTAATTGTCTGTGCAAAATTATTGCTATGGTAATTATAAAATAAACTGCCACCCTGTCACTGAAAATATCATTCAGAAAAGATGGAAATAGGTAAAATAAATTTTAATTTACTCAACTAAATATTTCTACTTTAAGAAAAAAAAAGATGATTGGTTTAAAAATGTCCTACATTGCTTTTAGATTTGGATATATTTCATAAGAGCAATCTACTGTTTACATATGCCACTAATTTAGACTTCCATCGAAATAGTTTAGAAAACCTCAAAGCTCTGAATAAAAGGTAGGCTAAAGTATTCGTTACATATATACTCATACAAATACACCCCACTATGTTTTTCTTCATAAGTCACTACATTTTTAATCATATTATAGAGAGTGACTTTAAAGCTACAGCCATACATATCATTATAAGACAAACGAAAAATAGACTTTAAATTCCACCTTAACTTTCCCATAACATCCAACTTTCTTCTGTCAAAGCCACACCAAAAAAAAAAGGTTTTAGTGGAAAATACTGATTGATTAACCCCCCCGAAAAAATTTTGTAAAGCTCATTTATCAATATATTCTTCGTAGTCACTGAGAGTTTACATTTTTGCTTTCATTTGTATTTCATTGAAATGTATACTTAAAGAAGTCTTTCAAAGCACTTTGGTTATTGCTAGATATTTTCAGAGACCGCATGAGGAGATTAAAACTAATAAAATGACATTTACTAAACACTACCTATGGGTCCCAAATGACACAAATCTGCCTAAAAGAGAAATCACTTTGAACTATAAAATTCACAAGGTTTTTTGTTTTTTGTTTGTTTGTTTGTTTAGTACATGTTTGCCATTCATAACATTTACAATCATCTTGGGAAGTGGTTACATGCATATACTGCAGCTAGTTTATTTTTTTTTTAGTCCCCTTCCCTTTTCCTCTCCCTCCTACCTCCTCCTCTGGTTCCCCTATTCCCCTTTTTGTACTTCTTCATATTATTTGTGTTAGCTCATGTTATGGCGTATGGTATACACATTAATTGGAGTTAGGTTCCTATACACGGGGCATTCTTATTCCTTTCGTTTCTCCTTCCCCTCCTCTTCGCCCCTCACCCTTGTTCCCTTAGACCACTTCTCTATTGCAAGAGAGCCATCCTCTTGTCCCTTTTTATCTATCCTTTATCATTTTCCTTGTTTGGTCTTGCTTCACTCAAATGAGAGATACCATACGGTATTTAAGTTTGTGTGTCTGATGTATTTCATTCAACATTATATTTTCCAGGTGCATGTATTTTCCTTCAAATGTTTCAAATGTGTCATTCTTTATAGCCAAATAGTATTCCATTATATGTAGATATCTACTTGTTTGTTTATGGGTATACAGGGTGTTTCCAGGATGTAGCTATTATGAACTGTGCTGCTATCTACATTAGCATGCAGGTATTGCTGTAGTATGATGACTTAAACTCTTTGGGGAAGGTACCCAGCAGGGGCATATCTGTGTTGTATGGAATTTGTAATTTCAGTTTTTTGAGAAACCTCCATACTGATTTCCATAATAGTTGTACTAGTTTCCATTCCCACCAACAGTGCAGGAAGATTCTTTTTTCACCACAGCCAGGCCAGCTTTTGTTATTATTAGATTTCCTAATGATCGCCATTCTTTCCAGAGTAAAACACAATCTTAGCAGTGTTTTAATTCACATTTCTCTGATGACCAGAGATACTGAGCATTTTTTGGGGGTGCTGATACTGGGGCTAGAACTCAGGACCTTTTGCTTGCTAGGCAAGTTCTCCACCACTGAGCTACATCCCCAGCCCTGAGCATTTTTATTTTTTTTCATATACTTGTTGACCATTTGTATTTATTCCTCTGTGAAATATCTGTTCATTTCTCTTGCCCATTTCTTGACTGGGTCTTTAATTTTAGGTGCTTTTCTTTCTTTCTTTTCTTTTCTTTTTTTTTTTTTTGTTCTTTGTATATTCTAGATACTAGTACTCTGTCTGAGGAGTAGCTGGCAAAATTTTTTCCCATTCTGTAGGTTGTCTCTTCACTCTACTGATTGAAGCACTGTGTTATTCTTATATGATTCCATTTACTGATTCTTGCTGCTATTTCTTGTGTGATTGAGTTTCTGTTTAGAAAATTCTTTCCTATCCATCTATCTTCAAGTGTTTTACCTATTTTGTCCTCCAGATTTAATGTTACTATTTTAATGTTTAGCTCTTTGATCCACTTTGATTTTAATTTAGTATATGGTGAGAGACAAGGGTCCAGTTTCATTCTTCTGCAAACAGATAACCAGTTTTCCCAACACCACTTGTTGAATTGCATCTCTTTCTTCCAATACAGGCTTTTGGCCCCTTTGTCAAAGATCAAACAGTTGAATGTGACTGGCGAGGTTTCCGCAGCCTCAATTCTGTTCCACTGATCCAAGTGTCTGTTTTTGTTCCGGTGCCACGTCGCTTTTATCACTACTGCTGTGTAGTACAGCTTGAAGTCAGGTATTGCTATGCTGCCTTCTTTGTTCTTATTGCCCAATATTACTTTTGCTATTCTGGGTTTCTTCTGGTTCTGTAGGAATTTTAGAACTGCTTTCTTCAGATCTGTAAAGTATGCTGTTGGTATTTTGATTAGGACTGCACTGAGTGTGTATTACAGTTTTGGAAGTATGGCTATTTTGACAATATTGGTTCTGCCTATCAAGGAACAAGGGATATCTTTCCGTTTTCTGATGTCCTCTTCAATCTCCTACTTCAGAATATTGTAGTCTTCTTTGTAAAGGTCTTTCACTTCCGCAGTTAGGTTAATTCCTAGATATTTCATTTTGCTTGATGCTACTATGAATGGTATTATTTTCATAATTTTCTTCTCATCAAGTTAATTGTCAGTGTATACAAATGCTAACGACTTTGTTGTCTGTTGATCTTGTATCCTGCTACTTTGCTTAAATTGGTTATCGCGTCTAAGAGTTTTTGGGTAGAGTACCATGTCATCTACAAATAATAATTTTAGTTCTTCCTTTCCCATATGTATCCCTTTTATTTCTCTTGCCTAATTGCTCTGGCTAATGTTTCAAGTACTATGTTGAATAGAAGAGGTGATAGTGGAATCCTTGTCTTGTTCCTGATTTTAGGGAGAATGTCTCAAGGGTTGAGGTGAAGAAAGTAGATAAAGAACCAAGATGAAGGAGAGAACCTAGACACCTATTAAATCAGAGCCAACGAAAGAACAAATATACAAGAGTAACAATCTAGTAAACCCAGGAAACTATAAAAGAACATAACATAACCCCATGTTACTAAATAAGAGGCACAAAAACTTAAATCAGCAATATCTGATGGGAACACAGATTAGATAGTCTAAGGAGACATTGCCAAGTAGCTTCTTTGCTAGACCCCAGAGACTCCTCTGATCCCTTCACCACAATACTGAATTTAACTCAGACTTAGGACCACTTTCTGCCAGATTGCAGGCATTCTCGCAGCATTTGTTCCTGTCTGAGTTCTTGGGTCAGGAACTCTTGCTGTCTCTCTCCCTGGGTGTGATGGTGGATCCAGCAGACAAGTTCACTGGCACTATAATTTCCACAGAGTCAGGATTATTCCCATGTAATCAATTCACTTACAGCAGTAACAGGTGCATCCATTACAGGGGTATATATCAGGGATGGCTGAGAAATGACATGCGAGACAACCCTGTGCTTGCTCTCCCTTTGGCAGTGGAAATGCAATGGCAATGTGAGCTTCTGATCCTGCACAATTCAGGCTGAAACTAGCTTCTGACTGCAAAAGCAAGTCGCGATCACCAGTCCTTCCTCTCAGTGAGACTCCCCCCTCAGCCTGCTGTCCAACTTCTGGCAGTCTCCTGTGACTATCCTTCCTTCCTGCGCTCTGGGCACTTGGCAGTGCGAAGCAGCCAAAGAGCTGTTCTGAGATCCAGGTTCAAACACCCAGCTCTTCCCTAAAATGACATCCCCGCCAGCTCTTGCTCTGTGTGACTGTGTCCTTGGATGCTTGTACCACAGTTACTCACCAACGCCTGGCTCTAGAGGGCCGATCAGGAAGCAGTGTTTCACATTCTTCCAACTGTGTCCAGCTGGGTAAGATTCGCTTGGTCCTGGTGCAGCTCTCTGGTTCTGTGAGCAGAGAAGTTGTTAGTTTCACTTTGCCTCCCAGCTGTCAGTTAGCCAACCACTGTCAGTAGCACTGCCAGGCTCTTCTCTGCAGGGTTATCCACCTCTTCTGTACCACTTAATCCTATTTGCTTCTCCTCTGTCAGCTCCCTCACAGTTCCCGTGTACACTCCTCTCACTTCGGTTTCTTTCCAGGCTATTGTTTTCTAGACTCTAGATAAATTATCCTGCAGAAACTCTGTTGCTGGCGCTCACTGCTTCACCATTTTGTCTTCTCTCACAAATTTTTTGAGTGTCTATCACCACTTTAAAGTTGGCAATTAACTAATTCATCTTTATTCTAGAATTTTCTAGAAGGTAGATGAATGTGATGAACTTTTAGATATTCTTCACTCTTTAGAGTTACCACATAGTATTTAATCATGAAAAGAGCATTCTTACATGAATATGTCCATATATCTTTGAATTTAATGTTTGGTAAATAAATGCAATTATTTTATATGAATATTGTATTTGTTCCAGATACTTTCATTTGAGAAGAGCAAAATTCTGTCACATATGATAATTTATACCTAAAATACATTCATTATTCTGCTGATAATGGAAAACTAGAAGTGTTTGCTATTCTTGCTAAAATTTTGAGAATTCTATTCATATACCTCATTTGCTGTGTTATTATAAACTGTGATTTCTAGAGAGCTTGAGCTCAAAGTACAGCATTTATGGAATGAGCAGCAATTGGTGTTACATGTGTCCTGACATTTATTTTGATCCTAATCACTCTGAGCATAATGTTGGTGATAAATAAGTAGGCTGAGAATTCCATATCCTAGAGCTATAAAAACTCAGTCGCATTCATGTAAAATGGAGATGGTCCAGGAAGTTTATGACCAGTAATGTACAGTACCAGCTTGAGTTCTTAGCCAGAGATCTGTGTAGAAAGGAGTGGCAGATAGTTCATCTCTCTGTAAAATCTACATTATCAGTTAGAGAATGATAGCAAGACCTGATTTTGACATATCTGAAGCTATTTCTTCAGCATAGTATGGCCTTTCTGGAGGCCTTTCTCAAAGATGCATTCTGGGGGATCTAGGAGACAGTGTTAGGTATTTCATGTAATGCAAGAAAAATTGTGTTTCATCGTATTGAAATACACTGCAATATTTGGAATAGGAATATGGCTCTTGGATTATTTGTTCTAGCTATTTAAATTATGAAGTTTGGAAATCAATAGAAAACAAATGAAGTCACATATTCCAAGATGTGTTAAAATTTATTTTTTTAAAATATCATAACCCCAAGTAATAGGTTCTCATTGTTGAAAATTTAGACCACTCAGAAAGTGATCAAGAGTAATAAAATTCAACCATAATCCAATACTTGGAGGTCACTACTATAATATTATGGTATGATTTTTCTAGTATTTTTCTCCACATGTATAGCACATTTATATGCATAAACTAATGATTTGCATATTTGGAGTGAAAGTGTAAACAATTGATGTTTTGATTTATTTGAATTCACCTCCTATTTATTTCCTTCCTAACAAATGGCAATTTCCTATTTCAATATCACTTCACCACTGTGTTCTTGGTGGGATCATACATTAAGAAGACTTTTCCTTCTCCAACTACAGGACTGGCACTCGACCCAAGATTGAACATTTAGTTTCTTTCTTCTGGACTTTGAATGAAGTGACTGAAAGATAAGTAAGATGGGGATGGGGCATGTAAAAGTTCTGGAACTCATTTGTCTTGCTGGAAAAAATAGGAGAGGTAGATGAGAAAGTCCCTTCCCATTTCCAGCCTTATCTTGCTTCCCGAACTCCTACTTCGGATATTTTTGCCTACCTGAGCCAAACCTGGATCTTATGCTTGAAAGAAAGAACCCTGATATCTTGTGCATATACAACTTTCAAATTTGCTTATTTCACATCCATATATTGTGACTATAATATGTACATATACATTTGCCATAATAAAATATACTGCAGTGTATTTTAGATATTTAATATGCAACTTTGATTATTCATTTAGGCTAAATTTCTAGAACTAGTTGTGACATTACACCATTTTTGGAGTCTTTTCATTTATTTTGTCCAGTGTTGCAAAAAATGGTGCCACTTATGAGAATGACACTTCTTTCTACTCTTTCCAAAACTTTAATTTACTGTCAATTTGATAAGAAAAATATAGTTTAAGTTTGAAGTTTTTAATTACTACTAAATCAAATATAGTCATCTAGTTTTGTTCATTAAAATGTATTCTATGAATCATTTCTTGTGCATATTTTTACTTATTTTTTAACTCCTCAATGTGTTCCCACCTTATTTATTTGTAAGAGTTCTTTACATGTAAAAGACGTAAACTTTCATTTAGTGTGTTTCAAATATTTTTATGAGTTTCATTAACCTTAATATTTGACGTTTTCATTCTGTAGAGATTTAATGTTTTAAATAAAGTTCTTAATTTTTTTCCATTTCTGATTTCTCTCTCAAGCATAGTTTTAGAAATGCTTCGATAAAAAATAATTAAATATTCAAATTTTTTGTGTAGTTGAAACTAGGTTCACACATTTTAAAAGTAACTATTCTATACTTAACAGTTATTTTAGTATATTACCTGAGGTGTGATTGTATTTTTATTCTTTATAAATGGCTAATTGAAAATCTCAATACGTATCAATTAATAATTTGTTCTGAATAATTATTCCTTTCCCATTTTATGGTATAGTGCTTTTTTAGACGAAGTATTGTCGGCAGAGAAACAATGTTAGAGTATACTGGAGTTTGTTGAAAATGTAAGAATCTCAGGCTCCAGGTCTATTGAACCAGAGTCTGGTTTCAACAATATCGCTGGTATTTGCACGCACATTGTTTAAAAAGCAGTAGTTTGGGCTGGGGATTTAGCTCAGTGGTTAGAGTGCTTGCCTTATAAGCACAAGGCCCTGAGTTCAAGCCCTGGCACCAAAAAAAATTAAAAACAAATAAAAAGCAGCAGTTTAACTCTTTATTGCTAAATCATTCATCGGACAACTAATTTTCTTTAGTGTGTCCTTGTTATTTTCAATATTTTTAAAAATAATGTTTTTGCTCATTTGTTTGTTGATATGAATGTTATAATTATGTGGTCAAGTTCCACAAGGGATTCCTTTGATGATTTTCCTGTTTTGAAACTTCTTTTACATGGCATAGATGATTTGTTAACATACTCAAGAAGTTTGTCAGGAATAGTGGTTCATGCCTATAATCCCAGAGGATCGCTGCAAGTTTGAGGCCAGCCTGGGCTACATAGTGAGATCCTATTTTTTTTTTTTTAAGTTTGTGTCTCTTCCTAATATACCAAAAATTTTTGCTTCAACTGGAAATAGGTCTAAATTTATGGAGTCACTTCAAGGACTATTGAGATAACTATATGATTTTTCTTTGATTCATAGATGTGACATATCACACTAATAGATTTCTAGAAAGTAAGTCACTGATGTATTACTAAGTAAAAGATATTTGCTGTAATATCTGTTTGCTTTAAAAAGCCTCTGCAGTTTCAAATATTTTCTTTAGGATTCAAAACCATGGTTTGTTTTTTGTTTTTGTTTTTTTTACATACAATGTAAATAAATGAGGTAATTCAGTAGATCTTCTGTGCCATATATATGCACATTATTAGTAGATTCCATTGTCAGAGTTATTATGGCCCTGTATTATTATTATGGCTTTGTATTCTGACATTTTTCATCATTTACTATATTTTCCGCATTGTATTATGAGAAATTTCAAATATATATAGAATTTCATTGGAATACCCATATACCCACCACCAAGTTCCTGCAATGAACCTCTCTCCCTCTGTCTGTCTGTCTGTCTGTCTCTCTCTCTCTCTCTCTCTCTCTCTCTCTCTCTCTCACTCGCTTTTTTGAGGCAGGGTCTCTGTGTTGTCCGGACTGGCCTTGAATCCACTATGTAGGCCAGGCTGCCCTCAAACTCATTGCAACCCACCTGCCTTAGCCTCAGAGTGCCAGGCTTATGAGCATGCACCACCATGGCCAGCTAACATTTTTTTTAGATATGTTATTACCTACCTATCCATATATCTATTCTTCTATGTATACTTTATGCTGTTTTGCACATTGCATGTATCGATACCCTTCCCCACTAACCAGGTCAGCACACGTTTCACTACAGTACAGTGTTTGTGTACTATTTTTCCCTAGTGTTATGACATTTGCGTACAATAAAATACATGTCTCAATTTTGCCATTCAATGAGCTTTGACAAATTTGACAGCTTTGACAAATTTATATAAATTGGGTTAAATTTATTAACCCAATCTCTTATGAACACTGTATACAGAAAATTATCATCATTCAAGAAGTTTCATTTGTATCTTTTCCAGTCATTCTTTCCCAGCCCCTGAGTGGTGACCACACTCTTTTAATTTTTTTTCCACCACAGATTCACATAAATGTTTTAGAGCTTCACATAAGTTCTAGAGGATGAAATGGAGATGGAGAAGAAGAAGTCAAAACAGGAGGAGGAGGAGGAGGAGGAAGTAGAATAGGAAGAGGAAGGGAAGGAGGAGCAGGAGGAAAGTTGAAGAAATCATACACACAGGTTTCAAATCTTCCAAAACTATGATAATTAAGGCAGTGTGATAGTGGCATAATAATCGACATTCAGACCCACGGGATAGAACTGAGTCCAAAAATAAATCTATGTGTCTATGGTCAACTGGTTTTTCACAAAGTGAGAAGGCCAAATAATGAGACTTTTCAACAAATGGTGCTGTGAAACTGGGTATCTACATGCAAATAAATGAAAATAGACCCCTCACTCATACAGTGCATACGGACTAACTAAAAATGGATCAAAGACCTATATGTAAGAGCTAATACTTTAAATTTAGATGGCAACATAGGTGTAAATCTGTGAAGATTTGGGTTCGGCAACAGTTTTTCGGATATATCAATAAAAGCATAAGCAACAATAATAAAAATAGATACATTATATTACATTAAATTAAATACTTTTGTGCTTCAAATAGTACTATGGAGAAACTGGTAAAACATCCCACAGATTGGGAGGAAATATTCACAAATCATGTAACTGATAAAGGTCTAGTATTCAGAATATAAAAAGAACACTTATAACGCTATAAAGAGATAACCAATCAAAAATTTTAAAAAAGAATTAAAACAAACATTTCTAGAAAATAAGATATAAAAATATCTAATAAGCATATGAAAGATGCTTAACATCAGTAGTCATATGGGAAACACAAAGTATAACATGATAGATACCACTTCACTCTCAGAATTGTGATGATACATATATCATCACATATATACATTTAATACATATACATTAAATGAACAAAGCGTTAGTAAGAACATGGAGAAAGCAGAATGCTAACACATTGCTAATAAAAATATGAAATGATTAACTGGAAAACATCTCTGCATTTCCTCAAAAAGTTGAACACAGAATCGTCATACACTCTGGCAAACTGACTCCTAGTTATATACCTGAGAGAAATGAGAATACACATCCACACAAATGTGTGTACACAAAATTTCATACTTATTATTCATAAAGGTCAAAAAATGGAAAGAGTTTGATGTCTATCAACTGATGAAGGAATAAACAACATGTATTATATTCATACAAGACAATATTATTTTTTAAGAGAACATTATTTAATTGACATACAATATGAATGAGTTTGAAAACACGCTCACTGACGTAAGTCTGACTTAACAGGAAGGAGGGGACTGGAACAGATGGCTAGTACATACCAACTTTCTTTCTGAGGAAATAATATTCTGCAATTAGATAATGGTAGTCATGGCTGTTCAACATAATGAATAAGATTAAAAGTCTTTCAATTCTATACTTAAAATGATGAATTTTGATGTTCAACAAAGATGCCAAGAACATAACAAGGAAAGGATAGTCTCTTTGCTAAATAGGTGGTAGGAAAATTGTATATGTATATTTAAAAGAATGAAATTGGACCTTTAGTTCACACAATGCACAAAAATCAATTCGAATTTAAATGTAAAAGACATAAACATAAGACCAGAAACTAAAACTGCTGGAAACAAACATAGGACGAAAACTGCATAACATTGGTCTGGCAATGATTTTTTTGGGGGGGTCGGGGGTGGGGTATGACTCCAAAAGCACAAGCAACAGAGATTAAAATGATCCCATTTATCAGAGAAATCTAAAAAAGTAGAACTCATACAAGCAGCGAGCCGATCACTGTGGATAGCAGGCGCTGGAAAGGGAGGTTGGAAATACACTGGGCATACAAAATTCCATTAGGAAGAATAACTTGAAGGAATCAGTTGCACAACATAGTGACTATAGATAATAATAATGTATGTTTTTTGAACATTTCTCTAAGACAGTAGATTTTAAGTGTTCTCACACACACACAAAAATAAGTTTGTGGTTTAATGCATGTTAACTAGCTTAATCTAGCCATTCTACAATGTATGCACATTCTAAAACATCATGTGGGACATAGTTAATAATACTTTACTTGTTAACAAAATATTTCAGTGATAAATTTTACACTTATATGAATTATATCCCAATAAAACTCTTAAAAACATCATTTGAAAAATTGTGCAGTGTTTCCAGTAATTTTTTCCACTACTCTTTGTAATGACATAGTAAATTGCCTGAGAGCCACAACATGGATTTAGAGTGGGCCTTTCTCAAGATAAACTCTATTCAACTGATTTTCCATGAAGTCTCATTTCAGCAGCAGAGCTATCTTGCTACCCCAGTCTGAACAAGACGCCAACTGATTCAAGTTCTTTTAACATGTCCCAGAATATTTGTAGGCTGTATCAAAAATTGAGACTTCGAATTTGTTTCCCAAATGATTATTGTAGATGTCTATAATAATCTCTAGTAGGGTTTCTCATTCATGTTTGTTACCTAAGGCACCATTAATATAAGAGTCCTATGGAGTGATAGAATGAGAGGACTCACTTCATTTTTTCTCATTAGCTTTAGGAACAGATTCATATGTCAAACCTAGATGGGTAGTAAATGTTTTTCAGATATGAGAATTTAGTACTAATGACTCAACTTTGCTTATATTAACAAGCAGCAAACAGAGTTCCCTATGTCGATAGCAGTAGTTAAATGATTTAGGGCAGAAGGTATAAGATAATAAAATTTAGACCAAAGTTTGACACAAATGCACTTTCCTGTTCATGAACAAATTCCTTTTAAAATGTAAGCAAATACTCAAATTTATTAAATCAATATGAAGCTTCAATTAAACTTGTTTAAAAGTGTAAATAAGTCTACTGAATAAAAGATTAGCAAGTACATGGCACATTATGAAAACTATATGTGAATCTGTAATGATGATGATGATGATAGTAAAGGTGATGATTCTTTTTGTTTTTATTAGTACGTTAGCACCACATGTTTACTACTTTGTGTAGAGTCAGTAATATGTACACAACACACTTTAATTTCTTTTTTCATCCCTTTTCGTTCCCTCCACCCTGCCCCTCATCTTCTACTCTTGAGCCCCTTCCCCTTTGAGAACGACCTATCTCTTACTTCCTATTATGTTTTATTTCCTTCTTTTTATTTTCCTCTCTGGATTTCTCATACAAGAGAAACCATGAGCTATTTAAGCTTGTGTGTCTCATTTATTTCACTTAACATTATAGTCTCTCGGTGCATCTACTTTCCTACAAATGACTCAAGTTTATCTTTCATTTTAGCAGGGTAGTACCCCATTATGTGTAAATACAACATATCCTTTATCACGTATTCTTTATCCATTTATCTGTTGATGGACATTTTGCTGCTTCTATGATTCTAGCTGCGATGAATTATGCTTTTATAAACATAGGTATATATGTCTCACTGTAATATGATGTTTTTAAATCTTTTGGGAAGATACCTAGAAGATGAGTAGGTGAATCAAATGGAAGTTCTAATTTTAACTTTTGAGAAATCTCCATACACATTTCCATAGTGGTTGTAGTAGTTTCCAACCCCACCAACAGTGTAGAAGGGTTCCTTTTCACCTGCAGCCCCAATTGAATTTGTTACTATTTTATTTTTTGATAATGGCCACTTTTTCTATGATACAATAAAAACTCAGTGTTGTTTTAAATTTCATTTCTCTAGTGGTCAATGACATTATTTCTTCACACATTTATTGGTCATTTGTACTTCTTCTGTGAAGTGTCTAATCATTTCCCTTGCTCATTTTTGTTTTCGTTTTTGTTTTTGTTTTCTTGATTGGGTCGTTTATTTGGGGGGGAAGAGGTCTCATTTTTGTGAGTTCTTTATATACTGTAATCTAGATATTAGTCTTCCGTGTGAGGAATTGCTGGCAAAAAAATTTTCCCCATTCTGTAGGTTTTATTTTCATTTTGTTTGTTGCTTCTTTTGCTGTGCAGAAGCCTTTTAATTTGATATTCTATTTTGTGGGTTCTTGGTACTACTTTTTGTGCAACTGGGATTCTTTTCAGAACATCCTTACCTACACCTACGGATTCAAGAGTTTTACCTATTTTGTCTTCCAGGAAATTAAGTGTTTCTGTTGTAACATTTAGTTCTTTGATCCATTTTGATTTTAGTTTAGTGCATTGTGAGAGATATGGGTCTAGATTCAATCTTCTGCATATGGATAGCCAGTTTTTCTGACACCATTTATTAAAGAAATTATCTCCTCTATTTTACTAGCCAGTGTAACAAGGAATAAAAATTTGTAAGAAAACATGACATAAATCTTTGCGTAGTTCAACACTGAAAACCCCAAATCCCCGGAGACACTCACCATCATCACACAGGAAGTATCTTGATGTCCCACCAGATCTCTAGTTTTAAAACAGGGAAGTCTCTTTCACATACTAATCAGGAATTCACTTATCCCATCTAAGGGGAAACTGTTGCCTCTTGCATTGCTACTGTGGGGTCATATGCTCAGCACAAAGTAGGTGAGTGTGATGGAGGAAGAAACAAGGATGAGCAGTGAGTCAGCACATGATGGATTTGGGAGGGGTCGGACAGTCAAGGTCTCAAGTGACTGTCCACAGCACTACCCACAGCACCCCAGCTAATGTCAAGGGGAGAAAACCAGGAAATAGTGTAGACCAAAAGCATGTTGAATGATTAGAGACAAGATCACAAAAATCTGCAAAAAGAAATGGAAACTGCAGTAAAGACGGTGGCCTTCTGCCAACAAGGAACCTATAAATTTCCACATTTCTAGTTTCCCATCAATTCTGCTAACTATTTGACATCTTTTGAATAATTCCTCTCCTTCTAGAGCTGGTTTCTGTTGTTCTCAACCAAAAATTTGACCAGCACAATTGTTACTTTCAATTTTCTTTCTAAATGGCCATCCAAGTTCACATTACAGCGTCTTGATTTCCTCGCTTCAAGGCGATCTTTCCAACTGCTGTTACTCGTAACCAGACTGGTCTTCTTCCGCACTGCAGCTGGGGGGAGCGCTTGGAAATGTAAACTGATCTTTGCCTCCAACCTTCAAAGGTTTCTTGTTTTTTAAATGAATACCAAATCCTTGCATGGCTGTGTCTCTGCCCACTTCTGTGCCAGTTTAGGCTTTCTGGTTCTACACTCCAACCTCATAGACTTTCACTCAGGTTTCTTCAGATGAAACATGCTGCCTGTTGCCATAAGACAGTTATCTCGGATTTATTCCCATCATTCAGCAGCAATTATTTGAGAATGTTTTTCACCTACTTCGCTTTGATTCAGCCACAATATTAATGTTCAAACAGTCTCTGAGTCCACAGTGAAATCCAGGTTTCTCTGTGACAACCTTGCTCTTTGTCCTAACCGCCATTGGTGTCCTTTGTAACGCACACTGGCTGGCATTGTCATGACTGTCAGCCTCACTGGTTTATAAATTCCAGGTGACAAAGAACTGCATCCATCTTTTTACTTCCTGTTTCATCCTGTTTCCTAGTTTGGTGCCTGGAAATTGATAAATATTCTATTAATATTTCTTCAATAAAAAATTCATGAGATAAGTCACGAAATATGACTTAGATTTA